>WBNH01005544.1:177433-535825 GCA_013401255.1 Urocolius indicus
CTCCGCGCGTGGGGCCGCGCCTGCGCGGGCGGCAGGTGCGGCGGTGCGGCGGCGGGTGGCGGGGCCACGGGTGCGGATGCGGGCAGCGGCCGAACGGGGCTGGGTGGCCGGGAGCCGGCGGGAGGGTCCGGCGGAGAGAGCGGCATGGGGAGGGCGGACGGGAACGTCGGGCCCCCAAAGTGCATCTGCAGCGACGGATAGGTGGGGGCTGTTCTGTGCTGCCTGTCGTTCAATAAAAAAAACCCCACCCCGTAAGGATACCAAAACCCCCCCAGACCCACCCCAGAATGATGTCAGGCAGCACGCTCGCGCAGGTGTACCCGTGCGGTCGCTCGCGGGGAGCGGAGGCTGCACACACACACGCGGACACACGCACGCGGACACGCGCACACGCGCGTGTGTAACTCGGCGTGGTCGCGAGCGCCGGTGGTGCAGCGCGATCTCTGTTTTGTGGGGCGTCGCTGCTGTAGCAGGAGTGTGTCGGAAGGCGTGAATAAAATCTCAATTACCGTCATGCAGCAATTTCCAGGCGGCTGTTCCCGCGCTCGCTACATGGAACCCTTTTTTTTTTTTTTTTTTAATTTCTTTTTTTTTCACTGCTCGCATCCATCCCCTTGCAAGAAGAGAGCTCGGCCTTGCGGCGGCTGCTGCATTAATTTACATTTGGAATGGTGAAGTTGGTGGCGGGAACGTTTGACGCTCAGTGCCTGGCTGGCACGGCAAGGCACGGCCGAGGAGCTGCCGGGGGTCTGGGGGGAGTGTTCACGCCCCGGGAGGGGCAGAACTGGAGGGACACGGTGCCAGTGTGTTGAATTTGCGGTTTCGCGCTAAGGCTGTAATGTTGCTGTGGTAAGATTAATAAAGAAAAAGCTGTCGCAAAGAAGGATTCCCGAGCAGTAATCAGATTAGTGTAGGATGTATGTACTCAAACAGAAATCCAGATAGAAATCCTTTCCTCCTCCTTTTATTTTTTTTTTCCCCATTTTTGCTGCAAAGCCAGTGGTGCCTTTGACAATTTGATCTCAGCGATCTGCAGTTGAGGTGGAAGCTTCTAAACTTGTCACCTCCCCCTTACACACTGGAAATTTGGGCTGGGGAACTTAAGCAAAAAGGCTTTTGTGTGCATTTGCTCTAGTCTCTGGCTGGAAATGCCAGAAGCACAGCTGCCTCCCTCACCCCCACATATTTTGGCACTTCCCCGTCTCTTCCTTGGTGGAAACTGGAATTAAAAAAAGAAAAAGATGGCTGATTTTTGTAGCTAAGTTTGGTTTTAGGAAGGAGAAGGACGAGCAGGGATTTCTGGGGTGTGTTGGCAGTCGGTACCAGGGACAATGAGCAGTGCCAGCAGGATGGATGAGCAATGTCAGGGAGGGAAGAGAAGTTCTAGGTTGCAGAGGAAAGGCTGGCAATGAAGACCCTAAGCAATGGGGATCCTCATGAAGCTCATTTGCGTATAACTTACTCTGTGTGCTTACTGGAACCAGGTGGACTGTATCTTTTCATACAGCAACCGAGATCCTCAGTGACAGCTCCTTTCCTGCCGTGATCATGATTGTTTGAAACTTCACTCCTCAGCAGCATGGGAAATGTGATGTTGCCCTTTATTTCTTTTTAATAGCCAGCAATTGTCACTGTTAATAGTGCTTAATAACAAGCCACCAGCCACTGATGAGGATGAAGGGCCAGGAAGCCCTGAATTGTTTTATATATTGGTACGCAGAAGTCACTCATGACAAAAATTGACTGCTCTGCTGCTTTTACTGTCTTCCTACACATTCATCCGCTCTGTATTTAGAATTATTTCTAATTACATTTGGGAAGAAGTCACTTGTCAGACATGTTTCCGAACTGTGGCTGTGGTAGAGTCTAATATTTATTTGAGTTTTGCTGACTGTTGGTGAGTTACCGACAGGAGATTTTTGTCAAGCCCTTGGTGGAGACCTCATGCTGATTAGACCACATCTGTTAAGAGTTCGTGTCATCTGACAGGCTGAAAAACTGCATAATTTGAGCACAGAGGTGGTTTGTTATTGCATCTAAGAGACATTGGCACAATACACAAGGCCAAACATACCTCTTATTTGCAGCCATCTCAGCTGCTTGTGGTGACTTTGGCTCTCCTGGTAACTAGGTGCTGGGTAAAATCCAAAGGTCTCGTGTTCTACACTCTGAAGTACTGAAGTGAATCTCACCCTCATGAATTCATAATACAGGACAATTTTGCCGTGGAAACATCCCCAGAGAAACAGCATGACAGGAGCTTTGTTCTGCACCTTCTCACATCCACACCAGCACTCTTCTGAATACCATGGTGGGCATCGTCTCTCCACTTCTGGTTCTCACTTTGAGCCATGTGTTTGGTACTCCAGAATGCTTTACGTCCTTTTGGATGTAACTGGATTTTCAAATACATCCAGCCACAGTTTGAAAGAAAAAAAAATAGAGCCTGAATAGGAAAAGCAGGACTTCCAGCTCCAGGCATCATTTTGCAGTCTTTTACCAGAAGAGCATTCTATCGAAAAGGGGATTTCAGGAGGATCAATAATGGCATGACATCAGGAAAATTCCTGTGTGACTGCTGTGTATTGCTCAATGATATGCAACTTTGATTGAGATCTGTTAAATCACAGCAAAAGACACTCCTGCAGACTTTCTCGTCATATCAGATAATGGATTAAGGTCATAGATCTATTGAATAGTCCAGAAGGCACAGAAAGACTCAGAGGCACGGAAAGGCAGCACTACCCACGTGCCATGGCAGGTAACACACACACAGCAGGAGTATCGGTTCTCACGTAAGGACTTCTGGGCAGTGTGAGAGCTGGCCATGTGGGAATCCCTCACTCCAAACAAGGCAGAAAGGGTCTTTACAGCCACACATCTCACAGCACAGGAAAGATGGGCAACACCTGTTTATGCATCTTTCTCTTCATGAAAGATGTTGAAAGATTTATCCTGGTGTGATGTAGCAAAACTCTGGAGCACCTAATACCTTCCCAAAACTGAAAAATTATTTCTTGCCTAGCATTTCTACTGACTTTATTTCTATTTCTAAGCTATCTTATACGCTGAACTGCTAGCCCAGAATTGTACATCCAGGTACCTGTACCTTAGTTTGATTTTCCCCTTTCCCTTTAGAATGCAGCAAAGTTGCTGGATGTAACTTGAAAGCAGCTTCAAAGCATCTACGTTACCAAGAGGATATTCTGTCTCTTCTGGTAAATGTGTTCTTTAGATTCTTCACTAAATCATAAAACTAATATTTTCTAATATGGTATTCACACATTTTAGTATTGCTGTGCTGTTTCTATTTAACCAAACATATACTCAGCTCAAGTCCAAACCATTAAACTACCTTAATTTTATTTAGCTCAATAAACAGTACATTTATTATTATACATTCTTCTTGCTAATGAATTAGGCAGCTTGCAATTTCAATGGATTAAAAATACTTCTCAGGGAACGTTGAGTAAAGGGAAGAGTTATGCATGTTTCCTTTCTTTTACCCACAGAAACACACTTGCACAAAATCACAATGCCAAATGAAACACGATTCCTCACTGAAATCTGGTTGTTCAGATGACCAAAACTGAACCCTGGTGTGATCTCTGTCCTTCTGCACCTTCAGTCATTTATTTCTTACTCTGAGCAACTTGTTATCTGTCTGTCAGGTTCTGACAGTCACCTGAATCTGTTCTCCTGATGCCAGCTTGATTGTACAGTGTGGAAGGTCATTTGAAATGGCAAGACAGCTTGCTGATACGCTTGTGGTGTTTGAGAAGGATGGTCCAGTCAGTTTAAACACTGGAATAACTTCCACAGAGACTGGAAGAAGGGACCTACCTGCCAAACAGGCAATGGCCGAGCCATGGAGTTCATTTAATTGTGGATCCATGTCACAACATCAACCCAGCATCCTGGGCTTTCCCTTTGATACTGTTTTTGTAGCTTTGTTTCCTCTACAGGCCAAGGGTTCTGATGGAAGACAAATTTTATAAATATGTTGTAGCTTTTAATGGGAAGATAAATGTTTTTATTTTGACAAGAGAAATATGGCCTCGACAATAGGAAAACCTCATCAACTTCAGCCTTTGTTGTATTCTTTACCTGGGTCTTGAGTGGCTTCGTGAATTTATTAATGAGGTTTTAAATTCCTGTGGTCACCCAGTAAGCTGTGCATATGCTATCACTTCAATTGGTGTGTCAGTCTGCAGGAACTAGTTTTCTTTGGTGTAATTTCTTTTTTCAAGATGGTTCCCTCTGTAACTCTACTGGATTTTGTCTCTTACTGTTTTATACTTTCCACTTGTAAAGGAGAAGGAAACCAAACCCTCCTAAAAACTTGTATGCTGCTGCAGCATTAGAAGTCATCTTCTGGACTATTCATACAACTGACTATTCTTTTAGTACTCATGTACTTTGGTGCTGCCTTTCCTAGCCCACTGATCTTTATGCCACTCCCCAGGCTTTTCCTAATGCAGGATGTTCTTTGTCCTCTACTAATAGCTGGTGGGATTTGAGGATATTTGGAACTTCTCTTCCACGGGTGGTTTGGACTGATGCCCCTGCCAGCCCAGACTTGCAGTAGCTTTTCTTTGGGCAGCATGTTATTAGCCTTCAGATCTTTGCTGATGTGGATTCTAGTTCCATAATTTCACAAATTAGATTGGTTTGAATTCCTCATTTTCAAGATTTCCTTGAAGTGTAATTTGATTAAAACTTATTTTATTTTATTTTTAATTTTACCTGCTGCTCTTATGAAGGATTGGAATTAACTTGTTCAAAACTAGAATGACTTGAAAATCAGTATGGTAAGGTACTGGCTCAGGCATCACGGTGCTGAGTGAAGAGAACATCTGCCAGAATGAACATTTCTATTTCAGTGAAGCATCTATGCCCTGTCAAAGGAAAAAGGGTGCTAGAAAACATCCTCTTGATGATATGAAATGATGAAACATAATGCATAATGAACCCGTTGCATAATAGATGTAGGCTAATGTAGGAAAAAGTAATTACAGTGTGTAAATAACTACATGTATCAAGATTACATTGAAAAATTACTATGCTACATTATTATTTATGTTGCAAAATCAAGCACTTAGTAGTTACAAACTAATAGAATTAAGGATTGTGCAACCTTCATTCTGTCCCCTTCTCTGTCTGTCCTTTACCCTGAATTGAGCTCTGGAAAAAAAGAGTTTAAGTGGTCATATAATTAGAAACTGAATCACAATATATGATAACACACTGTAGGATAACATACTTCTGCCAGTCTGCCGGGCTGTTTTAGGCCCACCATCAGGAAAAGGGAAATGGTAATTTTGGAAAGCCTGCTCCTCAGCCAAACATGAAAGGAATTTGCAAGCAGAGATTAAAGGTACAGCTCTGGCTCCACGTCTTTACCCCGGCAAATTTCTCCTGTCACCTAGGGACTGAGTTTTGGCATATGGCTGGATTACGTGAAGATTATCTAATCCCCAGGGAAGAAAAACACATATATATATATATAAGGGAGGTGAAATATTTTAAAATGCTTTTTTTTTCCTCTGCAGCGTTCAGCGAGGGAATTGAAAATGATCACAGCAGGAAGAAGCATGTTGCAGTAGTTTGCACACAAAGCACATGTCAGGGAGGATGGATGGGAAGAACAACCAAACTAATTGCTGGTGCTGTGTAAAGCTGACGTTTCATTTAGAGAAAGCCTAAGTGGGGTGTTTTCTAAAAGCAAATGCAACCTCAGCTAGGTTAGTCTGTTACTTCAGGACTCAGCTCAGTATTTGTGTCTCAGTCACCTGAATACTCTAAACAGACTAATAGCAGAAATTCTCCATAATAAAAACTGGTATATGTTATGTTACAGCTAATTCTTGGTGTCAGTTGCATTTCCATGACATACAGGAATTGAAAGGCTGCCAGATGGCCTGAGTGTAGATTGGTTGCATTTAGTCAAAGCAGCGCTCTAAAATCTTGGAAATTTGCACATCCTTTCCATCATACCTGAGAATCAGAAATGAGGGAACTACAGTGAATTGTCTTGATTTATGCAGAAAATGCATGCAATGATTTACCACTGCCATGAAAACCACTATTCTGAGCTCTCATTTTTAGCCTGCTGTGGAGGAGCAGTATTAAATTTTAAAAATCCATTCATTTCCAGTTGGGTGTTTTCTTGGTTTGAAGAAAGGAGCATGAAAAAAAAAACCAAAAAAGGAAGGGAAAAAAAATATAGTGAGTGGCAGAGCACTTTCTGTTAGTTTACATTAAATGTGTTTTCAGACTCAGTTAGTAAACGTTGTGAGGTGCCCTGATGTATATATAATACTGGAGTATCTAAAGCAAGTGGAAAGGAAAATAGACACAGTGTCGTTCAAATATCATGACTTACTCCATGAGTGTATAAAAACTTGGAATATAAAAAAGTTGATGAGTATATATGTACCAAAGGGACAATGCTTTCTTGGAGAGGCCTTCCCAGGGTAGCCTTGGTGATGGGCCTGCCAGTGCTGGGATACCCCTAAAAATAAACCCAGCAGGAGACCATTTGCTCTGGTGCTGTGTTACAGTTTTATACTGGAAAGCAAACCCTTTGAAACCCCAACCAAGCTGCTGCCAAAATGCAAATGGAGAGGGTTGTGGGGGGAAGGCATCCCTGGAGGGTAATGGGCTCAGGGAGGCCTGGCTGAGGGTAAGCAGCCCTCGGGGATCACTGATACTCACTCTGCTCCACCAAAAGTCAATATATTGAAGATAAAGATTGTTCTCTCTCACATACAGGTTATGTGTTTACAGTTGGCTTGGGTTTCCAGTGATATGGAGAGAGACTAGCTAGTGCGGGAACATAACTGACTGAGAAGAGCATCATCCCTCCTGAAATCCCAGGAAAAAGATTTCCTTAATCTCCTCAGTTTTTTTATTACCTTTCAGTTGTCCTGGCCTGACATTTCACCCCTCACAGCTGCTAGCAGAGCTGTGGGACAATCTCCTCACACCCAGAAACCTGCTTAAGGTAATTAATCACACCCAGCTGGGGCTAATTGTGAAGCAAGTCCCCACACAAAAGTCCTGGAACGCACCTGCTCACTTCTCCAAATAACTGCGTAGAAGGTACCAGGAACAGCATGAAAGGGCTGTCCCTGCCTCAGCATTTGCAGAGGAGAGAAGGAGGTGTTTTAGGGTCATTATAGAGGTAGAAGTTCACTTTATTTTTAATGTCAATGCTTAAGAAATGGGTTGAACTGAGAACTGTAATTTGGTAGTGATTTCTATTTCTGATGCATTGTGGTGTTACTTTGAATGTTTCCTAATGCATACCTGTATATCCTATGAAAGCAGTGATTGGGTGAAGATTGGCTTTGAGTTTTTGTTGTTGTTTTGAGTTTTTTTTAGTAGTTGGCTGTTAAATGTTGAAGGAATGGTGCTTCTTACCAGTTAGTAAGAAAAAAGTAAACAAAAATCTTCAAAAAAACCACTAAATGCAAACTTTTTGGGCCTTTTTGTGTTAAATACCAATCACTAAGTGTGGGTTAGGGAAATGCAGCTTATTGCTATTTTATGTTTTTATCTTTGTTGCTTTGTAAGGTAAGATATTTGGTAAATAATAATAATATTTGTTGTGAAACCGCAAAATGGTTATGGTGAAGGTGCTGTCTGTATTGAAGTATTATTCTGGGGTATTTATTGTGAGAGTCTCTTTATTTGGGATTTTAGGCTTTATATTAAGGTGGTTATTGTGTGATATAGTATTCTCCAACAGCCATGTATATCCCTGTGAGGGTTTTGGTGTGAGAGTCTTGGGGTGGGCAAAGATGTGTGGAGCCACTGCTAACTCCGCTTTGTTAAGCGTAGCAGTGCTTGTCAGTCACAGATGGGCTACTTTAGGGCTGTCTTCCTCTCAGGCCATCTTCCTCCAAGGAACTGGAACATTTCCACCGGAATGGATCGCTATACCGTGTTGTAATCACACTGCAGTGTAATGTACCACTGTATTGTGATATCACTGTGTGGTGGGATAAGTGAAAACGCTGACATTGCAGCCCCAGACAAATAATTTTGGCATCTGAGCCTACTCTTAGGCATCAGGCTCAAACTACAGTCACTGTGAACATGCTTAAATACACTGTTGGTGATCAGAGAACTTATCTGGTCCTCCTCTCCTGCTGCTACATGTTTGTTTGGAGAGAAATATTTTCTATGTTTATAAACAGTAACTGATAAATGGACTTCAGAAGTTCCCTAGTTAACTGTCAATAAAGAGATGACTAACAGAGTGGGGAAAATACTTGACTAAACACAATATGTTCTGTTCTGATGGCTGTCCTTTCTTTATGTTTTATCCTTCTTTCCTAAGTGCCTAATAGTCCTTACTGATATGGTGACTAAGCTGGGAACTTAGAAAACAAACTGTCCTATGTAGCAGGATGTAGACTTGCAGATGTGACTGTATTCTGTACTCTTTGTTTACATTCCTTTAAAAAATAAAAATATTTAAGTAAAGGATTAGGAGATGAGCTAGAAATTTCTGTTTGCTACCCTATGAAGGTTTGGGAATTTGGATGGGGAAAACAGATTGTATTCAGAACCTGTGGTAGGTGAAGAGAGACTTTTTAGAGCAATGCAAATGGGTGGGTGGATGGGTGGCTGAAAAAGATCTGATAAAATTTGTCAGAAAGCTTTAGAGCCAAAAGCTGGACCTTACAGTTAAATGTAAGGAGTAATACCGTGCAGAAAATGGGTTAAAAGTGCAGCGCTGCAAACTTTTTGAACTGGGAATGCCTTGAACTTAATTTCTTCTTTCAATTTAGCAAAAATGTTTTATTTTTCTGGTAATGCAGGGTGCTTGACATCTTGATACTCTTCTCGTAATTAGCTGAATGTGTGCACTAGCCCAGTGGTTGCTAAGTCCTCAGTGTACAGACAGGAGCAGTAGTGTGGCAGCTTTGCTAATGAGATTATGGCAGTAACGTCAGAGTCGCGCTTTGCTTTCTCCCTGCCTCTGAACACAAAATTACAATCTTGAGAACTGAAGAGTTTCTGGAAGTCGCATTGGGAATACTGTTTAACTACATCCTTTCTGTAAGTTGACTAATAATATCCTAGAATAATATTTGTATCTGCTTTCCCTCCTTCTGTGCCGTAACTGCTGGTATCAATTATGTGCAACTGCTCTGCATTATCAGATTTAATCAAGTTAAAGCTCTGGTCAAGCTGTACATCACATCTGAGATTGCAAGCATAAAGAAAAATGGACTGTAGTGAGCTGTACAGTACTTGCAGCATGATTATTTGTTGTCTCTCTAGGATTTGTGGTGTTTGGGTTTTTTGTTTTGTCTGTCTGGCCTTCAAGGATTTGATTTATCTGCAGAACTTGATTGCTCCTATGGAGTATTAAGAATATGGTGTGTAATGGGGCAGTTAGTTGAGGCTTCCTATATTAAAGGCATCTTTGTTTATGCAACAAGGATTCATTCATCAACATCCCCCTGCAAAACATTTTGGAAAAGCCTTTGCCTTGTTAACTCTTTTTATGTGATTCTGTTGGTGTATCTAAAATGACAGCATCTGCACATGAAGTTAATGGCCTGTGTCTTGCAGAGGTTCTCTTTAAATAATGTTTTGGTCATAGATAACCACGATGAGTTTCTATAAGTTACACGCTGTCATTGGTGTTAAAGTTTTGCAGGCTGGTAAGAAGCTTTAAGAAGTACCTCCCTTTCTTAATTTGAGCTTCATTTATAAGTTTTATTAATCTGGGTGTTTTAAGATGATGTATCTGGCTTAGAACTAAAGAGTATGGCTAAGCTTGTCTTCTTCCTTCCATGGAAGTGGTTCCTGTGCGCTGAGCTGCTACTGCTAAGGTCCAAGCTGGTAATGGCATAACTATCACCGTGTTCTTTGCTGATTTTAATATTTGTACCTCTATAGGCATCCTGTTAGTTTTGCTGAAATCCTCACATCAGGTATTACATTCACTACTGCTTGTTCTAAATGTGTGAAAGATTATAAATTAAATAAAAATGGTAGATGTTTCACATCAGACTAAATGGGAGAAGTATTTGATCCCTCCCATGAGGGATCAACTTACCTTTAACTTACCTCTTTGTCAGGTAAGTTAAACATAGGCAAGAAGATATTCACACGACTGCTGTGATCTGCGTGACTTAACACGGGGCGTGTATGTGAGGGACCAATTCACATGAAGCAGTGTGTGACTTGAGATCCTGTTGACCTTGTGGGAGGACTGAGAGGTCTTGACACAAGTTTCAAGTCCTGTTGGAGGACTTTCGTCTTAGTGGGATGCTTCTGAATATAAAGTTGATGAGAATGTACTTCAAGCATTCAAACTGTCTCTGTTTAAGCTAGTGGAACAGTGCTGTAGATAAAAAAAGGTGCCCTTGTTTGTGTTGGGTCTAAGGGTGGAATACTGTTCTAAGATTTCTTCTTACGAGATTGAGCGTGTGTAGACTTAATTCATCTTCTCCTGCCATCTTTCTAAAATGTCACTTTTCCTTTCTTTTTTCTTCAAGGAAGCTAAAGTTATGATCCCAGATTACTTATCTGCCTATACCTGTACATTCAGAAAACATCCAACTGAGGGCAATTTCCATTTTACAACTCTGTGCCGTTACAAAGAGAGCATGCCCCCAAACCTTTGGTTTAAACCAAAACAATGCAAAACAAACACCACCATGCTTGCCTCAAATGCACTCCCCCTATGTAGGTAACTCCTAGAGGAATAATCAACTTTGCTGTTAACTGTGAGGTAGAGTGTTTTGTGTATGATCTAAGCGAGTCACTGCCTGTTGAGATCCCCTGACCCAGAACTCTTAAGTATCCTTTGTACGCTGTCTTAGTGTGCTATAGCTACGCTATTCCTCAGAGACATTTTTGTTTATTATTTTATCTTTCTAAAATCTAGCTTTCCCTCCTCCTCCTGGTGTGGAATGGCTGCCAATACTTGGTCATCTGTGACCCTCAGCTGCTGCTGCTGCTCTCAGGAATGTGTGTTTGGTTCCAGCGGCAGCAGATGACGGGGGCTGTGGTTTGCTCTGATGTGTGCTGTGGATGTATGCGTGGGTGGCGCGGGAGCTGCCAGGGGAAGAGGCAGGACTTGGGCAGGAGTAGAACCCTCTCGTGACTGCACAAAAGCTTTCTGGGAACCTGAACTTGCTCAGGCTGGGTGCTAATAGCCTGGCCTTGATTCAAGAGGATATTTTAGTTCATGCTGAGAGCAGCAGCTGGTCAATGCACAGAAGCCAAAGCCTTTTGAGTTTGCCTGGGATAGCAGTTGGGGACGTCATGTACTACATTTACGTTTCTCAAAGTTTACTGTGTTACAAGAGTTTTTAGATACAGATCACGTCACAAATAATTTAGTCTTAGATTTTTTCCAAATAGCTTCTTATATCTGATCCTGCCCTTTAATGAGACCATTTATGAGAATTATTTCTGTAGCAGTTGGAGACTTGTCCTGGAAAAGCTCAACCTTAAGTCTCTGATGAGTTTATTATAGTCTTGGTATGCATTCTCTGCTCTCTCCCACCTGGCTGGTGTTTGAGGTGTCTGTTCCAAGCAATTGGGCTCTTTTTGGATGACATAGTATACCTGAAAACCAGAAAATTGGACTGACACCCTTCCTCTTGGTCTGAGTTTTTCTACCTTTGGTCTCTTTCTTAGGCACCAGGAACATGCATGATTTTCCAAGTGACAGTAATGGACGAAAAGATGCCATCATGGTCTTATTTTTAAGAAGATCAACCTTGAAGTATGTGTCAGTGCAATCTTCCTCAGAATTTACTGAGAGCAAGAAGAAGCTGAGGTCTAGAATGTGCTGGAAGTAATGAGTAATAGACTTTCCCTGCTGGGTCAAAACCTTACATAAGCAAAGTGTAATTCCAAGGCTGAAACTTTCAGAATAGCTCATTTGAGTTGCCAGATGAAATTTTCTTATGTATCTGTTTGCTAATACCTCTAGAGTCCAGGAAAGTCTTTAGAGCAAGAACCCACATTCCTGCTAGTTGAGCACTCCTTGTGTCTTCTGCCTTACAGGAATACTGAGTTGTTATGTGTCATTTCAGCATTAAAGGGAAAAGCTTATGTTCAGCAAACCTTTGCTTTATATTAGTCATCACAATGGATCACTAGGTGAAACAGAGCAAAATGAGCCTGAAAGCATCCAACATGACTTGCAGTAATTCTTTTATTATAATTATGAAGTTCTAAGGATGCAATAGGAGAAAGTTTTTCATATTAAAAAAAGACAATCTTAAGTCTCTGTGGCATTAAAATGCAAAAACCTTATGGATCTCATAATGATGGTTGGGTAAGTCAGAGCAAGTAATGAGCAAGAAAAAGTTAGGTGTAAATATTTAGTAGTACCTCTGCAAAACTTATCTTGGCTTCAGTGCCTGCTAGTTCCCCCTTCAGTTTGTTCAGCTCAAAGAAGAGCATCTATGTTAAGTAAAGCAAGTGCATGTGAAATGTATATGAAAGCATTTTGTCTCACATTTTGAGTGTTGTCTTAAGATTTGGTAAGTTGGTGGGCAGACACTGTAGAAAATTGTTATATACTCTATTTCTGTAATATGAAATTACTTACTCAGCATGGGCTAATAAGTGATAATCGGAATAACTGGGTGATGACCTGCTCCTGGCAGGTCATTATTTATTTGCTCCTGCTCTTAGCACTTGTGTCTGGACTATGCTAGTGCAGCTCCCTTGAGGTTAAGGGCTTTAACTTCTCAAGCTATTTGACCTTGGGCTTACCATCTCCCTGAGGGCTCTGTGAGAGCACCACACTGGGAAGGCTGGGGAATCTTTTGGTGGGGGGATGTGGGGTGCGCAGGGAGGGAGTCTAGCTCTTCCTGTCTGCTTCTGACAATGTCTCTGGACATTTTTTGTTACCTGTTTATGGTAGCACATGCATCCAGCAAGGCATGAGTTGACACATGGCAGCTCAGAGTGTTTTGTAGTGCCATCTGCCTCCTTAACTTGTTTGGGGCTCCCTGGCTCAGGCAGCTGAGGCTGCTTTGCTGTCTGGGCTTGGCCCTGCAGCTTTCTAGTCTTCTTTTTGGGTGACAGCCAGACATACCAACTGATACAAAATCAGAAGTCCCTGTGTTATATGTTACTAGCTGCACTCAATGAAATTGGCATCTCCTTTGTCTGTAACAGTACCTGAAGAAATACCAATACCAAATTGCCTGAAAGGCCACCTGTAATATGATATAGAGGTGAGATGCAAACCTTTTCCTCTACAAGTGTCGTGGTGGGGGGTGGTAGAAGGCACTGGTTGTCAGTAATGTGACCTGACACAGCCTTCACTGCAACTAAACATAGTTAAGTATTCTGTCCGCCTGACTATTACTGTGCCTGTTTTGGAGGGGTGCAGCTAAACCTAGACCTTGACTTGGGGTGAGCTTCTATTAGTATGTGTGAAAGGTACTTGTCTTGCCTTTTGAAGTTTTGCTAACAGAAAATTGCTTAAACTTCATTCTTTGAGACGTTTGGGAGTTGAAGAGATGGCCATCCTCTGCCCCTTCTATTGTCTCATTGAGCTTTGAGTATCTGCTGGAGTTTTTGACATTGAGCTGTACTGGTACATCACCAACATGCAGAAATAAGACCTCTTCTTCATAATTCCTCACTTATTCTGAAAGTATGGCTGTATCATATATGAGGTTTTTTGTTTTTTTTTCTTTTCATCAAGGTTTTGCAGAGTTAGTGTAGAGATTCATTTCAGTGAGAAAATTGCTGAGCAACAGCATTGTGGAGTATTTTGAGATCAATGATAGAATGTTCAGGTGATGACACTGACACTAATTATGATACATCAAATTGAAGTACTAGACATGCTATGTGATGTAAAAACAAGCTCCAAGTCACCTCTCCAGCTTCCTACAATACTACTGCTGTGAAAAATATCCCAAATTAGTTTTGGCTTCAGCTTAAAATCTCTTATTAGTCTGTGTTTCTGCAGGAGTCATAAAATCAGCGTTCACTTAAGGCAGCAAATTTCAGGGCAGCATAAATAACATGTTAGCATTTTTGGTTGTTCTACTTGTATAATATACTGCTAGTGGTCATTTGGAGGAAGTGATATGAGTTTACACTGCAAAAGAAATGTTATTGTGAATTGAATCCATGGAAGAGGTTGGAGAGATAATATATCAATAGTAATTTAATATTGAATTTTAATTCAGCTGTATTTCCAAAGGACTTTGTAAGGTTTGTACATACGACCTGAAGAATGGATCTGTAAGTACATTGAATGACTCGTTGTTGCAGAATATGCAGTGTCTTTGTTAAAAAGATCCCATGAGAAATTATTTCCTAATAGTAAGTGTTCTGAACCTGGTAACTTAAAACAATGTCTCGGCTCTAGAATATATACTATTGTCAAAAAAGCAATGTCAAGTCTTATTCATAAGAGTGTAATTCTTTTTTTGTCAGATAAATGAAGGTTTACTTAATATCTGTTATTGTCCTTTGGTAATACATATTTTTAATGATCTAATAGGAAGCATATACACCAAAGATTTTACACTTAATGAAGAAATTGCACTGTACTCTCTAGACTTGTCTAGTGAAGTGGCTAGAGTTGTACACAATGATGTACTTACCTGGAAGGAAAAAAAAAAGGAAAATACTGGCTCAAGATACGTTCTAAAGAGCCTTTTCTCATAATGCAGAAAGTTGGAAAGGTTAGTGAAGGAAAAGTGAAGTACTATAGCATTGTGAAATCAAAGACAACACACACTTCTTCTCTAAATAGGTGATTTCTTGAATCTGTCTTAAACTCTTGATATCTCTAGTTGTCATAATGACTGTAGTTGTCATAAAATATTCCTGTTCTAACCAGTTAAAGATATGTTTTCAGAAGCACATTTTGATGCAGGAATGTAAAATTAAATATTCTTTTTTAGAGATAACACAAATGTATTTTTGGTCCCTGTTTGTAGGAAGATGGAGTTATGTTTGGCAGAGCACTTACCGTGGTAACACAAATTATGCTAACTGAGCCATTGGCTGTTTTTATACTTAAGATCCAGTGGAAGCCACATAATAACTGTGAGATAAAAATGATGTTAATGACTATATTTCACTCAAAACCTGTGTAATGTCTAATTAAAATAGTAATTTTTAAGCAATTTAAGTATTAAATCTGCAAGATGATAAATATGCATCTAGAACTCAGTATGCCCTTGGAGAAATCCTGCTCTTCTAGTATGTGAGTACTGAGTAAGGGTTTGCAGGGGATATTTTGTGTTGCTTCTATACCCCTCTACCTCCTGTAGAGAGAAAACTTGTACCAACCTTTGTGGGGACCTCTTGTAATTAAAGGTCTCTGAGGATTACATTCTGCCAAAACTGAAAGCAGTCTTGCATTTAGAAGTATATTAGTTAGATTAAACCAGTCATTGGAGTGAGGAATTGGCCCCTCCGCAGTGAGGCTGAAAAACTAATGTGAAAAAGTTACCTGGTGACCAGAGCAGTTGGAAAGAAGGAATTGGGAAAGATGAGAATCTTCTCTCTTTTTCCTTAAACCCAAATGAAATGTTTCAGGTAGCAGGTGAGGTAAAATTTGACTTGCAACTTGAACGTGGTGAACTTTTTATTTTTCTGCATCGCCCACTACAGAGGATGTACTAAATGTAACTTTTTAAGAGATGGATCAGCAATTCTGTCAACTGTAAAAAAGAGGTGTTTTGTGAAGTCTGTTTTTTTTTTTTTTTTTTGGAAATGAGATGTCAATCACAATCTTCTGCCCGATGAAAACTCATGTTTCACCTCCTTGAAGGGACATGCAGCAATTCTCTTTTATCTGACAACTGATCTGCTTGACTGGCATCAAGCTGCTGCTCCAAAGAGAACAGGGAGCTAGGTGTCAAAACCAGCTCTGAAATGCAGTGAAGAGCAGCAGGTGTGTCATCTGCTACCTCAAATGTAAGCTCCACAGAACTGTGTTTTGTTTCACTTGATTTTAAAGCTTTAGTGATGGAAGACCATTTAGTGTTTCTCCAAGAACAGGAAAAGAGCTGTTTAAAAGCCCCAACACATTCTTGGTGTTGCTGTACCAGAACCTGCAATTTGACTGTGTTGCCAGACAAAAATATTTTTGAAAAGTGGTTACTGGTGTCCATGATTTGACAAGACAAATACTTCACTTCTGATGCCAAATTTGCATTATCAGGGATTACTCATGAGGAGTTTGGACACCCACAGACATGGGAAGTGATTGTGTTTACCCAGATGCATGAACTTTGGAAAAAAAGTCATTTAACTTGGCTAGCCAAGTATTTGACCAATGTACATGTTTTGGGTGTCCCGTGTCTAAGTGTGTTTGTGTATCTTAGACTGTCTTCTGTGCTTTCCTCAGGTTTTTAACTGCCCTTGTAAAAGGAGAAGTACAGGTAAACATCTCTGCTGTGTGAAGAACCCTCTAGGCACATGCATAAGATGACCTTGTTGATGTAGTTGAGCAGTCTCTGAAGAGAAAACTCAATAAAAACCCACTGTGTTCAGCTGCTGATCTGCAGAATTATCACATTTGGCCCTAAGTACTTCGTAATTAGATTTTATTTTGTATTTCCTAAAGTTTTTCATATATAGGGTATCCCTATGGGAAGAGAAGTCTTCTTTTCTGATAGCTTTGCCAAAGCCAGAGAAGGTTGAACATAATAAACCTGAATGAGAAGACATCTCAGATAATGAGATCTTGCAATTAGTAGCTTGTTTTACATTGTTGTTTAATCTTATGAAAAGTTGAATTTAGAGCTATTGGAGACTACATCTTGATTTACAACTCTGCATAAACTTGCCAGGTGGTCTGCTGTTCCCTCTCACTGAGAAAAAATTGCTACAGCTGAGGTAAGAGTATCGCTTTTGCTTTCCAACATGTGCATTTTGGCTGTGCTGTTTCCCAAGCGTGCCAGTTTGTATCCTTCTCACCTCGGGAAACAGCCCTGGTGGATTATCAACTATCTGCAGACACAGTTGTATTGTAAGTGTGGTTAACTTTCATGTGCCACTTGAGATGAGAGTGTAAGATGAAAAATAGAGCTTTTGATCCTGGTATTACATGCATTAATGTCTGAATAACTGAGGTACAGGAATAGTTTTAAACTAGTAATATATAGTATTATAGTAAAACTAAGGGAAAGCTAAATATGCAGCTTCCAAAAAGTCAGCAATACCACTTTCCTATTGCTTACCCTGCTGGAGCATTGCTTATTCTGCAGGTTTTGGAATTTGCTTGACCTGTGTTATTTGCTATATTGCTTGATGATTACAAAAACAGAACATTAACATAGTTTAAAAAAAATGAAATTAGACAGTATTTGAGACTTTGAGTGGGTTGTCTCAAGCAATATTATTTTGAATGACTTATCTCTCCCACAGAGGAAAAAACAAACAAAATGCTTGGCCGATGGGGCCTTAAACACAAAGCTGATTGAGTCAGCTATTAAGCTTCATGTTTTGAGTGGCTGTGGTTGTCCCTTTGTTCTATTTGCCCACATATATTAGAGCAGTGTTAGTGGTTGTTATATGTCCAGAGGCTAAACTTTATTTAACTGAAGACGCTTCCAGTAACAATCTAATTTTCTTGGAAGTGCCTGTCTAGCTGTGGTTTTTTTTAAAGGCTAGCTCATAAATGGCTTAGCAGATATTTCAAAACCGTTTCTGAAAAATCCACTCGAACTGTAGGCCATGCCTCTGTACATGCTTCCCCTCTTTTGGTCAGAATATGAGCAGAGAATCTCATCAAAGCGTGTTCATGTTGAAACATTTGATATGAGAGAGTAAATTGAAAATTTCTGAAAGGAATTTATTATCGACTAGTAAGAATTGCTGAGGCAGTGGAGCATATATGTAACTCTTGACCTTAGTCTAATGGGAATCTATGGGAACAAGAGTCTCTATACATACTTACTGTGGGAAACAGTTTACTTGGAGTTTTCTCTCTGTTAGGTACCTAAGAATTCATTTTCCATATTTTTTCCCATTCAAAATTCTCTTAAGGTTTGAGAGATGAACTCCTGATCATAGAATCGATGCCACATGAATATAATTCAAATAATTCGGGCTACTCCTAGGGCACATCTGATATCTGCAAAGCTCTATATTTCCACCTCTTGTCTTCCTTCAATGCTTTAACTGTATAGATTAAGTGCCTTTTGTTGGGGCACACCCTTATGAGTCATGCCAGGCCAAGACACTGATGTCCTCAGACAGCCTGGTTTGTCAAAATGATTCTTCCTTTCAATTGATATTAAACTAAGCCTGATTTTTGTGAGTATCAGCATAGGAAGCCTTAGTGGAAGGACCAGGGATACAGGTATCAGCAGAAAGAATCTCAGTTGTAAAGTAGCACGTTTTGCTATGCTGGTATTATGGTCAGACAGGTGACCGTTTCCTTGTGCCTGTAACAATCACCAAACTGTCTGTGTTCTTTCTGGCACTGTTGTAAGGGGGACAGGGACTTCGCAGCATAGAAAGCATCTGATTATCATTGACCTCCAAAATGAGACTTCTGAGGGGACAGCCTATTCACTTGCTCACCAACACAAGATGGAAACCTGGGACCTTAAGTGCTTTGTGAACAGTTTTGATGGTATCTATCCCACATCTTACCCAAGTCCAAAACCAATTAAACTTTTCTATAAGAAGTAACTGGTAGACTTTTAAAAAATACATGTTTCAGGCTTCTTTTTACACAATTATGTATGTAAAGAAGTTAGTTACACACATTGATGAAGGCTGTATTCTCTGCAGAAGGAGCTGTCTGTAAAAACTGCATTCAACTTGGAGCAAAAGGAACGCAAAAGGAAGAGAAGATAACCTTTGTACAGCAGAGACCCTTTTTATGGAAAGTGACAGAAACATGAGAGGGAAACAAAAGACTGTGGGGAAAAGGCAGAGATAAGACAATGGAAGACACAAAAGAAATCAGAAATTAAAGCAGAACACTTAAAACTTTGTCCAACAGATCTACAAATTACAGCCTGAAATACTTCTCTCACACGTGAAAGCACAAACATTTAAATCATGCTGTTCTTTTATAAAATAACTAGGTGGAGGTGATATTTTCATAGAGAAAAAATAGAATCAGAAAAATATTTCCTCAGATTACTTTTCATTGGTGGAGAGCAAATTAAATTGCTTTTTTTCCTGGATATTTCTTAGTGGTTTTGTGTGGCCAGTTTTGGGGAAGCTTCTCGACTTCATGGGCTGCTTTGGCTGAGGTGGCAAGGTTAGCATCTCTGCAACCAATCTGATGCCCAGGTCTCACAGTAAATAACAGCATTGTTTTTCTTCAACTACTATTTCAGAATAGGGCTATTTAGGATCTGCCATTCTTGTTCAGTCTTTGAAATCTGTATCTCAAAGCATACTGTAGCATGAACCTTGGTAATTTGGCAGAGTTAAAAAAAGATATAGATACTAGATTTAGGGGAAGATCTGTATCTTAAGCCTGTCATACTATCCCTTCCAATAGCAGATAGAGGTGGTTCAGGAGCAAGTCAGAATTGTGAGTATGTTATGAATTGCTGGCCCTTGTTTATGTCCTTAATGTAAATAGCATGTGTTTTCAATATTTGCTGATGCTTAATATAGACTTTCTGTCTGGGAATACAGAAGTAAAATAAATCAGTTGTGTGAAATGCTTGCTGATACTGAAGCCTTTTCCCAGGGATATGCAAAGTGGTCTCTGTTTTACCACTTGCCCTTCCTGCCAGGTTCCCACGTTGAGCATTGAACGCATCCAAGTCTCCAGCCACAGTGCTTTACCTTGGAGTTTGTGGAAGATCGGTAGCAGCCTTTGCTCTTGGTAGCGTACTCGGTGAGCCTTTAGGAGACACTTGAGTGAGTTTGCTCCTGCAGCACTCTGTGTGCCTTCTCACTGCTTCGTTTCAGTCCCTTGCACAATTATAGCCCAACAGTAAGTGCAATGGAGAGGGAAAAATCTGACATTTATTGTGGAGTCTGACTTTCTGTTTCCCCAAACAGGAGCTTTCTTTTAGTGGTATTCAGCAAGTTCCCTTTCTCACAGGAACTGTGCCAGAAGATGGCATTGCTGTACATAGAGCACTCATCTCCATTGCAACAAGTCATTAAGAGGAATGGAGAAACTGCAGCTTCAAAGTCCATTAGACTGGGTCAGGCTGACAAGAAATGAATTTGCCTTCATATTGCATGTCAAGGACATTTCCATTAAAATCTATCGCGTGTTGACGAGGGTTTTTATTTTTTTGTTCTTTGATTGTTATTGTTTAACAAGAAGCTGGTGTTTAAAAGTACAGATGAACCTGTAGGCTGAGAGGATGTATCTCGATACTGAGAACTTTTTTTTTTTTTTTTTAAGTGAAAATAGAAGACACTATAAAATCCCCCATCATCACACCACCTCACACAAGCATCTTACTCTTTGACTTCAGGATGTGCTCATTTTCCTCAAAACACTTCTCCCAACCACCATTTAGGTGCAGGGGAAAATACATTCTTAATAAATTCTGGCAGTTTGGGTTTTGGTCTATGTGCAGGGACGAGTATTACTTGGTATGCTCCAAAGGCTTCTGTGGTGAGTGTAACACCAAATGATAGTATGCAGCTCTTTGGGGTATGTGAAAGCCTGAGGACAAGGTGTACCCAATTAACAGAAATGCAGGGTTTTTGCTGTGGTTTTTTTTCCCCCCCAACTTTTGCCCTTTATAAGAAATAATGTTATTTCTGGAGAGAGTGTACTATAGCTCTGAGTTCCATAGTATGTTGGATAAATGGATCCAATAACAGATTACAGCATTTTTTTGGGAAAAAAAAAGAATCTTAAGTTTTTCTGGGTAGGTCAGTGTGTTTGTAAGGATGGCAATATAGTCATCTCTGGGCATAGTGATGGAAGCTACCTGTCATGCTTTTGGCTCCCCAGGGAATGAAATCAGCTTGAAAGCTGCTGGTTCCTCTTATGAGGTTTGGAAAACCTTTAGATTGGCTTCTGCTTGCAGCTGAACTGTAGGAGTCACCTCCTTCAGTTATGTCCCAAACGCTAAACAGAGATGCACAAAAATTTAATTAGAAAGACATAGTGCTGGACATCAACAAACAACTAGAGAACTTCCTTTTGCCTAAGCTGTAAATGACGTTAGATTACCTTACCAATGTGGCTTTGAGGGGGAAGGAAAGGAAAGGCAACAAACAGTGAAGAAAAATGGAGAGTTCAGAACAAGGTCAAGTTATCCTTTCAACCAAAAAGTGAGAATGTCTTCCTTCAACTTGTCAGTTTGGCCATACTATATTTCCTGATTCTCCTTCCTTCAAGAAAACAGCAGCTTTTGAGAGGAAGGCAAGGACATAAGTGCCATGCTTTTTTCCTGTTTTTCCCATTACCTGATGAAAGTGACTCCATGGGATTTGGTTTGGGGTTAGTGATGGGTAGTTAAGGTAGAGAGAATTGACAGCATGAAAGGGCTAATTGTTTTTGTTTTTTTTTTTTTGAGTGGGCCAGGACCCAAATGGGTGGGCAGATGTCATCTTGATCTTTCTACAGGTGGAGACTCCCCTGGGAAGAATGCAGACCTGCTTCTCATAGGAAACTTTTGGATTGATGCCTTTAGCAGCACTTTCTTTGGGGAAGAAATTAGGCTTGCTATTGCCAGTATCTTCATGAAGTGAATGTAACAAAGAATGGCACTTGATAAAACCCCCAAACCAACCAACTTGCTTTTGAAATACCCAGGGCTTGGATCTACAATAATTCGAAGCTGTTAGGCAGACATGAGCTAATGTGCATTTGGCAAGGACTTCTCTCAGTCTGTGGCTTGCTCTGCCAGGAAGTATAAAATTGTCCATCATTAAGTGGTTTAGGAGACAGCACACGAAAGGCTCATCTCAGAGTTGGCCTTTATTAGGTTATTTTTTAAGGGATCAATGCTGAGAGAAGTATTTTGCTTTGTTTTTAGTAGTCTGTTACCATACAGAGAAAAAATCTTCATGATGAAACCTTGGAAGCATTCTCTTGCAGGAGAAAACTGATTCTTGTTCTGCTGATTGGTGAGAGATTGTTTTGGCCACAATTTTTTTAGTTATGTTGTAATGTAAGAAAGACTTTCACTCCAGGATGGAAAAGGCATTCTAAAGTTCGATGAATCTGGGTGTCTTTCTTGTTTTTTTTTTTTAGGAAAATTTATTGCTGAGCTGAGTCACAGGATATCAGCCTCAAAAGCACAGCCTCTGGCTTGGGCTCAATGGCCTGCTTGTGCTGCCTGGGGAAAGGCAACTGTCTGATGGAGACGGGACTGCTCAAAGTCAGAAAAGGAAGCATGGAAGAACAGCTTTAATTAGTGAAATGGCTTGCTTCCCCAACCCCCTGAGAAAGAAGAGTCTCCTTAAACTACTTTGGCATCCAGTGCAGTCCACTAAGAAACATTGAAACTTTGCTGCTTTCCCCAAGCTTTTCAGAGCTTCAATCTATGTGTGTGTATACATATATATATATATATATATGTATTTACTTATCAAAATGCTTTGTATGGCTATGCTGGGCCTGTGCCAGAATTTTTTACTGCTGGGATTTGCTCCTGTTCAGTTGAGCAAGGAGTTAGCTTTGAAAGAGGTGCAGCATTATGCAGAACTCTTTATGTACTCAGAGCTAAAAGCATTATTGATTTCATTTGCTGTGAATGAAACAAATGTATCTAGAAAATGAGAGAAGGAGGAATAAGGAAAAACAAATGAATGTTTCATGCTACATACTTGAATGCAGCAATTTCCTAACTTCTTCTGTATACTTGGCTTCCTTTGTGTTCTACTTGGTGCATGTTTTGGGCTGCATGATTCAAAATAACTTGCTTCACCAGACTGGGCAAAGAATCCTGTAGGTGCTTTGGTCTCAGAGTTGCCATCTTATGTCAATGGTGTGGAAGCACAACACAATTAATTCAGAGGGGGAAAATAAAAGTACAGAAAGACAACTGTTTAAAAAAAAAAAAAAGTTCCAGCATGACTCTCTTGACTTCATTTACAATTTTAATGGGAGGAGTATTGAGAACTGTTAAAGCTTTCTCAGGATCATTTCCAGATAGCACTGACCAGAGCTAATGTATACAGTGTCACAGAAGAGTTTCTTTCTATTTTTGCTTGTCTTCATACTTCATACTTCCTCTTCTCATTAACCCTTTAATAGCCCATCAAAGCCTATCTTCTGTTCCTTCTTGACATGTGGGTTAATATTTTCTTACTAAAATTGTCAAACCATATGAGGAGGTTGAAACAATTTGGGTTTCCAGATCCATAGGCTTGAGCTACAAGATTTTATGTGCTTAATATGGAGATTTTTTTTTTCTTAGAAAACTGCACAGCTAGGGAAAATACATGGTATTCCTTACTGTTAGATCCTATTACTACACTGAGGAAGCCCTGACATTGTAATCGCAACAAAATTTGTCCATTTTATGCTGAAGGGATATTAGAAGGAGAGGTGTTACCCGTCACCTTTAAACCATGTGGTAAACTGATATTTTTTGAAACCTCTTCAGAAAATAAATCCTATTATTGCTGACCTAGAATATTTGTTTCTGTTCTGCAGCAATCATAACCTCTTTGACTTGCTCTGGTCTCTGTTCCCTTTTAATCTTGTGACAGTCACTTTTACAGGAAACCCAACCACTCTCCATATGGCCTTACCGAGTGCAACTATCTTCTGGGCTTTTTGCAATTGAAGTGTGTTCTGCAGACCATTGAATTAGCATGTGAAGAAGGCAATCTGGGCCTTTGAAGCCAGAGGTCTTTGCACTGTGGGGGTGACACACCATACTGGCCTTTTCCTGAGACATGCCTTTCCTTCTGTCCCTCTTTCTCCCAGCCTTGCCTTTCCCAGGGTTTTACCATTAGGTGCTACTTGAAGTACAGGTGTAGACTTAATTAATCTAACTCTGCACCTCAAGCATCTTTATTTTAGCAGAGCTGTGTTGAAGGATCACTTAGGTTGGAAAAGACCTTTAAGATGATCGAATCCAACCAGTAACTGAACACTGCCACATCCACCACTAAGAACCATCTCCCTCAGTGCCAGAGCTACACAGATTTGTAGTCACAGAAGTATATTATCATCCACCAGTAAAGGGAACTTAGGTGTCTTTTTAAACAGACCCTGCATTGTTTTTCAGCTGGCCTCTTGACTGGCTCAGCAAAGCCATCTGGAAGCAGCTGCTTTTCTCAGTTTCCCTTTTCTTTCCTGTTCTGGCACTGCTCTTGCTAGTGTTTTGGTGCCTCACCTGTCTCATACTGGTTGCCAGTCAAGGTTTTACCCCCTTCTCCGTTGATGGGGAGAGGAAGAAGGGAGTGGGGGGAATAAAAAGCTGCAGGTGTCCATGCTGTCCGTAGTGGGGGGGATGCTGTGTTTTCTGTGCTGCTGTTCCTCCTCGGGAAAGAGCTAGCCCCTAAGAGCTATGCTCGCCAAAGGGCGACAAGATCCCGACTTTGGGGTCATGGAGGGCTCTTTCCCCCCGGGCAACTCCCTCGTGTTCACCTCGCACAGTTTAAAGCGCAGGGGAGCGGTACCGGCAGCGGTCCCGGCCGAGGGCGGGAGCGGGCTGGGTGCCGGGTGCCGTGTGCCGTCCCACGCGCGGGTGTTTCAGATTTGGCTGTGACATAGCGGGAGAGGGAGGGAGCAAGGGAGGGCTTCCCGCTCGGCGCTGTCACTCGCCGGGAGCCGGGGGCTGGCTTGCGCAGCCGGGGAGCGCCGGCGTCGGGAAGGGAGGCTCTGAAATGCGGCGCTGAGAAAGGAAATACACCGAGGCGTAAGTTATCCCGGATCCCTTTCTTTTCGGAGCAATTCTAAGGGTCTTCTGTTTGTTGGCTGCGCCTTCGGTGGTTTGGGTTTTATTTTGCTTTATTTCCTCCCCCGCCCCATCGGCATTTGTCAGTAGCACAGCGGCAACCGTAGAACTCGTGTACTGTGTAAGAAACCACCACGGAAAGAAATCGTAGGGAGAGATAATAGGAACTTTAGTGGTTTTTTTATGGTAGAAAGAGGAAGCTTGCCTTCTGGCAAAGGAATATGCCAGGCAGATGGGGTGGTGGTTAGTAAGCCCTCCTTTGAATCGTTAGATGTGGAGAGATTTTTCTGTGACACTCAGGAGCAGCCTGGGGATGGTAGACGCAGGTGCTCTTGCTACATCTTTGAAAGAACTGCATGGAAAGGGAGGCTTGCCTCAGCTGTGCCAAACTCTGCGTTTCTGCAGTCCTTGGGTGAAGTAATCATCGTGCAGATCAAGAAGATGCAGACAGACTTGTCAATAATTCCCATAATCTCTGTAAAGAGTTGTCTGAAAGAATTTTCCCCTCAGTTTGATGGGAGGAGGTCACTAAAGGAGATTGTGAGGTTTTCTGATTCCTCTCTTTAAACAAACAAGTGCTTAAGGGGAGCAAAATGTCCTCGATTCCTGAGATTTGCTTCCTTTCCTTTCCTTTTTTTCTCCTCGAGGAGCCTGAATTCTAGCCAAGCATGTTAAGTCCTTGCCTTTCTATTTGATTTCCTTCATCATATGATCAAACAATGCTAGTTAGTGTTTCTGATACCAAACAGCTGAATGTAGATACTGTTCATGTAGTACTTTACCAAATGATTTAGGGCTTCATTGGCAGCAGTGTACAGATTCTGACTGTGCTGAAGCTGAGGATGAAGCATTGAATAAAGCCCTGGGTGTGTCAGCTCTTTGCAATCCAGTTTGTTTTAGCTTTTGCTTCTAGTTTCCTATCTCTTTGTATAGAGGGAAAAAATAGGAGTTGACAATTACGTAAATTCATATTTCCTAGTTTACTCTTGGTTATTTCATTCTATTTTCCTTGGTGGCAGTGTTGAAGAGAGAAAACACATCCTAAGAACATGCTTAAACAGTCATGAGCGACTTTATAGAGGGTTGTGGCTGTGAAATATGCCTGTTGCCATTTGCTTCTCTCCTTTTTCTCCAAAATGGGCTTGATCTTTGGGGAGGTGTCACTGGAAGCAAAATAGCATGTAGCAGCTGCTGGAAAATGTGTTTCTGAGTCTATGCTGCACTTTTTGCTCAGAAACTTTCACTTCTTTTGGTAGCACTAGAAGGAAGAGTTGATTAGTATAGGAAAGTAAGAAAATGCATTTGAATAAGCTTTTTAACCAGTCTCTATTGCTGCTTTGTCTATCATTTTTATTGCCGCATCTACATGCATTCAAAAGGGCAGAGCCAGGCAAGGGTTGGCATCTGGAGCTGAAAGGATAAACCAGTACTAGGCAGGTGAGCTCTGCTATTCTGGGGCTTGATCTGGAGGCTGCTACAGTTGATTAAAAGAGCTCTGTTGACCTGGATAGGTTTTTTGGATTGGCTCCCTAGATGCCCATCTGGGTAATTAGTGACTCTGGATTCCAGCAGCCTGTCTTGGTAACGGTTGCTGAACCTCAAGGCATTTAAAACTAAATTGGGAAAGAAAAAAACAAATCTTACCTTTCTCTGATTTCTCTAAAAACCAATAAAAGCTTAGTTTGGTTTTATGATAGAACATGTGTTATGGCTTTGTCAGGTGACATCATTAGCTTGCAGCAATCTGCTTACCTTAGCAAGCTGTGGGTAATTCAGTGGTCTAGATACAATCCTAGACTTGTCTTTTCTGCCTGTGCATTGAGATACACTGATATGGTCAATAAATTATCACTTCCAGTGCTGCTTGGGTGTTCTGAGTGTAATTAGAGCCCTCCCAGGCCCACTACATTTATAACTCTGAAGAAACAACAAAAGCCTCTTGTTAGTGAATGATGTTCTCTCCCCTCAAGTGATTTACTCAAGTACCTATATAGCCTTGTGGATCCTATAATGGGTTTAAACAGAACAGAATTTTTGGTGACTTTTCTGTCTTGCTTTCCAGCAGCTTAAATCAAGAGTGGCTTTGCTGTAATCTGTAGTCATACAGATGCAAGACTGGAGTTGTTTAAATCCATTTCAGAAGCAGCAGGAATGGACTCAGTTTCTAACATTTCCTGAATGCCTTTTTTTTTTGTTTGTGTGTGATGGTTTTGATTGTAAATCATGACAAGTCCCTGACTGGAAAATAAAAAGGTGACAGACCATAATGTATTGGAGGAATAAATACCAGCTGAAATTTACCAAATTTTGTATTGTTGAGTAGCTTTCGTCTTGCACTGTAAACTGCCCTGTAAGCTCTGGATTTGGGTCTCTTTAATTGGTATCACTTAGGCATAGTGCAGAAGCAGCCATCTCATATAGTAAACAAAGCAGCAGATTTAAGTTAATGCTAATGTGTTTGCAGTGTGAGCCAAAAGCTTTTCAGGGTTATTATAACATGCTGGGCATCCAGCCCATCTATCTAAGTGTCTGAAGGAGACAAAAGTTACAGATCGACCCATTGTACAAATCAGCTCATCTGAAAGTCAGATGCTGCTATTTGTTGCCATCAGTAATTTGGTTGTATTAAGTCTGACTGAGGACGAGTGACAGAGTGGCCAGAATATTGAGATGGGACTGCTGAGATCCCAGAAGCCATTCCCTACAGATCTCCTGTGAGACCTGGGGCAAGTCATTAAACATTTCGGTACAATAGGGTTGGTGATGCTTCCTTCTTTTTCATGAGGCAGAGTTTCATGTGTTCTAATAATTTCTAAGGAGATGGTATAACTACAATAAATACAAGACAATAAATATAAGTACAATGCCAAGCAAAACATATGAAGAGTGCATGCCCTGTACATTACTAGCTAATATGTGCTTTGCAAACCTGTCCTACAAATGTGCTTCGTGCTGTCATATGCATACACATGAGCATGCACAGCTCAAGGGGCTAAGTTCTAATTTTCAGAATAAATCCTGGATATTGATTTGGGGCAACTATGAGAAGAGCCTTTGTTTGTGGGCAATTACAAACTGGTATTCGGAGACCATTTTGGTTGTTAGATGTGGCATGGAATTTTGTTGTGTCTTAGCAGTGACAAGATAATGCAGACTCTGACAAGGACTTAAACATGTAATTTCTATGTGCTGGGGATAATGACGTGCAAAAGTCTACTCCTGGGACTACTGCTATTGTCATTAAAATTACTTAAGCATTTAAGTTTCAGAAGATTTAACTGCTGAAAGTAGTCCAGTCTCATTCATTGGGAGTGCTTGACCAAGTGGAAAGACCTTGGTTATCTTGAACTATGGAAACCTTGATATTCAAATTAATACATACATACAAAGCTGCATTGTATGCTACATAACCACATCTCTTCCTGAGCAGAATAAACTGACAAGATGATGTAGATCTGTGAGACATCTGTGTGCTTGGAAGCAAAGTATTTTTGTTTCCGTAAAACAATTTTATCAAGACTGGTTAATTGTGCAGAACAGAAAGTTCTTAAACTCTGTGCAGCAACTTTAATTACAAGTTAGGCCTCCTAAATGGGTCATGATGCACAGCAATTAGTCTTGGACTGTTTCAGGTTTTCTTTTCTTCATTATCTTATATCTAACATTATAAATGATGTTAGGCACCAGTCACGTAAATATGATTGTTGCCCCTTCTTTTTTTTTTTAAATCCATTGCTTTTCAACATGTATTTGTCACTTTTGTCACAAGCCTCAGCTGTGTTGGCTGTGTGGCTGCTGCCAAGGGAAACCTCACGCTTGGAGTGTTAATATGTGCTGGGCACTGAGAGCCCAGGGGGGTGGATGTGGCACTGCCTATCTGCATGTCTCTTGAAGTATGATCCAGCCTGGGGACTGCGGCAACACACGGGATGCTGTGCCCTGCCAGCCTCCCTCAGTGATGGCAGCTTTTTGGCCTCCTCCCCTCCAGACAATCACGAACTGTGTCTCCTTTCAGCTGAGTCTGCTAATATTGTTATCCAGAAGGAGTTTATTTTTTGGTAGGTTCTATTAGAAGGGATATCGGTAATTTGTACCATTAAAGGTCAGTGTTTTCACTTGGCTAGCTCGCCATTTTAGCTTTTCAGCAGAAGTTGTGTTCCACTTCCAGAGAGAACCTTTTACATTCCCGCCGCCCCCAACATCTCTTCTCCATTCCATCTTCAACCTTTGCAGTGAAACCAGAAACTGAGAGCCACCACTTGACTGCCTTCCTGTGCTATTTCATTGACATTCATCTGGACCCATAGCTCAAATTTCAAAGACATTTATATAACTTCTTTTGTTTTAGGTTGCTGAAGTCTTTTCTTATTAAATTCCTAGCCTGAAAATACTTCTGATGTTGTTTCTAAAACTTCAACTCTTTGAGATGTCTTCTTTGTCTTCCACTCTCCTTTTTTTTTTTATTTTTCCTGGCAAAACTTTCCTTTCTACCTTTTTCTAAATCCGCAATGTGATTTAGAGAGAAGCAATTAAATTTTTAAAATACCTGTTTCTAGATATATATTTAAAATATATATGTCCTCATACATATATATGTAGAACAGAGAGTTTGACTCACCATCTCTTAGCTCACTCTGAAAGTTCATACCAGAAAGTGAGACAGAACTTTTAAAATCAAATGATCAAACTTAACTTTTGATATGTTCTAGAAATTTCCAAAGTCTTGAAAACCTTGATTCTAAAGACAACTATTTGGAAACTAAAGCCATTTTTCATGTGTTAAGAAAAGCATAAGATGATTTATTTTCACCTCTGATACAGTGATACAATGCACATTGTTAAAAAGAGATGAGCTCTGTTGTGGTTTGTTTTTTGTGGTGCAGAAGAGTTTGAGGTTGTAGTAGTCCTATACTCCTATTTGAGTTCTGGAGCTTCATGAATGGCAGTACATATATTTCTTTTTCTACTAGCATAAGAAACACCTCCACCAGGAATTTTCCTATCTGCTAGTTAAAAGTCTGGAGACAGAACCTATTGCTGTTTCTTGCTTGTTTGATTTTTTTTTGTTTGTTTGTTTGGTTGGTTGGTTTTTTTTCCTGGGAAAAGGTATAGGGCAGTGGTGAGATGTTAACACATGGAGATTGCTTAAAATAGAATTATAGAATGGTAGGGGTTGGAAGAGACCTTTAGAGATCATCTAGTTCAACCCCCCTGCACAAGCAGGTCCACCTAGATCAGGTTGCATAGGAACATGTCCAGACGGGTCTTGAAGACCTCCAAGGAAGGAGACTCCAAACCCTCCCTGGACAGCCTGTGCCAGGGCTCCCTCACCCTCACAGTGAAATAGTATTTTCTTATGTTTAAATGGAACTTCTTGTGTTCCAGCTTCATCCCCTTACCCTTGTCCTGTTGCTAGATACCACAGAAAAAAAGGGATGTCCCTTCCTCCTGACACTCACCATTTATATACTTGTACATATTAATGAGATCTCCCCTCAGTCTCATCTAGACTAAACAGCCCCAGATCCCGCAGCCTTTCCTCATAAGGAAGATGTTCCAGTCCCCTGATCATCTTGGTGGCCCTGTGCTGGACTCTCTCCAAAAGTTCTCTGTCCCTCCTGAGCTGAGGAGCCTAGAACTGGACACAGGACTCCAGAGGTGGCGTCACCAGGTCAGAGTAGAGAGGGATCATAACCTCGCTCAACCTGCAGGCCACACTTTTTGATGCATCCATGAATGCCATTGGCCTTATTGGCCACAAGGGCACCTAAAGCAGTTATGTGTTACAATTATAATTTATCTCCAGGGAAACTACAAGAGAAGCTGCAAAGGAGTTTTGCATATTGTGTCTTATACAGAAAATGTAGTTTTCAGAATGTTTTTGATATTAAACAGAAAGCACCTATTTATAAGAGCTCCTATTTCCATTTATTGAACAAAAAGTTGATGACTGCTAGAAATAAATATCCATTTTAAAAAAGATGCATTGATTCAAGAGTTGGTTTGTAAGCAGAGAAATCAATGTTACAGTTTAAGCTGAAGTAAACATGGCATGATGGGGTTGTGTAACTTCTTGCTGTTTTTAAACAGTGATGGTAACCTAAAATCTTGATTGTGTCCAGTTAGAGAGAGCTCTTATTTATACATCTGTATTGTGACCTGCAGAACTGGTTTCATACCACGGTTTTCTTTGTGCTTCTGATCTGATGATTGTAAAGACAAAAAGGTACAACCCGTGCTACAGTATGGATCTGCTGCCTCTCATGTATCTGTGTTGAAATTCTCCCTGCTGTGTGAAGCACAGCTGCTGCTGGATGCTCTGTGTGCTTCCTTGCTGTCACCCGTGGGAGTGAGACCGTGCTGAATGAAGCTGCTGAAGACCATGCGGCAGGGACCTGGTGTAGGTTGCATGTCTGGAAGGGAAGGTGTCAGCTAGGATGTCTTCCAGGATACTTCTCAACTCTTATAAATGTGCTGGTTTGATTCAGAGGGACAGCAGAAATATATGGAAATACAATTAATTCCATTAATCAAAGGGCTTCTTGCATTGGTGAGACTTGTTTCAGTAAGTTACCTTCTCTGGCTCTCTCCTTTGCTCTTTATTTACCCCAAGTGATCACCACTCTCAGGCATTCACACACTTGTCAGCTTCCAACATTTGGCACATCAGATTCCTTGCTATACGTTGTTTAGGAAGATACAGCATTTCAGTACAGAGCTTTTTTTTTTTTTTCCTGTAAAATGGATTTTTAATGAGTGGTTGAAAGGCAGGAGATGAAGTGCATGCGCTCAGGAAACAAAATTATCATCTAGTATGGAACAAATGATTGGTTTAATTTTTAAAAACTTTCCTTTTTTTTTTTCCTGGGAGGTGAGCAGTGTTCAGCTGTTAGTGTTCCACAATGATACTGGGTAATGATGTACAAGCACTTAGGAAAAAGGTTTCTATTTCTAGTCTCTGAAATGACTCACTAATAATGCAGCTACAGGAATTCCTACGGCATAGCATACGCTGCTGCAGGAGACATCTCTGTCTCAAGGGATAAAAAAATATCTTGTGTTTTCTGCTGTCATTTATCTACTGCTCTGCACCTTGAGGGAGTATAATGAGTGATCCCCTCTTACCCCTAAACTTCCCTGCTCTCAGCCCAGCCCAAAGCCCTGTTGCTTGGGTATGGTAGGCTGAGGGATGTCCAGTAGCACAGTCTGTGTAATGCAGGAATGACTTGCAAGATGTTCTCCTGTCCATTGCCTCTCATTTTCATTCAGACCCAGTGTAGGGAAGCACATACTTAAAGTACAGCATACACGCAGGCTCGTGGATTTGATCTGGATTCTAACTTTTAGAATTTCCATGTCTGATTGTTTATCACCTCCGACTATTTTTGCTATTTTTCAGACAATCATTCTGTTGCACTGTTGTCAGGTTCTGAGATTTGGTTGGTGGTTCTCTGAAATGGTCTTTTAATTGTCCAAGGGCTTATCTTATGATTTCTCTTGTGCTTTTCTCTAATGAGAAGGGAAAAACCCATCAAAACATTTGATTTGTTGGGTCTTTCCCCTGCTTCATTTTTATGCATTTGCAGAGCGATAAGTGCATCTTATTCTTGCATAATTTCTCCCAATTTTAAACCTGTATCTGAGTGGTGCCTAAATGACTATAAATCAAATAACTACACGCTCCTGAAGCCACTGCTTGGCAATCTTGAGTAAAATGTATCTCATTGCCAATTAACACAAGCTATTATATTGGCTATTAAAAAGAGCATAAACAAGCAAAGAGATGATTAATAGCTGTGGCTGTTCTGTCTGAAGGAAAAGGAAGATGTGTGAAGTGAGCAGCGAAACTTCTAGTGTATTACATTAGTGAATGCAGTCAATATATATGTTCTAACGGTGGTCAGAACGTCATAGACCAAATGCGTTTTGTTGTAAACCTGCCATTTTCACTAGCTGTCTGGATTCAAAAGGAAATATTTGAAATCCAGAATGCTCTGGTCCTAATGAAAGACAGGGGAAAAAAAAAATCTCTCAGACACAATTCTCTTTGACTTCCATGTATTTTTATGTAATCAAAACTTGATTATATCTGTGTGTTGTTGCTGTCTAAAGGCTTTTAGTATCTGATTGGTCTTCCGCTTGTCATACTTGTCCTGTGGCTGAGAATGTCTCATCTCAATGTCCTACACACAATGTCTTAATTGCTGCAGCCTAAGCAACAAGAAGAATGGCTGTTATTTTTCAGACAACATGAATAACATATATGCATCAGATTTTTTTTTTTTTTTTTTAAATCATGTAGTGAATAGCCTCTGGCAGCTCAAAGGTAGATTCACAGTTTTCCTGGTTGTCTAAAGCTGGGGTTTCATTTTATTTTTAAAAAGACTTTTTTAAACAGGAGTGAGAGGGGGGGAAAAACCCCAAACATTTGGACAACTTGATTTTAACATCATATGGAAAAAATAATGACATAGAGACACGTGAAGAACTAGCTTCAAGAACTGCATACTTGTAAATTGCCTAGATCATAAGTGACTTACATTCTTTCAGTGCTTGCAGGGTGGTGACCAGAGAGTGAATGGATGGCAAACCTGTTCTGTGATAACTTTCAAGGTTTCAAAATTTGGGTTTATTTTATCATGATTTTACTTGCTAACAACTCAGTACTGACATAAGCTTGATGGCAAAGGCAAGTGCTTTGGCGCATATTTGCTGTTACCCCTTAAGGATTTAAACTGTTTTCTCCATTTAGTTCTCAAGAAGCAGAAATATATTTATTCATATGTGTGTGTGTGTATAAATTTTGTGTGTGTCTGTGTGTGTACATATATATATATATATATATATGGTACTGCAAGATGCAAAGGTAGCACTTTATTTTCATCTTGCTCTTTTTTCCATATCTTCTCCATGTCTTCTAACAGAATTTATGAACAGAGTTCATGCTTGTTGCCATCAAGAGAACCTTATGAAATGGATATGGAATCCACTTTCTCATACCCAAAAAGAAATGTTGTTTTCTACTACTCTCATCTGTCTTTCTTTTTGGAAGTCTCTGCAGTATTATATGGACAGTGTGAGATGTATCAGATGCAATCTGTGAAATGTGTCCAAAAATGATTTGTATTCTGCACAAAGTTACTGAGTATTTATCAAAAATTCACTTGTATTAAAAATTAACTTTTTTGTGCCAACTTTCCATTTTGAGGAAATGAAGAGGAGAAAAGAAAGATAAACCAGAATGAATCAGCCCAACTTCTGAGGTGTCTTTGTGATCTGAGTAATAGGCAGAAATTGACGCACTAACTTTTTTTTGTCACCTCAGTTTATCTTCATTCTTATTATTGTCATCTGCCTCCTCTGAGCAAGCATTTGATGTGGATGTTAGGATGGCTTCTAAATGAAGTGAAGCTAAGCTCAACTGCTTTATGTCTAGAAGGAATGATATATGTGAATGTGTGGAAGTCTTTTTATGTCCCGAAATACTCTTTGATGAATGAGAAGGGTATACAGAATTTTAAGTTACTGTTAAATACCTGACCTCTGCAGTGTAAGTTAATGTATAGATATTCTGTGAACTCTTTGGGGGATAACTATTCAAGCTGTGGTTTTGATCATAATACTGTGGTTGCTTCATCATAGAATACTAAAATGAAGCATCAAAGAACTAGGAAAACATTACAATTCAAGTCTTTGAGGAAAAGAGCAAAAACCTATTTTAAAATGAATTTAAATTGTTTCTGCCGAAAGTTAAAATTACATCTGTAACAGCTGAATTTAGTATTCAGATGAAATTGCTGTCTGGATCTGATTGTTCCATGTAATTAATGTCTAACACTAGCAGTACCAAGTAGAAGGTAGTTTTTTTTCCTTTTATTTTAGCTTACATTAGTTAAAAAAGGCTACTGCAACACAGTGGTGGATTTTATGTGATAAACACAATTTCCAAGCCAACTGAGACAGTCACACTTGCTTCACCAAACTGCTCAGTCCTACAGTTAGTCTCTGTTGCCATTGACTGCCTTTAATATACATTGAGGTGTCTTACTTCAAACTAGGAATCATCAACAGCTGAAGTGGCAAAGCTGGAATTTAAATTGAATAAAATGAAGAAACCCCGATCAGCCTGGCCTGTTTGTAAAAGATTGATAACATTAATATACTGACTGATGTAGTTTGATGGGAAGAGACAACATTGGTGAGGAGTTTTGAACATGAATAGTTTAATTTCTCATGTGCTAAGCTGCTATTTCAACTTGATCTGGCCTTTTTCAGACTTTTTAGACCTTCAAGCCAGGATGTATAGCATGTAAAGTTTTCAAACGTGGCTTTGGGTACTGTGCTGTGGCAATTATATTAAAATGTCATATATTTAGGCTTTGTGAAATAAAATAGCTTTCATTCTTTCCATGGAAAAGTTGTCACTGATAGCCTTGATGTTTCAGAAATGCAGACCAAAGAATTATTTTTTCAACTAAAAATGTGTTGGACTTCAGCAATTTATTTTGTTTAACTGTTTTTGTTTTAAGTATCGGTTCTCAGTTTGACTTACCATCTACCTATCTGCTAAAAACCAGAACTATATAGAACCATCCTTGGCAATATAAAAGATTCTTTTAAATTAAATATTTGTACAGGTGGCTTTTTGTCAAAATCCATGGCTGACTGTATGTAAACAAACAACACAGCCTGCTACAATTGTTTTAACATGGACTTGCACCTGCCTCTCCTTACTCTTCCAGCTATTTATGCATCCAACTTCCTTAAACCAGTCTGAATGGCAGTGCTGCTATTAATTCGTTACATCTTTAAAAGGCACCTTTTAAAAGAAGAATAAATGACAGGGAGAGGGCTGAAAAAGATACTGTCATCCAAAGTGATTAGACCAAGTGTCCACTTCTGAAATTTACCTCTCATTTACGTTATCTGAATTGAATGCATTTTGTTTTGCAGATGAAAGGGTGAAAGGGAAAACAAACTGTTAAACAGTACAGTGGTTTTAAAGTTTTATCGTGCTCTTATGTTTATAGAACTTTACTGCAAAAGTATGCATACTATATGGAGAGGGCTGTTTTTCTGAGCAGAAAACAAGGGATAATTGTAGTATCTTAAAGTTCACTCCTGCTTTAAGTGTCTGTTGTACATCAGGGATAATATATTATCAATGTGTTACTCTCAACTTCCTGTTGTTAAACTGGTGAAGTCTTTCTCAGAATAGTGAAGTATTCAAAATTTATTAAGAGTTTCAGACGTTGCAGTTTCTATTAATTTAAATGAGAGCTGTGTGGGCTCCACAATCGCTTAAGCAGCTTTGAAAAAACTCACCCTTAATGTATTATTTCTCTGCAGTGGTCAATGTTTGTAGTCTGCTTTGTACGAGAGTAAAAATTCCTATTTATTGTACTGAGAGCATACCTGAGAGTGTAGAATTGCCGTTTTGTACGTAACGGAACAGAAGCTTTAAGGAAAAGTATCATATTCATTAAAATTGGCATAAAATATTAATCTTAAAGATGTCAATAAATATTTAAAGGTGATGTGAAATGTCCAAGCATTTTGGAGAGTAAAAATAATTAAAAGGTTGTAAATTATTATAATTAGAAGAGTTGTACTAATATCTATGAAATTTGGATTTTTTTTTTGTTTGTTTGTTTAATTTGGTGAAAAATGCAGAAAAATGTGATGACTTCTTATTAACCCCTCAGTTTCTGTAACCTGGAGTCAGAACACGAGGTTAAGATGCAGAAGACACAGAGCTGCTTATTTTCTTGGATAGAATGGAAGCTTCTTTCAGGCTTATGACAGGGGTGTATTAGCCCCATATTCATTGTATCAGGACTTTCCTTTTGGATGAAGACTTGTATTTGCACAGAAGGCAGAGAATGTCAGGGCATTCTGTCCTTGAGTGGAGAAGGGAATGGGGACGAGACACAGCCCTACCCAAAGCCAAATGTCAGAGTTTTGACAGTTGCTGTAGAATAGCTTTGTCATCTTTTTCCATTCGAGGCTATTTTGGGGGGATGAGGTGGAGAGAGTCGTCTACTTTTATTTAAGGACTTACTTCCAGCTACTGTACGTGCCTTGGCAGTGTAAAAGAGAAAAGCCCTTTGCCTTAGGAGTTGCAGGAGGAATAAGGAACCTTCTGAATAAGTGGAAAATTTTGGGGTGGATTTTCTGCTGATGTACTTGCTTGGCAGTGGAAAGCTACAACTAAGACTGGAAGCCACCTGGGCTGGCTTACATTGAGGCAATGTCTTACTTTTTTACTTGCTCTTGGACAGCCTAAGACTTCTGACTGAATTTTGGTGTCATTTGTGTGTTTCAGAGCAATTTGTGCATATGCCATTCATGTAGCTTTTCTGCCCTGGTCTGTCACCTACATCAAGTGATGCTTTGAAATATTCAGTGTGAAACTGTTTGCTTTTTTATCTGATGTTTTGTGTTGTATCATATTAGTTCTCCAGGGCCTGCAATGACTGCTAAGTATCTTTGAGAAATATTTTGAAGTAGAAAGGACCTGCATGGCCAGGAAAGGTTCCTTGTCAGGGCAGAGGTGCCTGCATAACCTCAGTGATATTCAGGTGCACAAAGGTGCCATATGGAAGAGAATTGAGAAGAGTTGCACTGAGTATCAGGATGTTTGCCCAGCCAAGCACTTCTACTGGTGTGGTAAAGGCTGAAAGACCAAAGAGGAGGAGAATATTGGGAAGAGGCATAATCTCTTATTGGACAAACTGGTAGAATTAAAAGCATGTGAACTTTGTCCTGTTGTCTGAACATTAGTGAGGACTCTGAGGTGAAAATATTGCTATAAAAGAAAGACAGCTACTCTCCTGGAAGCTGCTCTGACAAACTGTTGTCCTGCAGTAACATTGTAGAACCTAGCTCTTCTGAATTTAAAATTTATTTTTCGTACATGTTGAGTTCAGTTTCAGACATCTAACATTAAATCAAAACCATTAAGGACCATGTGCCTGTTAAATTTCAAACTCTGTTTACTCCTTTACACTGATTGTTTGAAGGTATTTTTTACTCCTTTAGAGTGGAAGAGCTATAAGGAAAAATGTGTATCTACTAAGTGTAGATGGGTGAGGTTAAGAGGGATAGATTTGTACAAGGAATTACTTTTTTTGTGACTTAAAAAACAGGTGTCCTTCAAACAAATGTTGAAAAGCAACGTGGAAGAGACCCTGGAAATTCCAAAGCAGCAAAGTAAAGGTAGAAGTTAATCTTCTGCACTAAAAATTAAGTAACTGTCACTTTGCCAAGTTGCCTCTTTCTCTGTAGCTATCTTGAATGCCTGCAACCATTCCAGTCCTGAAGTCTGTCAAGGGGAATAGATTAGCTTGTCCAACCTGCAGAATGAGATGATCTGCTGGATTGAACCAATCTGAATTTTCCATCTGTTTGGGGAGAAAATTCTTGACCAATTCTAATGGAAATTTGTTCTCAATGATCACAGAACATTGCTTAAGAAATTTACTAATCTAAAAGTAAAGCCTTTGACTGATGTGTGAGATGAGAGCTTCTCTTTATTGTTCAGGAGGAGATGATCTAAAAGAGCTGTTTGAGGGCTGTAGGTCTGTTTATCTACAGACACCGTTTTGAAAGTTGACTGTGCATACTTCTTTGTGGGAGCCTACTGTTCCTTTCTACGTGTAATAAGAAATAACTTATTTCAAATGGGAAAAGAAAATCTTTTTGCATGGCAAGCAGAGATATATGAATATATGTGCAGGGAAGCCTACAGAAAGTACAACTCCCCTATAGACTGGAAAAGGAATTGGATGTTGTTTTGACAGTAGTATATATTTGGGGCAACCTAGCAGACTCTTGCAGACTTTCAGAAATGAAGGTAGCTTGTGTACCTGAGGACATGGAAATACGTGTGGTCTTTGCATGCACTCAGCAAGATTTTTTTTTTGAAATACAAAGGGCTGCTCTTATTGCTGCTGTAATCAATCACAGGTTTTGGGGATCAGAACAAGGGTGATACTCAGGACTTCTGAATGTAACTCCCATTAGTTGTTGTTTCCTTCCTAGATATCAGGATTTAGTAAACAAAGAGAAATTATGTTTCTTGTGAAGGAAAAGTAATATTCTGATTAAGGCAATAATTAAAGGAGTTTAAAGAAAGAGATGTGTCTGGGAAGACATACAGTTGTTCTTGTGTTTCTGTTGACTGGATGAAGAGGAGATCAGATTATTTGGGCAGGTTTCCATGCCCACGAAGATCAGAAGTTTAATTTCTGAAATGCTAAGAAAAGCAGATCTACCTTAAAGTTTCAGTTGTTTTCACAGTGCTGAAAAAAAATATATATAAAGGATACTGAAGGATAAGTATTGGGGGAATGGGGGAAATAGTTTTACAGGAATATTCTCCCTTCTCATTTTCAAAAATTGATTCTGAAATGATATGTTTGTCATTTATATTTCTACCTGCAGTGTTAATGTTAGCTTAAGAGGAGATTCATTAAGACTTAGTCTGTATGGGTTTTGGATATGTATGGGTATGAAAGGTTTTTTTCAAAAGTGAAGTAAATGGTGTGAATTTGGATGGGAGGAATAGAGAGCAAAACACTTGACACAAGTGAGTTTGGAGACACGTGCACTTGGCTTATGAAGAAGGCACATGCTTCTCTTTTCAGTACGGTTTGGTGCAGCCACTGACTTAAGCAGTATTGCTGCTAGTTTTCGTTTCTCAAGAAAGGGAAACATTGTCAGTTGTATCTCTTCTTGGCCTTTTTAGCCTCATCCTGTTCTTCCTCCCTGTCTGCCTTTGGTCCTTGGTTGCCATCTCTGCTTTCAGTCTCCCTTCACATCACTTTCCTCTCAGATTCCCCAGGGGCTGGCCCTGGGGTTTTGTCTACTCTTCCAAAAAGGCTTCTGAAATTCGAGGGTCAAGTCTACAAGACCCGGCCTGCTAGCAAATATTTAAAATATTTAGACAGAAAGAAAATGAAATGCATCTTGTACACTAAGGAGAGATGTGATATTATTCCTTCTGTCATTGCTTTTCCCATCCCATGTCTCACTTCCTGTGTTGGCCTTTTGGTATTGATGTTGATTTCCTGCTGATATAAAACATCTGAAAAAAAATTCAGCTTTAGTTTTTCACCCCACTAAGCTGGCTGCTGTTGTCTTCAAGAAAAAAAACCCTCATTTTCAGAAGAACAGAAGTTCATTAATAATGTAAGAACGTTATAATTTTTATCAACTTTTAGTCAATTTTAATTTTATTCCAACTTGATGAACTCTTTATCAAGTTGGAAAAAAATAGTCTTACCAAACAAGTGTTGGTTTATACTGTAGCAGAAGTGAAGTTTACTCCTTGATTACCAAGGAGTGGCAGCCAAGCCACAAAAACCTAATATCAATTAAAATGATGTGTCTTAATATTCTGTGTTTATGTAGAAAATGACAGCACTGTTTTTATTGACCGGTTATAAGTTTCCTTTGCTTTGAAATGCAGATCTAATAAATTATCTTAATATTTAAAATACAGCAGAACATTTTAACTTGGAGTATCAATGCAAAACAATAAAGAAACTGTTTTAAGTCTTTCTTATAATGTGTATTTTTTTGAGCATAAAGTTGTTATTGCAAGAGTAAAAAACAATCAATTGGGGAATTAGATTGTTTTTTATTTGGAAGGCATTGAAATAAATTGTATTATGATTACTATAATTTGCTGAGTATCCTAAATAAATGTAGTGACTTGTGCACTCTGCTAACTATTGTAGAATGCTGTGTAATTAAGGCAGTACTACCAGAAATGGTGATGCAGGAGGAGATGCCTCTCTTGATGAGAGAATGCTTATTGAGCAGTGATATCAGGTATCATAGAATGGTAGGGGTTGGAAGGGACCTTTAGAGATCATCTAGTCCAACTCCCCTGCACAAGCAGGTCCACCTAGATCAGGCTGCATAGGAACATGTCCAGGTGGGTCTAGAAGACTTCCAAGGAAGGAGACTCCACACCCTCCCTGTGCCAGGGCTCCCTCATCCTCACAGTGAAATAGTCTTCTTACGTTTAAATGGAACTTCTTGTGTTGCAGTTTCATCTCGTTACCCCTTGTCCTGTTCCTAGATACCATAGAAAAAGCAACGCCCCAACCTCCTGACACCCCCCCCTTTAAATATTTGTAAATATTAATGAGATCTCCCCTCAGTCTCCTCTTCTCTAGACTAAACAGCCCCAGATCCTGCAGCCTTTCCTCATAAGGAAGATGTTCCAGTCCCTGTTCATCTTGGTGGCCCTGTGCTGGACTCTCTCCAGCAGTTCTCTGTCCCTCTTGAGCTGAGGAGCCCAGAGCTGGACACAAGACTCCAGATGAGGCCTCACCAGAGAAGAGCAGAGAGGGAGAAGAACCTCCTTCAGTGTGCTGGCCACACTCTTCTTGATGCATCCCAGGATGACATTGGCCTTCTTGGCCAGGAGGACACATTGCTGGCTCATGATTAGTTTATTATCAACCAGGACTTCCAGGTCTCACTGCAGAGCTGCAATCCAGCCTGTACTGGTGCATGGGGTTGTTCCTCCCCAGATGCAGGACTGTGCACTTGTCCTTGTTGAACCTCATGAGGTTCCTCTCTGCCCAACTCTCAAGCTGGTCAAGATCCCGCTCAATGGCAGCACAGCCTTGTGGGGAATCAGCCAGTCCTCCTAGTTTGGTGTCATCAGGGAAGTTGCTGAGGGTACACTCTGTCCCCTCATGCAGGTTGTAGATGAAGATGTTGAACAAGACTGGCCCCAGAACTGATCCCTGTGAAACTCCACTGGCCACAGGCCTCCAACTTGATTCTGTGCCATTGATCACCACCCTCTGGGTTCTGTCATTCAGCCGGCTCTCGATTCACCTCACTGTCCACTCACCCAATCCACACTGCTTAAGCTTTCTGATGAGGATCTGTTTCACATGCTTCAATGGGCGCTGAAAGACAACAGGCAAGACTCCACTGAGGAGGGTGATCCAACAGGATCAGACTCTCAGGCCCATGCCAGTGATCTTCTGACTTGTCTGCCATGCAGGTGAAATCCAGAGGGCCGTGTGGCACTGTGCAACCAGAAGCACGGCAAGTGTTGACCTGGAATGCAAACGAAGCATGATGAGGTTATGTGTCACACAAGAATGCAGACATCTGATTTCCACATTTCCTGAGTTAATGGCAAAAATATTGGATTTTAGGTGGCCTTCTGGCCGTTTGGGATAAATTAAATGGCAAGGCCGTTTCTGAAGTGGTTCTGACATTTCTTCTAAAATTCAATTTCTCCAGTTTGAAGAGTAAACCTATACAAACTACATTATAAAAGTGAGCACTATTTTAGTGGGCCTGGGTTCAGAAGCTCAACTGTCTGCAGGTGCAGTGAGGTTCCAAACACTTAAATGCTATATCATGGCTTTTAAACAGATTTTTAAATGCACACTTTCTGCAAGTCACTCTGGAAGAGTCCCTTTGGATATTGTGTTCTTGAAGTTGTGTCCATATGAAATGTAAGCCAGTCCCCAAAAGTGAATTAAGTCTCTAACAAATTACAAACTCCTTCTGTAACTGCTCTGTTATGTGGATTAAGGACCACTTTAGGTCTATATAGGTACCTCTAGGTTATTGTTAGAACAAGGTGGCAAGTCTTACCTAACTCTAATAAATACTATCCTGTTTTCAGCCTGATTCTCAGAGGTAAGGGTTAGCTTCTTAGTGAATCAAAGTACCCTGTACCCCCTCCTCGACTTAGCGGAACTTGAGGACAGGCTGCACCTTTGAAAAAGCTGTGCTTTGTCCCAGTGATGCTCTAATTAGCAGAAAAGAGCAAATGGGAAATTCCTTTAGCACAGTTGGAGTGAATGTTGAAACACTTCATGCGGGGCTGAACTCCAATTCATTAATGTACTGTCGGCAGCTTTCAATATAGTACTGCCAAAAACTGGGCTGTATTGTGCCAAAGAACTAGCTATACCAGCATGCTCTAAACAAAATCCAGGCACCTCTTTCGCTGACCTTTGGCAGCCAGTTAATGAAACCTGGGGGAGATTTAAACTGTCACTTAAAAATGATGCAAGAGAGTGTCAAGGCAACATTGTCAATGTCCACTCTGTTGCAAACTGAAGACATTTGGTTTCCGTGTCTCTCAGTTGCAGATGTAGAACTCTGAATCTTCACACAAAAAGATTGAATAATGCTCACACAGAATGTTCTCTCATTTGAGGGCCTTATTTTTCAGGTTGTGTCTCAAAGTATAATTTCAAGAGCAGTTGTGTTCCTAGTCCTTTCTCCCATCCCAATTTCTAGCAGGTCAGAGCCACAGTTTGGCTTTCTAAATCATATGAGTTCTGAGGCTTTGTCTTCTTGCTTCAACATCCTCTTAGCAAGGTAGGATTTAATGATGGAGTCATGTTGGGTTGATATAAATCGGGAAAGCACCTGAATTGGAGCTGTTTTGTTTTTTTTTATTTTCACTCACTGCTGGAAGTTTGAAATGCTGCAAGCCTCCAGCTTCATTTTTGCATATATGGGTTTATTATGCCTCTTCTGAGCTTCTTTTAGTGGTGTGTGATTTTATGTTCGTTTGATTTGGTTGGTTTGTTTGTTTGTATGTGTTCTCTGACATATTAGCAAGGAGAGGCACAGCATATTTTGTTATGACTTCTAAGGAATTTGAAGTCCTAATAGAATATTTTGAAGGATCCTCTCTGTAGTTTGAGGATTCCTATCTATTCTGATTTTTTTTTCCCAGCTTTATTGCCGCATGTGAGCAGATATCAGGTGATGCTTATTTTTCTGGAAATATAAATTTGTCATGGTAGAGCACTGAAGGTACCCTTCTCTGTTTGAAAGAAGGACATGGAGATTCACTTGATGTTGTCAAATCCGACAATGAGGCTGTCACCTGGCAGGAGCATCCCGCTGGTCACTTCAGAACAGTTATTTTCTGCCTTAACTGTAATGAAAATATTCTCCTCTTGAAAATCCCTCTTGTGTGCTCACAAAGATACACTGCTGCTCCCTGCCCAGACTCCCAGAGAGATAAATCCAGCTTTTGTTCTACCAAATTCTTTCGGCCTGGCACTGACAACACTAGTGGCCTCGTCTGATTAAATCTACTTCACTGCCATGCAACATGACAAATGCTTTTGGTTCAAGTTGAATGGTAAAGCTTTTGGAAACAGGAAAAACAGTTGTCAGCTGTCACTGTTGTGGTACCAAACACACATTGTGCTAGAACAAGCAGACAAAAAAAGCCTGTGAGGCATACAGCAGATCAAATGGAAAACCTACTTAGGGGACATCCAGTTCTATTAAGACTTGAGTGTATTTTCATCAAGACTTGTTTAACAACAGAGGAGAGAACATCTGTCAGCAGTTCTTAATGTGGAAAAAGACAATATTTTCCTCTAGAAGTCCAGAAATTTCAAAATTACATGATTCTGAGTAATTTTAAGGAGAAGAGGTTTTGAAATCTTAATTTGTTTTTCTTTCAAATGTAGCTCTTGGTGTGTATATATATTTATATATTTAAAAATATTTAAAATGTGGAAAAGCGAAAAGCTGTTTTGGTGAGTTCTCGAGACAGCTGTTTGCCTGCAGAGTGGTGGCTCTGCTTCAGAAATTGATAGGAGAATGAACTGGGGTTGAAGGTAGATATCTGGGTGTTTGGCACAGCCCTGGTTATTGACTTTCTTGTGCAAACATAAACAGGTTTTTAAGCCAATAGACTTACCTAAGCAGATTTTTTTTTTTCTGGCTAATGCAAAGTATTAATTTGTCCAATAAACTAGTGCTTAGTCACACCTTATCACACAGCTCTGAAGATCTGCTGCAGTAGTTAAGGGTACCATTGTTGAATCAAAGATCTCTGGTAATATTTCTTACTGTTCCAAAGTTTGGACCAAATCTTTTCAGCTTCTCAGTGTTCTTATTTCTCCCTCTCACCCTATTGATGAAAGAAATATAGAGAATTTGTTTATTACTGGACATGGGACAAATTGGGGTATTCCTGAATTACATTTCTCTTGTGTGTGCTCCACTCTATTCCCTGTTTTCTTTGAACAGATTGAAAAATGAACAACTACTAACTTTTTGTTTTTCTTAAATGACTTGCATAAGAATAGGTAGTTTTTTAATTCGAGCTTGTTTTGAGCTCTTCAATCTGGATATTATACATCAGCCTCAATGCTAAGCCAAATTTATAGTTTATCTATAAATGATGAGATTCATTTGGGCATTTTATCCCTCATGTAGAAAGTCTTGTGCATTGTACAGTGCACACTGATGTTTCTTTTTGGGACTCTTCTTCTCAGAGGTTATTATTATTATTTTTTGTTTAAATACAAGCAAAGTCCAAATAGATCAACTTCGAATAGAGGTTTTAAAACCAAGTCAGACAGAAAATACTTCTCTGTGTATGTTTTCCTCCAGATTTAGATATTTTCTGTCTGGAAGGTGGGGCATGAACAGGGAAGCAGCACCATCTTTGAGTTACAGACATCCCTCTAAATTTGGCCCAGAAATGATCTGGATAAATCACTGTTCTGACTACTTTGTACAAGCAGACCATGGGCATGCTGGGCTTGCTGTTTACAGACAGACCTGCCTGCTTACTCCATTTTCCAGGCAGCCTGGATGCCAGCCAGTTCTGACCCACAGCATAATGTGCAAGCTAATGTAATAAGTGTTGCTGAAAGCCTGGGGTGATGGAATGGAGCTGGCAGGTCTCTTGGAGCAGAGCTGGTTCCTGCTGCAGATGCCTTAAAACCAGGGGAGGCAGGCAGAGTGCGGTAGACGTGCTGCACCTTGAGATATGATAACTAACAGGCAAGCTGTCTGATGGTGAATGATAGCTCCTTTTTCTAGAAAATATAAGAGGAAAACACATGGTCATAGCTCAAGCAGATTATTCCACTTTTTTTTCTAGGAGACTGTTTCAAGTTGAGGTTTTTTTTATGCACTCCTTTTTGGGGAAGACAAAGGAGATGGGTTACTGCTGCCCACTCATTCTTTCCTTTTTGCCCTTATTCTTCCTCATCACATCTGTTTTAGGAAAAACCATTCTGCTTATGCTCTAGGAGGAGTACAAAATGAAAGAGGTGCTGCAAGCTTTAATATGTATTTCTTATCCCTGTTTTATCTTCTCATTATTGAAGGAAATAAGAGTTTTTAGTGTCCTTTGGGGACTTTTTTTTTTTTTCTGAAGTGACATAATAAGAATAATAAATTACAAGATATTGAAAGAAAAATGACTGTGAAAATAATGCTTGAAAAGAGTAATTGTAATCTCTTGTTTCTGCCCTGTGGAACCTGTCTTTACACCTCCCCAGACTGTCAGGAAACTTTCCCTCAGCTTTTCATACCTAACAAGAAAGTATTGACCAGAAGGTTGTCTTAATCCTCAAAATAGGTTGTCTGGAGCCATCCTCATGTCTACATTTTTATAATCTAATGTCTTAGCTAGTGAGAGGAGTGAAATAGCTGTGCCTGTCAGCTGAAGAGCACTAAAAGTCTGATTTGGTCCTTAATGTAGTAAGGATGTTTCTTAATGCCTGGCATTCCTTCCTCCTCAACTAGACAGCTTGGTGACCTCCCATTCAGTTTGTGTTACAGCTATTTGGGAATTGCTAGAGCTGCCAGCTTTGGGGGAAGCATACAACCGAAACAAAATATTAATTCTGCCATTGCCTCCCTTGCTTTATGAGGTGTCATCCCTCTCTGCTCCCCAGTGATCTCTCATCACAGAGCAGACAGTAACCTGCAAGTCTAGCAAGATTCAGTAAGGAAGATTAATGTTTTGGTTTTTTTTTTTCCCAAGCTACCTTTATATTTGGCTTCCTTTAAAAAAAAATAGATCAGCATCTTAATTTTAGTTAAATAAATGACGACTAGCTAAAGCCTCTTGAGCATGTAGCATAAAAAATAGGAAAGAAGCCAAACAGAAATGACTGCTGAGATAATTTTGTCTCACAAGTAGGGGCTCCAACTGTGTGTCCTTCAGCTTAGTTTCTTAAATCATATTCTGGCACCTGGCGAATGTCACAGCCATGCTGTTTCCCTGAGGCTCAGGAGTCCCTTATAATACTGCAAGTGTGGTCCTCAGAGGTTGTCTGTCCTGAGAGAGCCAGTAGGAAAGCCTTCCTGGGTTATGTAGCAAGAAAACTAGTGAGGGGTATCAGAAAATGTGTCAAAATATTTTAATACTATTATAATATATCAGTAACTTGGAAGTGAATTATCAGTCAATCCTGCTAAGTGTTTTTTCAAACGTTCTCTGCATTAATCTCTCTTGTGTTCTCAGTGGAAGCAAAGATGTATATTTATGGTGGGAAATTATCTAATTACTGGCTATTAATGAGTATCTGTAGTCTCTGACCTTACTTGCAGATATGAGGAATGCAAGATTGGTTATTCCTTCCATTCTTTATCTCCTTTCCCTCTTGTTCAGTATTACAGGTCAAGTTTTCCACTCTCTATATAACGTGGTCCCTGCTTAGTCTTCTGCAGGCTGAACAGATCCCACAGCCGTTCCTCATAAGAAAGATGTTCCAGTCTCCTAGTCATCTTGGCCCTGTGCTGGATTCTTTCCAGAAGTTTCCTGTCTCTCTTGACCTGGGGAGACCACAACTGGACACACAACTCTAGATGAGGCCTCACCAGGGCAGAGTAGAGGTGGAGGAGAACCTCCCTCAACCTGCTGGCCACATTGTTCTTGATGCATCCCAGGATGCCGTTGGCCTTCTTGGCCATGAGGGCATGTTGCTGGCTCATGGTTAGTTTGTTACAAACCAGCACTCCCAGGTCTCTCTGCAGAGCTGCTCTCCAGCAGTTCGACCCCCAGCCTGTACTGGTGCATGGGGTTGTTCCTCCCCAGATGCAGGACTCTGCACTTGCCCTTGTTAAACCTCATAAGGTTAGTCTCTGCCCAACTCTTTAGTAAGTACCTTAGATTCAGGTGTTAAACTCTTGCACTTCAATGCTTTTAAGAAGATTGATGTATTTGCTGTCAGTGAAACTAAATACAAAATACTACATTATATAGCTTTTATGTAAATTGTGTGTGTGGATACATATAAAATTTCCATATAGCAATGTATATTAGGTTGCCACCATAGTGGAATTTGCAAGTCCACTACTTTGCTGTTACTATAAGACTTATAACTGTCTACCTTAGTGAATGATTAAGTACATGGTGGATTTAAACTATTTAAAACTTATTAAAATACCTTTGGTGATGCTTAGGGTTTGGAGAAAGAGACAGTGAATTAATATTTTGTCTCAGTTGCTGCTTATAAATACTACCAATGGCTTCAAAGAGTTTGTAGAATTGGACTCTGTAATGTTCAAGTTCCAGATAGACACATTTTATTCTTTAACTGGAAATAGTGAGAAGAGCTTTGGACTTAGAAAGCTTGTGTCAAAGTGAAGGAGCTCGTGCTGTCAGTGCTTTGAATATCAGGCATATTGTACAATTGATACTGTCCCTGACTGTACTGTGTCTGTGAGCCGAGCTCTTGCTGCTTTCTGAGGAACTCACACAAAGGCAGCACTTGTTCTCCTTCTCCATGACCCCAGTGACTCAGTGCCCTGCCAGGGTGCTGAAACTGTTTGCTACAGAGAAAAAGCAGCTGGCTGTTCCTCTTGAAGAGGAAGATGCAGAGGCAGTTGGTTTGAAAGTGTTTAAGCAGAAAAATAGGTAAATTTCTTTTAATGTATAATTTTTAACATTTCAGGAGGTTTATAATAGTCTCAAGGATATAAATTACTATTTTTATTCAATGTTTACTACCCTGTAGGGTTTAATATTTCACATGTTAGAAATGGTAGCCAGGTGTATATTTTAACCACTATGAATGAGTGAATAACTGAACACGAAGTTAAATCTCCCTGGTTATGTTTTCCTTTGGAAAACACGAAGCAAAGTTTCTGATAGCTAGTATACCCCTACTCCTGCACACCTGATACCTATAAGAGAAATCCATCCTGCAAGGAGTCCACCAAGGGCCGTCCATTCAGTATCAGAATGCTATATATAAATTAAGATTGCATTCTAATTTTAAAAACAAAGCAAACTGCCATGTTTGCTGCTTGCATAAGATGATCTAAGCAGATGCAAGAGTCTGGTGTGGAAATCAAAGAACAGATTTATTTGACAGAGATGAGGTGAGGCAAAGCAGTTAACAGAGTTAACACTCTAAGACAGTGGTACTTTACAAGCCACTGCTGACTTCTGGAATGAGTGCTTCAAAGGTAAGGCAGCTTCTTATTCATCTAATTTGGTGGATGCAAATCCTGAAGGATGGAGATTTGTCAGTGTTTCACAGAGCAGATGGCAGTCTAAAGATTTGAACTAAACTATTTTCAAATTCTCTGCAGTAGAAGGAAAAAATATGATTCCAGTCTTAGAGCTATATTTGTGTCTGTAATTGCTGGTTAATACAATTCCAGTCAGTGTTTGGAGGCTCACTTCTAATTGTTAGACAGACAAGAGACAGCTTCATCCATTAGCACTAATCCTATTTCACAAGAAGCTCAGCGTTCAAACTGTTACACTGATTTCCTCCCTGGTCAGTAGTAACGTTGGTGTCTTTATTCTTCTCTAAAATTGGAGGAAGGTGTGCCTTAGTCTCAAGGATAAAGGCAGTATTTCGCCTAATACTAATGTGGTCATTATTCCTTTGTCTGCACTGGATAGCATATTTTTCTTAATATTGGAGAAGAAAGCCATGCTTAGCATGTAGGGTAACATTTTTGACAGTCCTGTTGTTTATAATGTGCTGGTATGGTACGATATCAAGAAAGGAGGAGGAGGGAGTGTGAAAAGACACAGTCAGCTCTTCATACAAATGGTGGGGCTGAACTCATAGATTAGTCATTTTAACATCTTTTATCGGTGTTGCTAGATTGGCTTCAAATGCCTAAAGAAACAGTAATGTCATTTTTAATGGCTCATCAATTACTTGGATTTTTTCACTGCTTTACGACACTTTATGCATCTTCATTCCCTATCCCAATAAATATTTAACTGTACAAAATGGAGTGGTTCCACAGGAGAAACTGTGATATGCAGGTGGCTGCATATCACAGAGCTTGGTGATCAGCAAGGCAGTTGGCATCACAAAGCTCAAATGCTTGTTTAGCAGGTTCTTCAACATAGTCCCCCAACCTGGAGCCTACAGCCTAATCTAAGTATGACATCTCCATTGGGTTGATTTTGATGCAGAATACTACATGGGACCAAAGATTTTTTTTTTTTTTTTTGGTGTTGTAGTGATGAGTGGATGGAATTTTGTCATTTTTTTAGACCTTTAAAGAGTCCAACTAGCAAATCTTACATATGTTGCACACTTTGGCACCAGCTGAGTTACTGAGAGGTACTTCTTCCTTGGAGTAATGCACACAACAAATTTTCAGAACTTTGCTGGTCAACCATGTGCTGAACTGCTTTATTGAGCAAGTAAAGGTTCAAACCATGTTTATATCCCACTTAACTCCATGCTTAACTGCACAGAATTGGGTAACTTTCACAAGTCAAGGTCTTTAGCTATTGTCAACTAGTAGTAGTGTCAGTTGCAAAACCTGGTAATAGCTGAGATACAAGACTCAAGAAGCAGGGAGCGACATCTGCCCTCAAGCATGTGTGCTTTCAGCTTGGTGCTCCTTGCTTCAAGCAGCTGAAATGTCAAACAAAGTATTAACAGCTCATGTCTTGTATCTGCAGTAACCGATTCCTGAATCAGCACAGTCTGGGATGCCTGGGGTTGGGAAGGTGCAAATTGCAGGACATTGCATGAAAGAAACAGTATGGGATTCATTGTCTGCTTTGAGTTGCCTCATTTAGGATCCTGATCATTTTTTTTTTCCTGCATACTACTTTTCACTGATAAAAGAGAAAAGTACACCTCATTTGAGTGGAATGCTTGTGATCTGCAGCTAGAATGGGCAAAGGACAGCTGAAGTATGTTTCCTTAGTGATTACTCATAATGCACAACAAGGGGAGATTGTCTTGATTTTTACTCTTCTGGTATAAGCCCCAGGCAATAGAATCAGTGTAACACTTGCCAAATGGCAAAGGACAAAGATATTTTTCTATAGAAATACACTTTCACTGTAGTACTTGCAGTTCAGTATGTACCTTTTGTATGAGGCCCTCCCAACTGTTTAAACTGCAAGGAAGGCACTGAAAAAAAAATCACTCATTTTTTTTTATTATCACCTGTGGAATTGCTATGCAGGTAGTCATTGCAGGAGGAACACTAGCAATTAGAGTGGCTGTGACAAACCGGATAAATTTGTTTTCTCCTTAAGAACTGTGCTTCCTCTTAAAAGGGGAAAGGAGGAAAAAAAAAATGAACCAAACCTAAAGTGAGGAACATTTCATCAGACACTTCAACATAGATGACAATAATACATTGAGCTGTCATTTTAAGGGCAAAAGTGTACAGTAGTTCATTTTAAATCCAGCTAAGTACATCTTGTAGTTAAAGACAATAGTGTTATAAATTCTGAAATGGGCTTATACACTGGAGAAGTATGACTTGTATCTGGCAGTTACAATTCTCTTGAAAAAGACTGAACATACACTTGCATATGGACTAAAGAATTGAAATTTCCTGCTTTGAAAGAGGAGGATAATATGAGTTCTGCTAGGGAAAAAAAGAGGTGTTCATTCAGAGGCATCACAGAGTAGGCTGACAGGAGGTGGAAGCAGCAGAACTTGTGCAGTAGATGTCTGTATTTGGCAGTGATTTAAAATTCACTCTAAAATAAAGCTAGTTGAGTACAGGCAGAATTAATGTTGAGCCTGTACACTCTGTACAGTGTGAGCACATTCTGTGAAGAAGTGAAATTTCCATATGAGATTTTTTTAGAAAGGTTGGGCAAGCATAATGCTGAAAGACATTCAGATGAGTTTTTGGTCAAATGCAAAAAGCTTTTTACTGGTTATGAGTTTCACCTGTGTTTCTTATAATTTTCAACTTACGGTACTGATTAAGAAAACATCTGAAAAGCATATGGCAAAAATGGTGGTATGGATGCAATATGAAACAGCTTTTATCTCACAGTCAGTGTAAGGATATATTTTGGATAGTTTGAGGATCATCTAAGATGATAATACCATTTATAAGTCATATTGTTAACTTTAAAAATTGAGTATAGAAAAGTTTTGCCAATTTGAGTATAGAAAAGAAGTAATAGTAAATGCAATTCAATTGTATGAGTGAAGAGTGATGTGTGGATGGCCAGAAACACAAGTTAAGATTCATTTGAAGGCTGCAGATGTTGACATCTGTGCCCGTCACCCAATCTGTTTGTATGGGTTTTGGAGAAGAGCAGGTGCCATCATCCAGATGTGGTTAAAGATGTTTCTGCCCCTGTTGTCATGATGCAGGGCACCTGTGGGCCAGTTTCAGACTGTACTGAGGTGTTTCCCATCCAGGTGCTTAGTGCTTCTGGTGGAAGGGGAGGATGGACCCTCTAGGAAGTTCTGAACTCATGCATGTCTGTTTTGCAGGTCTGATTTGAAAGGGTTTTGTTGAAAACAGATGCAGTGTACAGTGTACTGTTATGTAGAAAGCCATGATTCTGTGGAAGAGAACTGTGAGGTTGTCATGTAGATGCTGCTCTGGCTGCTCCTGACTGGAGGATGTAGTTCTGTTACTGGTTTAAGTGGCTTATAGGTACCATTGCTACAGATAAATTTTGAACGTAGCAATGCCAGTAGTCTTTGCTTTACTGGGATTTCACCTAACAACTGATAAAACCACTACAGGGATCTATGCTTGCATGACTGTTTTAAGTCCTGATTTTCAGGTAACTTTTGGATCCATTTTCTGTAAAGCAAAACGCCTGAAAGACCTGATCCTTATAAAGCAAGGAAACAAACAAAACCTAAAATAAAGAAATTCAAGCCCCATCATACCAAACCTAGGTTTACAGACCATCTCACCATTTTGACTCATTGGAAGCAGGAGCCTACTGCTATTCCTACTTGGCAAATAGTGCGCTGATCAGTCCGTCTTTGTCGTCATCATTACAGATTGCTTGCCACTTTTCAAAAGCTGTCTCTTCTGCCAGAGAAGCCATGCTTTAATTTACAGTCACTTCTAAAAGGGCTTTAGGACAGTCATTCATGTTGTAAGTAACCAAAACAATTTCTGTACAGTGGAGGGAATGACAGGGCTGCAGAATAGATTGATTTATTTTATCATTTGGACAAACATGAAGTACAATTTCTGTCTCTTGTGATAACTTAATCACTTAATTATAAAGTTGGGTTATTTCTGGATGTTGACATGGTTATCATTAAGAATTTTAAGTTTGAATACAACCATTCTTTTCTAAAATGAAGCATGGTAAAAACAAGAAAAGGGCAATAACTTCTGAAATGTTTTCTCGCTGAATGTTTTGTATTTCCGTTACTGGGACTGCAATTAGAACTTTTTTTTCCCCCCAGAGTAAATACACAGAAAATGGAAATCAAATCATTGAGCTTTTATTTAGAAGTCATTTACTAGGGAGGGAAAAACAATGCTAAGGAGAAAATTCTTAAATTCAATTACTAAATGCTTAGCTGAAGCAAAATGGAAACATGTCATCTAAACTAATAATATAACCAAAAGCCATTATTCCAATAGTCTTACCTAATTTATAACTACTGGCTACTGGGCAACAGTGGAAAACAAGGTAGGTATTTGATAGATTCAAGAACGTGGAAAAATTAATGTATTTTTTCCTTTTTTTTTTTTTTTTTTAGGTAAGTAACTGAAGGGGACATGAAGAATTGACATTTAAATGGCCAGCATGTTGCAAAAGGTATTTCACTTCAGATTGAAGAGGAATGCACAAATAATTCATTTGGGTGTATAGTTAATAAATATTTTTTTCTCTTTCTCTCTCTCAAAAAAAAAAAAAATTAAACCTTCTTTCCTTCTTTTAATCACTGAATGATTGAAACAAGTAAAAAAAAGCAAGCTCGTGTTTGGTGTTCATGTTATCCTTAAGTGACATCAGCATCTCATGGGAAACTGGATCAAGTTCTTTTAACTCTTTAACTCTTTAGTCCTTCTGCCTCTCTGGTTTGTAGTGACAATACAAAGTGTCTGTGGTGCTTCACTAGCAGACCTCTGGTTATTCCAAGGTAATGCATGCTGCACCACTCAATCATGAGAAGTAGCTGCAGGCAGGGAGCCTTCTTGAACATTGCTTACTGCCTCTTTTTGGGGGTTTAACCCTTCTTCATCATGAAGTGACATCTAGCTTGTCAGGAAGTCCTCACTGTGTCCTTGCAGAGAAAAGAGTAGAGCCTGATTTTAGCTAGTTACCTAAAATTATTTAGTATAAAAGTAGTAAGACTAATAATATGATTAATGGAATACCTAAGTATCATGCTTGGGATGTTTTTCTGACCTACAGATGTTGACTGAGGTCAGATGAGGTATTTCTAATTTTTCTGTTGGTCACTGGAAAGTCTGTTTTAGATGCTGATCATAAAGTTGCTAGTGTGTTCCACTAGTGTGATTTCTCAGAGATAATATCATTAAAGAACTTTGAGAAACCAGCACTGGGATCTGATCTCTAAACAGCTACTTCCTTGCCAGCCAGATGATTATGTAGCTACGCAAGGGTTTACCATGCCTTGGCGTCTGTAAATATACTGCTAACAAAATTCTTGAGCTTCTGCTGGTGACACCCACACATGAGCTTCAAAGCACACCCTGCTATGTTTTGTTTGCAGTAAGGTCCTACTGACATTTTGGTTTAAATTGGTGATAATTGGTTATAATTTTTGTAGAATGTTTGTTGCTAATTACTCTAGTCTGTGAAATTCATCAGAAGAGCATAGGTTGATGGGGAGAGCAATGGTGACAGACTATTTCCATCTAATACCTATTACGGATGGTAAGGTGAAGTTATTTGGAAGAATCTTCTGAAAGATTCTTAAAGAAAAATAATTCTGCCTTATAGAAGTGTCAGTGTTTCCTAAATATTTCCATTAGAAACGTAAGTTGTGCTTCTTAATATTTTTAAAGAAGAGTGGAAAGAGAAAGGTAGACCTTTTGATTAAGGAATATGTCAGGGATGTGAAAGCCTCAATTTCTGATCTCAGTAAGGCAAAACCGAGGTTTAACTCTGAATTTCCTACTTCTGAAAAGACTATGGAGACTACTGAGTTTTTGGCTGTTCTCCATCATTAGATTTTTAATTAAAACCTCAAAAACATATTGGACACAACAATTAAGTATTCTCTGAGAAGATCTTCAGATGAAAAATTTGCCTTTTATACACTTTCCAATATTGGCTGCATGTAATTACTTGTTAATCTTTTTCTGCTCTTCTTCCCGGTTTTCCTTTCTCTCCACTGGAATTTTATTGACTTAGAAATGTCATGAAGATGCGAAGCCTCACCTGAAGCTGATTTAGTGAGCTGGAGTTTATTTCAACTTAGAAACAAGAAAGCTGTCCAACGATTACTTATTGTTATTCTGGTTCTCATTTTAAGCAAAAAGTATTTTGAAAGATGGGTTATGTGTTGCAGCTAAGCAAGAAAACAAATCAACTGCTTTTCCTCTCTTGAGGCTTGCTGTAGTTTTATGAGCTCAGAGGTCCTTGTGATCAGAACCATAGACATACCAAGGTGAAGGTGGTAGTGATGGCAGAGTGCTGCTTACTATCAACAAATAAATGCCTTTGTGGGAACTAAAAGCTCTTTTAAATTCCCACAACATTGTTTCAGCCTTTTAAAAGAGACTAACACTTGGCTAACATGAAACAAAAATGCTGCTAATTGTGACTACTCCAGCTTTTTAAAATTTTTTTTTTTTTTCTTTTCACATTTGAGCAGTGAAACATTAAGAAAACCTCCCATTATGCATCAGAGGCAAAACTCTTGGTAACCTGGGAATGATGGGTGGAACCTGTAGTGCAGTACAGTTGTTGTTTTCTGAAAGTGAGGTTCTGAGCACCCCAGATCATTCACTTATTCCTGATATTTACCTTCCTTAGTGTATGGAAGCTGATGTGGAGGCTTGAGTGTGTGAATGATACACCATTGCATAAAACTGGTTTCAGGCTTTGAAAGGGGTTCTTCAAGGTTCATCATTTCCATAGACTGAAATATGCTACTTAAGAGAGTGGTTCCCCTTCAGTCTGTGAGATGAGCTTAGGATTCATTGTATAGCAGAGAGATAACTGCATAGAAAATACAGCAGAGTACAACTTCTATGTTACTGGCATTTTTCTTCAGTAGGTATTTAGAACTGATAACATCTATGTAACAGTCAGCATTAATGACTTATGCACTACTTTTATATGCAAAGCAAACATATTAGGTCTGATGCAATGCTTACTGAATACCTCTTGTATTTGTAAGTGTAAAATTAATACAAGTTTGTCCTTTAGAGATTTATGTCTCATGGGCTACATTAGAATACATTGTGGAGAAAAAGAGATAATGACAAAAAAAGAGATGAAATTAGAGCAATATGTTTCAAGCAATTTAGTTTAATTACGTTTGACATATCAGGTCTTCAAAACATAACCAGAAGATTCCTCTTGGAAACATGTTGCATCCTGTCTGAATGATCATCTGCAGTGTGTTACTATTCCTTCACTGTAACTCTGTGCTTTTTATCAGAAACCAGAGGGACCCTGCTGCTGAGGAATACAAATTTCCTTTATTTTTTTTATGGGAAGAATAATCCAATTTTCATATTGTGCCTTTGGAAGTTTTCAGAGGTCATTTCAGTAAACCAGTCATTGCTCTAGGAGCTGCATCCTCACCATCTCAAGCAATCTGCCATATTGGTTCTTGAAGTATAGATGTACTTATTTTTTAACCTATTTCTATCTGGTTTTTGTCTGTTACATTATGGTTTTGTCTCTTGAATTGTATGCAAGTTTGAGCTCTTGATAACGGACTTGAAATGTTATACTGATATTGTACAGCTTATTTAGGTAAATGCCAAACAACATGCTAAGGTCAAGGATTCTCAGAAATAGGACAAAACCCTCTAGGATTTTAGAGGTCACTGTTCTCTGGTAATTCTGCCTTTAAAACCACAAGTTTCTAGCCTGTATGACTGTAGATGTACCAGTGGAAATATAAGCTGCCTTCACGTGGATTTCCTCAATGCTCAACTGAGCCTTTGTACTGCCTGAAATGGGAGGTAGATGTTGACTTCTTTTCAGAGATACTAAGGACTGTGTACTCAGACTTCTCTCTCTCTCTCTCTCTCTCTCTGTGTATGTATGTATATATCTATCTATATCTCTTTTATATCACAGAACAAAATGTGCTTATTTGCCATTGGTGGGTAACAAGGTGCCAAGTCTTGTGCTATACAGCCAGAAAATGCTACCTTAATCTGCCAAAAATCTGGCAGATCTCTTAACAGGGAGACATTTATTGTGTCTTAAGATTTAGATATGATAAAAGAATCTCATTGCAATCAACTTGAAACAATTTTCTTGTCCAAGTAGTACAGCTTTGTATCTATGTACAAAGAAAGAACAAGTACACTGAGCTCTATATTTGGGGGCATTTGGAGACTTTGCTGAGTTTATTTCTAGAAGCATATCTTTAGAAAAATCAGGGATCAATACAGAGCTTCATTGGAAAGCGAAGGGGCTGCTACAATCCCATGAAAAAAACAGGTGACAAGACACAGAGGCTCTCTCGCTGGAGTGGCTTTCTGCCTAATCTGCAGGTGAATGCAGAGCTCAAGATGCCAAGGAGAACTTGTGCCATCTGCTCTCTGTTCAGAGTGAAGCAAAGGCAATGCACTGTTTTGAAAATGGGAATCAAGTCGGCAGGGCAGCTGGAAGCATTTGTTCTGGTGAGCAGGAAAATGAGTGGAAAAAAGCTCTTTTCCCAGACTAGTTTGTGGGTGTTTTTCTATACAAATCCATTGAAGTGTGCTGCACTACAATTGTTGGCATTTGCAAATAATGTTTCTAGAGCTGAGCAGTGACACCGGAGAGCAGGTGAACTCCTCAATAGGATTTACCTTCATTGGTGGCAACTTTTTCCCAGATCCAGAGCTAGGCAGTAGGAGTTTACCTGCCGAATTACTTAAAAGATAAATAGAAAAGGTGTTATTTACTGTCTTCCCACTAAAACATGATAGTGTGTAAGTTCTACATGCTAAACTTTTGATTTCTCTTCCACACTGATTTTAAAATCTCTTCATCCGGTGGAAAAAAATGGTATTAAAATCTGAGCAGGTCAGACTGAGCAGGGAAGGAAAATCCTCCATGCAGTTTGGTGCTACAATATATGGGTACAGACTTCTGATGAGTCAGCGGTTGTGCAAAGTTCTTGTCAGTGGAATTTTTTTGCTGAAGGATTTGTCCTGGATTCCACAAGATGCAAGTTACAGCTGTGTTTGCTGTGTCTTTTTGTTGTTGGAAACATCTGGCAAATTTTGCATTTTGACAGCATGCTGTTTGTATTCATGCCAGTAAACTTTAAAGAGTGATTGGGTGCTTGTAAGAATCACTGAAGTATTGAGATGTTTGGCAACTTACTGGTCTATTTAATGCAAAGAATACTAAAGAATATTATGTAAATATAGTAGTTGGTATGGATAATTTCAAGCAACATAGTATCCTTTTTTGGGGGGAAAACTCCATGCTTGTTAGATTCAGTTTCTATGGAGCTAAGAGGATAATTCTGCATGCTAAATTCAGCTAATGTAAATGGAGAGGAGTCAAGCTTTTGCACTGGAGCAAAGAGAGGATGTAATTTTGCTTTCTAATATACATCTGTCTGGCTTTAGAAGAGTTGGGAAGGAGCTGTGTAACACCTCTTTAGTTTAAAACCGACTCCTTGGTTACTCCTGATAACTAGATTTATAAGTTCTGAGATACATTTGGTTTGCTGAAATGGATATAGAATTGGATCCTATCATTTGTTTTGGAAAGCTTGAGAATTGGCCATGCTCTTTAGCCCGGTTTCAGCTGGAGAATTGCGTTGATGAATTGTAATGGTCTGCTTCTGTGTTTTTACTTGTGTATGCTGGAAGGTAACACTACTTTTCCTCTTTACTTCAAAAAGGTGTGAAGATCACTGTTTTGGACCACTTTTGGTTGCTTACCAGGACTGGAATACTATCAAGTTATGGTGATGTATATAAATAAAGAAGTTGTCTAAGGAAAGGAAATTTGTTTCTCCACAGTGTGAACGATGGATCTTCTTATTAAATATTTTTGAGCTTGAGATGAGCTCCAGTCCAAGCTTATTCTAACTATTTAGCTATTTGTCTGGGTCACACACTCAGATGGTGTTTTCCTTTAGAAAACTTCATTGTCATATTAGTGGAAAAGGCTATGAGTGGAGGACATGTATACTTGTATTAAGATTTTTACAGTAAGCAAGAGAAGTTTTACAACTGACAGAAGGATCTCATGTCTGTACCTTACCTTTATTTTTATTATGCTTTCCTTCTGAGAAAGGCAATACAGTGCTTCAGGATTTCTTTTTTCTTTGTTAGTGTTGATTAAAAGTTAAATTGAGTTTCATGAGGTCTATGTTGGAAATGCTTGTATGCACAAATACAAAACATGATGTCCCTGCCCATGGCAGGGGAGTTGCACTTACATGATCTTTGAATGTCCCTTCCAAGCCAAACTATTCTGAGATTATATGATTCTGTGACAAGTCAGAGTTTTAGTTGTACTCCTCCTTCCCCTCTATTTGCATTGCTGTACCTTAGTATTTCTTTTTGTGCTGTGTTTAAAAATGGTACTAAATGCCTATCTTTAAATTCTGCCTAGATACACAGTGATTTTAAGTTGTGACTATTATCTGTTTGAATTTTCTAAGAAACAAATATCTACATCTAAAAAAAACCCCAGCACAGCATTTCATGATAAGTGATAATTTTGTTGGCAGCTTTAGGGGACGTGAAACTTTAAATCGGGATAATGAATAAACTACCCTTTGCCTTCAGACTGTTCCTGCAAAATGAGAATGAGATGATGTATGGTGAGTTTGCACTGCTTTTTGCCGCCTTGTTTTTCTCTATAGAGATGTAAGAGGCCCATTTTCTTTGTTTAATTTAATCCATTGTGATCTGGCCTGTGTTACAAAATGCAAGGAAAAGCATTTTTGTCATAACCAAAATGAGCACAGAGGAGTCACGGTTATTTTCTTTGACCTTCTTGGGATCTCTGATTACAAAATGGGAGAAATTCCAGTCTCTATGAAGACTTAAAAGAATTTCACTGTTGCTATCGATTTGTACGTGGAATGCTTTCAGATGCTGGGGCAATTATCAGCTAAGCTGAAGACAACCAAAGAGTGCCTGCTACATCAGAAATTGAAGCTAATGGGCCATAAAGGCATAGGGGATAACTGAAATGTCCAGCCCTAGGTTTGAACCTATCCTGGCACCAGAAGGAGTAGGAAGCTGGATATGTTGGCCAAGGACTGTATGATGCACTGTGAATGAACATTAGCTGCTTGAAGATATTGTGTAGACAGGTTTGAAAATAGCTTTCAGTTTAGCAGCAGGGAACAAAATGGGTGCAGAAAGCATCTCTTCCCTGAGGCACTCACTATTTAAGCAGCAGATTGTATATAGCCCTTCTGTAGATTATTTGGTTTTCTTTTTCTTTTCCCTGTGTATAAAAATAGAAGGAAGAAGCCACATCAACTAGGCTAAAATCTCAAAAAAGTGACTTCATTTAAAAAAGAGCCCAAAGTATAAATCCTGAGGAAGAGTCTGATACTGTCCTAAGCCTTTCCATGGCTCTTTTTCCATCCATAAATTAAAATTTGAGGTGTGAAGACTTGAGTGCAAAGAGTAACAGTTTGGCTGCCATTTATTTTTAATCCGTCTTAACCTTTCTGACAAAATCTTATTTATTTTCTTTTACTGTGAGCATAGTAGTCAAAAGGGCATTATGTGTTTCCAATGAGAGAATGGGTAGTTCTTATCAGGCAGACAAACTTCTTACATTCTGCTTGTAAACATACGTTGAGAAAACATTTTGTTTTCCTGCAGTTTTTACAGTTTCCTTACTGTGCCAGAGGAGATGAAAACATTGATCTGGCCACTTTTCAGAGCTACTTTTATAGATATTCTCCTTGTTTTGGTGTTTCAGATAATTATTGGTTGCCTTCCCCCTATTTGCAATCATATCATAATGCTTATCCAGCATTACAAAGGTTTATATACCTGTAGCACTAAGCATGTAAGTTCGGTAAATCAAGGAAGGATTATCCTGGTACCTTTTGGAAGTGGCAGTTCAACTATTTTATGCTCCTCTTCTCTGTTCTCTCCAATGAGTCTCCTCTCCAGCTAGACAAAATTTTCGAGGAGGCAATGCTACACCTTCTACCTGGTGTATTAACTGTTGTCTGGGAGTGAAAACTAGACTGTAGGTAGCAACAATCTTTGAAACATAAAAGCTTTTCTTCATCCTCGCTCCTGTGCTATTTCTGGCATGGGTAGAAGTTGAAGATGGGGCCAAGGTATACAGTTTTGTCAGGATTTCAAACACCACCAAAGATTTGGGGATGTTGGAAGTTGTTCTTTTAAGCATCTACCTACCTTTAAGTGTATTTGTGTAGTGCAGATTTTTCACTCTTTGCTCTTTTAGTGCAGCTTAAAAATGCCTGTCTGATCTTCTGTCAGTTTGAGTGCTTCATGCATATTCTCTTCTCTGAAGATTGTTTCATTGGCTGTATTTCAGAAGTCAATGTAAAATCAATTGGAAGTGAGGCTTGTTTTTGTGTTAGATACAAGTGTTAATGGTAGAAATGACAGGTCTGAGGGTGAATTAGGTCAGTTTCATCACTCTCTTTGCTGTAATGGATAGGGTAGGGCTATTTTCTTCATAAAATATCAGTGACATGTAGTGAATATATCTGTTTTTATAAATCATTTGCTTTCCCAGAGTACTTTAAAACAGCATGAAATAATAATTTAAAAACCAAAGAAAAACAATGCCCCTTCCCCCCCCCGCCCCCCCCCAATTCATCTATTAAAAGGAAGTGAGCAGAGAAGTGTGCATTGTTGCCCCCAATGCACACCTTAGTTTAGGAAAGCAAAACTGTTAATGAGCTGCTAAATTAGCAGTTTGTTTGCTCCCTCAATCTCCTCTCCAGATTTACTTGGGTAGGGGGAAGGGAGGAAAGGGCTGACATCCATTGCCTGTATTTTAAAGTGACTATAAACCTGCTCTGTAGTATTTGCAACCACCTGTGGTGGTAATATCTGGTCTAGGGGCCTGCAGCACTACTGAGGTGGGAATGCAAAGGTAGAGGGAGGAATTTTTTTTCTTTTATGTACTTTGGAGCCTTTTAGCTAAAGAAGCTGATGAAAGCTGGGCTGCCTCATTGTCTGCTCTTGTTTTGCTCAGATTGTAATGTCACAGCAATTTGCCTCATTTAATTCGTAGCCATGAGAACAAATTATGATCTGCTGTAACAGTAATTACATGAACTAAAAAGGTCATAAAAATGATAGAGAGGAAGTTGTGTATTTTAAATTTCAAAGCTGTGCAATTAGTATTTTTCCCAAACAATTTTAATTAAAAAAAAAGGAAGTACGCAAATGTGTGTGTATGCAAATGTATGTGTGTGTGTATATATGCATGTGAGTATAGAATGTGTATGTTAAATAAAACAAACACTGTATTCATGATTTGAGATTAGGAAATCTTAATGAATCTCTAAATTCTCAGAAAGGAGTCAGCTGGTAGAGCTCAGTTAAAAACTCAAAGCATTTAGATAAGATCCTTCATAATAACAGTTAACAGACACTTTCTGCCACATTTTTTTTTTTTTTCTTAGCACTTACGGACATTTTTTTACCAGGAAACTGAGCACTTTCTCAAGAGTCTGTTTACAGTTTGTGATAGAAGAGATTTTTAAGTGAATGCCAGTAGTGGAATTAAAAACAAAACAACCAACCAACAAACCCAAACAGCTAAGCAGAGCCTTTGAGTCATGCAAAACTTAGGTGGGTGGTTATGGAGTTGCTGACAACCTACAGCTGCACATCGTGACAGGAGAAACCACTTGTGGGTGAATGTGTGAGGTGCAAGTGCAGTGCAAGAAGCTGCTGAGGTCTACCTTTAATAACTATTCAAGGAAAACAGTTGGTAGTTTTTGGACTGAGCTATTAGTCTTCCAAAACTTGAAATTAGAGTAGCAGCTGGAAAACCTGGATTTTGCCTTGTATAAAGAATTGGACAAACACTGAAAGAAAATTCTGATGTAGGATCCTCTGTAAATAATGGTTCAATGTTGGACACCTGTCCTAAAACCCATTGGAAACAAGATCACAGAAACTGTCCAAGGAAGGCTGGTGCTGTCCAGGAAAGCACAGGTGGTGTTTCCAGAAGAGGAGGAAGAAATGATCCTCCAGACTAGGGAAAGGTTAACATGAGAGTGCATGACAGTTCCATTTATACCTACCACCCTGTTAGAAAAGTTAGCTGGGGCCTGCCATATCTTCTCATAACTCTACAGGATTTTGTCTATCTGATGGTTACAACCCCTAGTGTGGCCAAAAACTGACAAAACATTCTGCTTTGTCTTTATTTCCCTTTCTGTTTTGTTAAATGTTGTTTAAAAAAATCACTTTGGTGGTAGTAATAGTTTTGAAACTGTAAATCTAGTGTTATTTGATGAACTGTTCCTTACCTTATTCTTCAGACAGTCTGGAAGCATGCAATGAAAGAAACTTTGTCTGGGCATTCACCTCCTAACCATGTTTGTCATCTCTAAAACTTGCATTTCAAGGTTAGACCTGTCTGTCTTTCTCAGTGTTTTCTCCCTCAAAATAGCCACAGCTTGGTACTTGTGGAAAAGTAAGAACAGGGAAAGCATATTTGATACTTTCCCTCCCAGTAATCTCTCAGCCTCCAGTTGTTTTGGGCCTGGGGGGTTTCCCCAGCTGGATGTGTATTTAGTAGTTTTGCATAAACTTATCCCTCCTTGAGCTGAGATGAACCCCTCCTGTCTTGCTAAATGAAGGGAGATTTTTTTGTCACCACCTCTGTTCCAGCTGCTGGGATGGGATATATGAAGTCTGCTGTCCAAGAATATCTGCTCTTAAATCCAGGGAGGGGAAGTGACAAGGTTTAAAAAGGAAAATAGTGATGTTGAAGAATACGGATAGTTACCACGACAGTTGTGCTGAATTATGGGCATATGATCAAGAACAAACCCAAAATGCTAAATAAAAAAAAGAATATCATATGCCAAAGACAGAAATCCTTATTCAAATGATGAGGAATTTGAGTCTTTACAGTCTTTACAGTAGCTGATTGTTTGTCTTGTCAGTGCTCTTGCTCTCATAAGTATGGCTTTATTTATAAAATATTAGCTTTCAAAAGGACCATCAGGAAATGAGTAATTTCACAGTCACAGCTGGGTTTAAAAAGTGAAGATAAAACAGCAAGCTCTTACTGAGACTCTTCATCCGTTTTGTGTGCTGAGCAATGCAGGAGCTCTGTGAAGAAGCATCTATTGATTCTGTGGCACAAGAAATTAATGTACTCTGTTTGCTTATCTTTGGCATTACATGTTGTTCCTGTCTTTCATTTCAAACATTGACTCTTTTTTTTATTTAGGTTTCTGATTTAAAATAACTTTGTTAAAGTGCAGAAGCTTAGAAAATGCGTAAAAAATGGGGAACAGAGTCCAATTCCTTGCAGCCAAACCCATTCCCTTTAGGTAAGGTCCCTGGCAAGGTGAGTGTAGCAGTTTTTTTGTATCCACACAATGGGAGACACTCACCCAGCTTGTGAGCCTGCAGCACCGGGGGTATAGGACAGGATCTATACAGCAATTTGGCTTGTAAAGGAAAGTTTGGTAACATCTGTAGGTGTATATAACTACTACTTGCATTCTGCCCCACTGTATTTCTCACACCTTCTCTGTTCTTGTCTTCCTCTTTAGCCCTTCACACACAGTGATCTGTCCTTTCCCTTGATATGTAGCATATGGCAGGAGTGTTGAGAGAGATCTTTATTTTGCTCTCTTCTGCCAGAGCCCAGTGCTACGTGTGTCCTCCTTGCAAGAGGCAACATAAACTGATGGCACAAGCACAGGTCAAATCGGCAGGGATGGCAGGTGAAGTGGATGATGCTGAATTCAAACCGAATCTTTATAGGAAATTACTATCCACCTTTAAAGTTGTGTTTAAAGAAGTATCAGAAGGATAGCAAAGTGCTCATTTAGCAAAGTGAGTCTGGAATTAGTGATGAGAAGCACTCTCCATAGGAAAGACACTGTAACATTAAATATAAGCTGTGTTTTTAGGGGATTGTGGTTTGCTCAGTTATGGATGAATTTTCATGGGGATGACAGAAAGCTTATTCTTGACGTGGCAGCCAGATTTGTAAGTCTGTGTTCCAAAACATGAATATTCTAGAGGTTTTGAGCAAGATGGCAGTAAGAATTTTCTTAAAATAATTTGTTCTACGTAGTTTTTTTTTTTTAAATGTAGCTAGACTGTAATCCTGAGATAGGCTCATGGGAAGTGTTTTAAGTTTGGTAGAAAAACAAGTGACTTGCTCTTCTACTGAAAATTGATAGACAATCTACAAACACAGCTCTCTGCACCACAGCAGTTACATCTGTTAGTGACAGAATTTAGTCTAGTTTGTCTAGTTCCTAGTCAGGAACTCTTAAGATGATATCTTGCTGCTCTTTAAACAATTTCTGCTTTAATTGCAAGTGGAAGGAATTACAAAGATGCTGAGGGCTGGATTAACTAACATCATGGCAGTTTTAGAAGGAAGCAAAGCTCAGTCACTTAAGCCTACATTGGACCACCCAGACTGTTGCATTTCCTCAGCAAGGGACAGTGCAAGCTCAGAAATACAATTTTATCTGTGAATGACATCTGATATTTTATAATCTCCTTGGCATTGCCATAGCAGTGCTGTAGCAATCCCAGGAGCTGCTCGAATGCCGCTGTTCATACACTTTGCCAAGTCATAACCTCATCTAGTACAACAACTGGATGCTAGTGTTATGGGGAAAAGTGTTGTTTAAGTAGTATGGAACACCAAAGTATTGCAAATAAACTACCACTAGCAAAATAAATATTGCCAAAGGCATCTGTAAAACAATAGGATTTTGATTTCAGTTATGTGGCACCTTTCAAGTGCTGTAGATATTCTAAAACACAAGTTCATCTATTTACCATAGATATTCTAAAACACAAGTTCATCTGTTTACCATAGATATTCTAAAACACAAGTTCGTCTATTTACCGAAGTACCACATAGATGTGACAATATGCACTAACTGAAGTTTCACTTATGTTCACGCATGTGTGGAGTATAAATGTATTCAGAGTTGTCCCATTACTGTTCCTCTAAAACTCATGCTTATCAGTCTTTGGGGTATGCTCTCAAAGATGAATTGCTCTCTCCAAACTACATGTCAGTTGAGTTTTTCTCTTATGTTATTGGAATAAAATCAGCTTGAAAGTAACATTTTTTCAAAGTCTGGAGGGTGGTGGTTGATGATTACTAAGTTGATTTTCTTGGGTGTGTGTCAGTCTTTTCATGGCATGTCAGTCAATTTTCATTTACTGAAGAGAAATGGACATAGAAAATTAAGAAAAATAATGTTTAGAGATTATTAATACTTTTATTTTTAAAAGGAAATGTCATTAATACCTTTATAATTATTTTAATTGATAATTACTTTGTGCTGTTTAATGTACTTTATAGTTACCAACCAGCAAAGGACAAAATGTCTCTTACTCATTTCTCTTAAACTGGACTCTCTTATTAAGGAAATAATAGCACATGACAAATGCAGTTAATGCCCAAACTATGTCCAAGTCCGTGTTTCAAGGGGAAACAAAAGTTATTTATGTGGGACTGAAGTGCAGTGTTTCTCTGATAAAGGCCAGTGCTGAAGGATGAAGGTTAAATGTTCTGGTGGTCCCCTGCCTGCTTGTTGGAGAGTCAGGGTCATGTAGTGTTAGGACTAAGTCAGACCATAAGCCAGGGTGGAGAAATAGCTGTTGAATAATTTTCTGTACCTATTATCTGGTCAGGAAGCTGTTGCTGTAATGATGGTGAGACAAGGTTATTTAAAAACACTGATAATTAGAAGACTAGTAATTGCTGGTTCCTATGCCATGTTGCTTACCCTTTAACTGTTTTTTAAAGAATATCTGATATTTAGTCAGTTGGTTTCCTGTTTTACATTTGAGTTGCTTAATTTTGCTCAGTGGTACTAATACTTCAGCAAACCAGAATATTTTGTTCAGAAAGTGTCTACTAATAATTTTAGTTGTTGGTGAGTGGATCATTGTTACATGATTTTTTTTAACTCCATAATCTCAATGGAAAGAAGTGTGTGCTGTTTGGCAGAGGTTTTCGGCTCTATGATGAGAACACAGTCTTGAAACTCCCTGTCCACTGATAAGAATATCGTGAATAACTTGTCACAACTTCCTGACACATATTTATGTGCCTTTTAATTTTTTGATAGGTTGATTGCAAAACTGCAAAGCTAGACTGATTTACAAAGGATGTATGTCTAGAACAATTCTATGATAAAAAGCTGCATGTATGTGCTTTGGACCAAATGCATGGAGCTGCATTGATTTACAGCTGCTGCCTCCCACCTCCCCTACTTTATCAGAACACTGATGTTCTAATAAATTAAGTATAATCAGTCAGAAAACTGCAATAGGGTAGCAGTGACAAGTGCTGAGGATACTGCCATGAAAAAATAATCTCTGTGGTTGCCTTAAATATGTGCTTTCACATATTTGAATGTGCAGCAGTAACAAGTTAGCTTGAAATTGTGTGGGAGCCAAGTGCATGGTGTGTCCACTGTCAGGGTCTCGGTGCATTGATGTGGGCAGGAGGCTGCTGTCCTCTGCCTGCCTTCCATGATGGACAGGTGTGTGCCCACAGTGACATGCATTCTTAGCACGAGCTGAAATTATAGCTACGAAGAGAGATTTCTTTACTATTTTAGCAGAACATGTGCACAATTGAACACCCAGCTATGGCTTTTAGATACGTTCATTTCCCCTCTGACGCTTGTTCTGTATGGCTTATTTAAATGGTCAATTTGTAAACTCTGTATCAGTGTTAAAACACTGTTTTAAAGATTGCTTTCAGGTACATTAGGCAGCTAAACACCAACGCGCTTGTTTAGCCATTTGAAAATGTAGTTGAGGATCTTGTTCTCTTTGTAACCTCAAGAACTTTTTCTAACATTGTATTTCAGATCATTAGGCTTTTTTTTAAGATGTTGAATATTTTTATCATTTCCATTTGCTTCGTCTTCTGGAGTTTTAAAATCTAGTCTTTTACAGTGGCATGGATGAAATGAGATGTTTAGCCACAGATATGCTGCTGGGATCCTTTTTTTGCAGTGAATGACCGGTAACCAAGGTCTGCAAATGTATTTATAGCCTGGTGTTCACACAGATCCCCACCTGGCAGTGCTGAATACTGATGCAGACCATCAGAGCTCTTGTCAGATGTGTTTACTGGGCGCATTATAATGCATGAGTAAGAGTTGCCAATACATGGCTGTGGATCAGTTTCCAGCCTCAGATGACTGATGGCAAGGATGGAGACCTGCTAGTCACTGACTGTAGTCACTGGTAAGTGTGCCAGGGCTGTTCTCCCCTCAGGTTCATGTGGAAGTAGGAAGCAGAGCCGCTGCTCCTTTCTAATCTGGCTGCTTTGACATGGCCTCTTCCATTGACAGAGTGGCTGGCATGTGGTAACCGTAGTGTATGTGCAAGAGGGAGTAACCACGTGTAACTGACAGCGCTTGGGCTTCAGCTCCCGGTGTCTGCAGCATTACAGCGCTGCGACCTAAGCACCATCTGCAGGCGTGACGGTGCGGGGCAGGACTCGGGGTGGCCGTGGGTGGGGCCGCGACTCGCCGACGCCCTGAGGCTCCGGGGCCGGCCGCGCGAGCCGGGTGCTGCCGCCTGGCGGCCCGCCGGGGGCAGAGCGGGGCCGGGGGCAGAGCGGGGCCGCGGCTTCAGGACCGCCTTCGTGCGCAGAAAAAAAACCCGTCGTTTCGCCAAGTTCGAAACCAGAGAAACCTGGGCAGGGCTGCCCGCTTCGTCAGAACCCGGGAGACAAGGAATAAATAGTAATTGCCTTCAAATCGGCATCTCTTCGAGGGCAGTGCGCGGCGGCGCGCTGGCCGAAAGAGGGAAGCCTTGCCCGCTCCCCGCTCGCCTCCTGGCGGGCGCAGGCAGCCGCCTCCCTGCTTTCCTAGCAGCTGCCGCTTTCTGCCTTGGCTTGAAGGCTGTAACTCGGGCCCCGTTTCTGATGAAATCGGGGAATTTCAGATAATCCTGACAATATCTGACAAGGCTCTCTATGTGTGGACACCTGCGTAACAGTGGGGTGTTAAACCCAGCCATTTGTAGTTCTCAAAAGTTAAATGAAGTTTGCCGTATGCTTTCCAACAGTGCTCAAGAGGTGACTCGTAGGAAATGAAGAGGAATGTTATCGTGTCAAACATGATGCTTTTCAGCTGTAGCTTTAAGATAGGTGCTTAAAACGGGGCTTTTCACATGGAAATACTATAGGCTTATAATATTTTTTTTTTTCTGTTGACAAACTGCACAAAACCCCTGCTTCCACTGCTTTTCTGATAGACAATGTAGGCAGCATTCTCAAGTGTTGAGGAAAATCTTTTTGTTGTACCAGCTGCCCAAGGAGAAAGATACTCTTCTTCCATTTACTTGTAGCCAACAATACTGTAGCCATAAAAAAATCATGCCTAAGTCATGTTAGGTTTTCACTGACCTATGCATATGTCTGTGTTTTGTTGTGACAGCAAACATCCAGTTATGAATAAAACTTATGTGGATTCTGATTTGATGCTTTATTGCCACCTTCTGCTCATCGATCTTTCCACCACACACTTGTGCTGCAATGGTATGTTGCACTAGGGAACTTGCATTAGACATGACATTTGATTATACAGCATATTAAGGAAGCAGTGCCAAAAGGAAATGTCAGTTCCTCTTCTGAATTCCAGAATGCTGTCTTTGCTGATAATCTTACAATGAAAATGCCTTCCATAGGAAAATGAGCAATAGTTTACGTCATTTTACAAACTAAGATGTAAATCATTTCTCTGACGTGGAGTAGCTCAGTCTGACTTTGATTTGCTTAAAAGTTCACAAATGTTGAACTGAAGCAGACAGTAATTGTGTACTGCATTGTGAATCACAGAATTCGAGACTACCTTTGAACATTTTAATAGGGAATAGAAGCAATGGTAGAATTAGTATTGACTACTTAAACTGTATTGATTTAATCTGAGGATTTCTACTTGGTGGTCTCTGGAAAGCATGCCTCTGAATGTTTGTCCCATCAGCATTTATGACTTTTTGTATGACCCAAACACTGACTTAAACTCCTCCTGCTCAGTTAGGAACTCTGATCAGGAAGAGGGAAATAGAAAATATCAGCTACTGTGGGATACTACTAGTAGAAATCTCTCGTTTGTAAAGTAATAATGTGCAATATAAATTATAGTTGAAAATCATATTAATCCATTAGTAGAAGTCATGATTGAGAGGGAACAGAGGAAACTTGATGGTGTTCTGAACAGGTACTTTTAGCTAGAAGAATTGGCTACAAAGAGAAGCAGCCTTGACATTTCACAGATTCTGAGATCCAGTAGGAAGCAGATGTATCATTATACAGCAGTTTCTTCTTATTCCCTTCTTTTGGCGTGGCTTAGAACCTACACTGGTATTTTTATCTGAACCTGCTCAAAACTTGTAGTTTTTGAGGATGTAGAATGTGAAGTCAGAGCAGTAGGAGAAATAAATCTGACTCACTAATGGTAAGTGTACTATGGAGGGTAGCAGGTCCCCAACAGCATTGTATTTTACCTGTATTTATAAACAGTGCAAAATATGTTCTTCAAACCTAGAGGCAAATGGAGTGCCCCTTGATGTAGCTTAATGGCCATGCCCTTAAAGGCTAGAAAACAGATTTGTGTTGTCTCTTACTTGTGGATTTTTCCTCTTTTTTTCCTTGGCTCTTTTCACTTAAGGAAAAGATTTTTTGTGAAGGAGAATGTAAATAAATAATATCAATAATGATAGCAGTAACATAAAACAAGTACTGCATGTTTTGCAAAAGTTACAGGATTACACATCTGTTGAGAATAGGTTTCCAACTGGTCTATTATTAGGAATTATTTGAAGTAATGAATTAGTTGTCAAAATATGACAGTAGCATTTTTTTCAGGGGTACCTATTTTGGCTTTCATTGCTTTCCTGGTTGGGAAATTTAAGTTTGTTACTTCTCGGGTTTCAACTTTTTTTGCTTTATTTGCAACAGTCTCTTAAGTATCTGGTGTTTATTGGTCAATTTTATTTTGAAATTGTGGTTCTTAACACTGAAGAACTGCAGATTAGTTTGAGATTGTCACAAAATGTGAAATAACTATGGAATTCTAAGGAGTCATTCTGTTTCTATCCATCTAAATTTTAGTTTCACTGTTTGGGTATTTTAACTGCTTTTGTTGATTTCAGCATAGTATCAATAAACACGTTGAAAAGCTGTCTCTCAGTTGCAGCTGTTTTTCAGGACAATGTTTCAGAGTGTAATGAAATCTTGACATTTAGTCAAGCTTTGACATTTTCTGTTAGACCAGATCAAACTTTACTTCATGAAGATGCATTTCAATAGACCAGAAAATGGCAGTCAGAGGGTCACCTTAACTTCTGATGTAACGTCTGACTTTTAGGCAACCAAATAACATCAGGATTGAACTTGTCTGGAGCTGCAGGATGTGTAAAATGCTTTCATGGACTAGAACTCCAAATCACCCTTTTTGTTTTTCATGTAAAACTAAATTCTGACTCTGTCAATTCAATTAAATAGAAACAATAAATAGTTTGTGTGGCTAATATTCCCATCAAAGCTATGGAGGGAATTCTTCAGTATAAATTATGTTTCATTTTATTTGTCATTGAATTAACTCAACAAAGAAGTCCTGTCCTGTTAGAAAACATAAGCTACTTGGAAGGTAGCTGGGAATTGAATGGACAAATCTAAAACTAGGAGAGTCCAAATCTTGGATTCACAGCTCTTGGGGTTACAAGCCCTTCCAATCTTGTATCTGATATACCTACACTATGGCTAGTAATTCCCATCCCAGGCTCTACGTGTTTTTAATCTTAAATTTAAGATAAATGTTTGAATTAGGAGGCCTCTGAGTTAGTTCTGTTTTTTAAAGGCTGTATTGTTAAAAGATGTCTGTTGTTACTGCTGGAAGTAGACAACCAATATAAAAAGGATTTCACAAGTATCTGAAAGGTAGTATATCTAAGCACAAGATTTTGTGTGGCACTGACAATTGTTTCCTGGCCTCCATTGAAACGGTCTCTATTTTTGACTAAGTTAGCTCAACTCTTGGTACATACAGAAGTAGCATATTAAAATGTATTCAGACACAACTGCATGCTTTCTTAGCCTGGATAGATTACTGGATTTGCTTTATCTTCATGCATGTAGTTGCATTCTGTCTGAATGTGAAGAAACTTGAGTATTTTACCTCTGAAAACATATGAAACATCAGTCTTCACTTCATTAAAGAGTCTTCTTAATTGGTATTTGCTCAACACATTGTGGTGATTTCTGTGGGCACGTTGTCTTCTGTTGTGTTCCTGTGAGCATAATGTTCATGTCAAATTGATTAATCACATTTGTCAGAAACCTAGAGGAGGCCTCCTGTCTACAGTTGCTTGCTTGGGCATTTCCATGGGTCATTTCTGAGTGATTCTGGAAAACTCCCTTAGGTTCATCTAGGCAGAACAAATGGGGATTTGAAGTTACAAAGTCTTTTTGCACCATTAAAAAGGAACCCCACCTATACTGAAATGCAATTCTACAAATTGTTTCTGGATTAAGGTTTTGTTTAGGAAGCAGAGGAAGTTGGAGAGGCATTGATGAGCTTTTGATGCTCTGTCTCTGGGAACCTGAGTGAAAGCTGATGTGTAGAAAATGTGATTTTAACTTTTCTGTCTCAATGTGAAGACCTGCTTTTATATTTGTTATACAGATAAGCATAATTGGATTCTGCTGTCTCACTCCTGTAAAGAATGGAAGGAGTTAATTGCATTTGATGAGAATGTTTTCATTCCCTCTCTATCACAGAGGGGCTGGATCACAAATGCATTTTTATGCATAGAAAATCAAAAGGTCAGAAGAGAGCCGGTCTGTTTTTGCCAAAGCAGTGCCTATGATCTGTAAAACAAGATAGTTGTCCTCTTTTAGTGTGAGCTGAAGCAAGGAGTTGTGCTGTTAAGAAAAAGATGGCTGTTGAATGTCCTAGTGTTTAACACTGAGGTGTTGCTCTAAAAGAAGAATCAGATGTGTTGTTGGGTGACATTTAAAGAGGCTCTTTAGGAAAGCAACAAAGAAAAAGGCAGACAAGCACAGGATTTGGCATGTTCAGGGACAGAACTTCTCTGGACCTCTAGAGCCACTGTCTTAATCCAATTGTTTTTCAAATGTCCAGTGATAAAACTGAATTAATAAATGTTTGATTTCAAATAGATTCTGCATGGGAGATCTGCATTGTGCCCTCCATGCAGCTCTATCTTCACCCGAGTTCCTTTTAGGCACCCTCTGCCCAGGCAGTGTAGCTGTCACAGTCACACAGGTTGCTTCCTGCAGTGATATATACTGGATGTGAATGCTCCCCTGCTTCAGCTTCCCACACATGCAGTGGAATTTTCTTGGTTTGTTTTTTTGTCTTTGCTGATAATGTTAGCTTTCAGGCTGTTGAACAGAAAAGAAAATGCCCCCAGGATACTGGTCAGTGATAGCATCCTATTGCATGAGACACTTAGGGGCAAATCTAGGCCCTCCTGACATGAGAGACAGAGCTCTCTTGGTAGCAAGACTTTGTATCAGTTGCAGAATGAAACATTGGCTTGTAGTTTTTGAGTAAGCCAGTATTAAAATGGAGCAAATGTTTGCTCTATTTGTTTTGTTTTAGTGAGCATGGAGGTCACGTTTCCCTTCAGTGGAAATAGTAGAGTATATTCTTGCTGATGATAAGAAATGATGCAAGAAATCTTTTGTGTTTGATGTGAGAAGTTCTGCCAAGGGATGGATTTGAACTGCTGTTCACCTCCTCTTGTCTGTGCATTGGGTTGCTGTTTCTCGGTCAGAAGGTAAATGGCCATTAATGCTTAGACTGTGTCCTTTAACCTCCCTCTGTGGTTAACTCACATGGAGCTTGGAGCTCTGTGCAGGTGAGTGAAGGAGTGAGCTCCCATCAGTACAGCCTTGTCTTATTTAGGCAAAGCAAGCTGTGACAAGCAGATAGTTACTTTAGAGATGTCTGTGACTTGTGGGCATAGAACTAATCAAGGAAAAGATAATGATGCCAGAAATGGAGGAGGGAAAAAGAATGAGAGGGGGATGGAAGAGTTGAAGGCATGATAGGAGAAAAAGGAAGAAAGGAGAGTTGAGGGAAGATAGAAAAATATCAGTCTAAGGTTTTCTCTCTGAAACATAGTGAAAGATTGGCTAAGGCATGTCCTGTTCACCAATGCATTACTCAAGAGAAGTAGAAGAGGAAGAGGGCATAGGTCCCAGGGTTAACTATATAACTTATCCTTAAAAATAAGGAGTCTAATTCACACTTTGGAATCATTGAAGATTTCCTGTAGTATCTAGGTCTGCATTCGTAAGAATCTTTTTTCAAAGGTTTATCGCTGTAATGTTTCCTTTAGTGTGGGTCAGTGCATCTCAATTTTAAGCTCATGTCTTCATTGTGGTAATAAATAAATAAATGCACCTTTCCAATCTAATATGTGTCCTTGAAAAGTGTGCACTTTGGGTAATAAATGAAGGAAGGTCAAGAGGGAAGTGACCACAGCAAACACAGCTGCCATCAGCTATTAGAGCGCAAACGCAAACCTATTCCCTTATGTGTTAGAACAAGCACTCTTCCTTCTGTGTGAGGGAAAGCCAAGAAAGCGTCTCACTGTGTTCACAGATGTGACTCCTGGATTGATTGGCAGGGTTGAAAATTACGTTGTACGCTCTTCTGGGCAGTTGCAAACATTCGGAGACCCTGTGTGTAATGGTGCTGTGTATGAGTACTCTTGTTTTTTTTATGGTGTCCCAGTGGCCAGTCCACATCTATACCTGTGAGTGTTGTATATTTTCCAGAGATCCAGATACTGCAGTTGTTGACAAGCCTTAACATCTGGATTAAATAAATCTATGTTTGCTGTTGTAGAGATCTAACATCTCTTCAGTCATATGAGTGGGGCTTTTCAGTACAGTGTTTTGAGCTGTAGATGGTTTCCTGTGTTGTACTGCAGCTGTCAAAAGCGACAGTAATGAGTCTGCAACTACAAAAAAGATCTGTCGACAGCAGTGGAAGAAAAGAGCTGCATAATTTCATTATCCTTTTTACATGTAGAAAGCAAATGCCTTATAACCTCTTTTCTTCATTGATACTAATGCTTCTGGAAGTCTTTTGTTATATTAAACCTTGTACATTTGAAGATACCCCTTTGAGGCTCTAGTAGTTCAAATTTGAGCCTGTCGTAGAGCTGTACATAATTTCAAGGGTCATAATTCCAATGTATCTCTGCATTTCAATTTCAGTTCTAGTTTTTAATTGAAATGGAAAAAAAATATCCCTATTGTATGATCAGTGCTATTTCTATCCTGTTCAAACCTAAGCACAGTTTCTTTCTTAGCAGTCTCAGCTTTTTAAATTAGAAAATACTGGACTTGTCATTCCAGAAACTTATTTTTTATGATTTTGGAGCTGTTCCTTATGTTACAACTTGAATTGTGTAAGATGAGAACACTGCTTTCTGGTAAGTCATTGGTTTTCCTTTCCTAACTCTAGTCAACATCACTCCAATTATCACAGAGAATCTGGTGAGATGGTGGCACTCAGTGTCCTGTGGAGCCACTTCTGCAAATAGTGTGGGATCTGGACCCACTTCAGTTGAGTTAGCAGTAAAATTCTTGGGAATTTCAGCAGGATCATTCATTCTAGGTTGGTTTTGTGTGGGTTGTGGGACTTTTATTTATTTTGTAGGGTTTTTTTTAAAGCTTTCCCCTCTACTTTTTATGTAATTCAGAGAATTTAAAAAATGTTAACATAAAATTTGCATCAAGATCTGCAAATATGTATTTCAAACACTTTACATTCAATTTCGTACCATGATGGATGGCAAATATGACATCCTTGACTCAAACTGCTATTCTTGCTGCTGGGCAATTGCTGAGTTGGACGCAAAGCTGTCCTGTCCTAGTGAGGTTACATTGTTGGTAACTGTAGTTAGAAGGAATGTTTAGTTGCAGTCAACCTGCCCTCTGGCAGCCTGTGTGCCTGAAGAGCAGACTAAGAAGAGGGCAGGGTTCTCCCAGCCAACTTCACCTGACGGCCATTGGATTTGCTGGTGTAGCTCTTGTGGGCATTCAAAATGAAGGAGCAAAGCCTTTCCCCCACTTGATAGGCTGAGAGATCAACTTTTGTGGGACTTCAGCCCTCTCCTCAACAGGCAGGCAGTGAGAGGACATTGGCAGAGATGAGCCAGAGCTGTGTAACTTCCAGGATGGACTATCTAATTCTCTGGTCTGGGTTTGGCCAGTCTGGCTAAGTGCCAGCCCTCACTAAGGGCAAATACTCCAAGAGCCAGTGCAGCTTACAGTTTTACATAACCGGTAAATAACATACCATGTGAAACAAGTCTGTGGTAGGAAGTGGTGCTATCCAAGAACACTGCATCTTTCATGTGCTTTTGAAATTATGAATAGGCAGTATTATTGGATTTGAACGGAAACCTTTATGAATATATTTAATTGAAGATACCGCAGGCTTGCAGAAATACAGAATATTCTACATATGTTATTTTGTAATTAAAATTCATTATTAATGAAATACTTACATTAACAAACCAAATCATTATTTGTTTTGCAGAGATTATATTATTAGGCTTTTATGAATTTCTGAGTGAACCTTGTGATCAGGACCTTGCTTGCTTTATTCTCTTTATCAAAGTAAATTTCCTCTAATAAAGACTTTGTTCTTTTCCTCTCACTTCCTCCCCCAGTAGCCTCTAAAGTCCTTCTGGGTAAGGAAATATCTGCTTATTGGGGTTATTGAAGGGCAATGTAGACTTAATTTTTCTTCGTTTCTGGTTGGGAGCAGGACATGGCTTAGTAATTTTTCAAGAGAAGCCATGTGTATGTATAAACTCTGACCCTTTACAATGCTGTCAGCCATTTGATAGAATGGTTAATTTTTTCATGGTATTTAGTACTATCAAGAATCTTGACACATTTTACAAACTTTCTCTTGGTTTTGTTCTGTGCTGCTGCGTGCCAGCTGACATCTCCAATCAGTAAGAAAATAAGGATGAGATGATGTGTCCGTATAGAATGAAGATACTGGGCAAAAGTACAAGAGCTTTATGATGCAGAATTGATTTCGTCACAACAATAATGCCAGGCTTTTTCTCTCTACATACACTCACACAAATCTAAAATTTAAGTATGTAATTTTTTCTCCCCTGTTTCTCAAGTAATACATGACATGACAAACGTGCAAATTATGGATCAGCACATAATTTTGTTTGCATCCAGAAGTGTTTCACTGATCAAGTTTTAGATCAGTAAAACTGCACACAACAAAGAGAAACAAAGGAAGATGTCCTAAATCCAGATACTGTTTTTTTTCTCTGGATGCACATAGGAGACCCTCAGAAAAGAAATTTTCTTGAAGATGCTGGAATTCATTGCTCCCACACGCTATTTTGTCAGGCTGTACCTAGATCTCTGAATGCTGTCTGAAGATGGGACCATAGGAATGATTTTCTGATTCCTTAATTGAAATTTTCAAAAGATGTTAAGTATATCTCAAATATATGAGAATGTTTCAGTTGTGTTCAATATGTGCCTGGAGGAAAAACTGATGCTTTTTTTTCTATGGCAGCTGAGCTGAAGTCAGTGCTGACGTTCTTGTTTACAGCATATCATCCTAGAAAGGAGCTATTCAGAAGATTTCTTGTTTTCTTTAACGTCTAATCCTTGAAGTCATAATTGTCATATTATTCTGATTTTTCTAGTCTTAAATGCTGATAAAGTTACAGACTCTGATTAATGGTTAGAAAATTATATGTAGAGTAGTCATTGACCAGAAGAAAAGTCTGATGTATCACTTGTTTTAAATAGAGACTATTTTTATTGTTTCTTCCTCTCTTTTTTCTTTTTTTTTTTCTTTTTAAATGAGCTTTAGATTTGTGTTTTTCAATCCCACTCAGTTTGAATGCAAGATGCCTGCTGTGGGAGGAGGTAATGGGAAGAGACAATGGCATCTGTGTTAGTTGCTAATTTTAACCTCTAGCTATCTTTTTCTCTCAGGATACACTGTGCAGGCAGAAGAGCTTGTAGGCGAATAGAGAGCAAATAATTTTCCCCAAGTAAACTAATTACATGCCAGACAGAAATGATTCTGCCAAAATGACTGATCTTCCTTCCAAATAATTCTAAAAGATTTTTCAGCTTCTAAAATGGAGTTAGTAGTCTGGTAGGTAGTAGCTGTAGTCATGTAAGCTATGGGTAAATCCAAATAAATAAGCCAGGCCAGAGCCTTCAGTGGGTGTGTGCTACAGTAGACATGCCAAATCCACTCTGGACACCTCTTATGGGAAGCTGCAGTTCTTTATTACTAGAGATTCCTTGCTTTTTGGTACTCATTCCACATACCAAGTCACTGAATTAAATGTACATTTTGGGACAAGCAGATAAAACAGGGAATGGATGCTAGGACTCACTGAAGTCTCTTTTGCAGCTTCCAAGTATCCTGAGTGTATGAGTGATTGTAGCTGAGGAATACATTTTTCAGCAACAATTTGCTTGATGAATTAGCCATCTTTCTTGATTGCAGATTGTCTGCAAACAGATTGCAATTTTAACAAACTTGTTTGCTATTTATAATAATTCTGTGCGTAATAATTTTTTTTTCTGAATACTGCTGTTGGTAGTAAGATTTACACTGTGGTCCTGAGAGAGTACAGAGAGCAAACACTTCCCACAAAATATTCATGGTAATCAAATAGGAAAAATGGGAATGCAGTTGGAGCACAATCATACATAAGTCACTCAGATGTTTGTGTATTATTTTTCTCGTTATTTGTTCAGCTGTAACAGGCAATGAAAATTGATACCATCTGATAGCTCTTCAGTAGTCTGTGTAAAATGAGTCTGATGGGCTCTGGGGAGTTCCCAGCAGACGTATCCCCATCTCTTGGATCACCTCCACAGTTCATAGTAATTGACAACCTCATTGCTGCTAGCTAAAGAGAGACCAAGCAATGTACTGCTCTGAATGTTGTTTTCATGCAGGATTCAGTTCTCAGAACTCACTGGGAAATGCCGCTGAGACAGCACAGAAAGGTTGATGATACCACTTTTCCTACTGTGCCTATTGTTATGTTCTTTAAAATGTTCTCTTCTTCACACATATCAGTGCAATATCTTTCATTCTTATCCATTCCTCTACAAGCACTGTAATTTTCTTTTGTTACCTAGCTATTTTCCAGCCAGAAACAAACTACTGTCTTTTCTTTTGGGTTGGTTTGGAGGGGCTAGGAATGGAAATAACTGTGATTAGGCTAAATTGAAGTTCCAGGAAGGTTTCTAGCCCCTAGGATGGCCCTGGTACTGTCTTCCTAGCAAGATTTAACTTAGCAAACCTATTAAAGTAGTGAACAGATCATTCAGTTCTCATCTGATCTCCCTGCTAAGGTTGCTGACAAAGACTAGGCTTGTAGTCATATTTCTTATGACAATTACTTGTCTTGGAGTAAGTAGATGACCAGCCTGTCACAAAATAATGACCCTGTCTCTGCATTGCTGAAGAGCTTTGATCCAGCTCTCCTTGTGTGGGTGATCCTATAGCCAGTTACTAATTTGTTGAGCTATTGTGCCTCTTACCAAAAAAAAAAAGAAAACTAAAAAATTGTATTCACATATGATATGTATGAGAGCTGGATCTGTCCAAAAGTACACCAGGAGACATTTTATTTTACTGACTTCACTCAGTTTGGTTTACCATAATACACAACATGAAGTGTAGACTGGAGAGAGGCCAGGAAGTCCCATCTGCTAAAACAGAGGTATCTTTCTAATTGCAGTCTGCTAGACAGAGTCTGGGGATAATGATATACCTTTTCTCTTATGAATATTTTCATGAACTTTGCTTGTCTCAGGAGATTTCCTCAGTGCTATACTAAGTTGGGTTGTTTGTATGTATATAAAAGAAAAGGACAAAAGATGGGTGTATGTTCCAGGATTATCATAAAACTCTGTATTTTCTCACCAATTAAGTAGTAAAAGGATTCTCCTCCAATTTATGGGTGAAACAGTTGCTGGAGGTCAGGATGTTTTATTGTTCTATGCAGGTATGTATTTTGAATGCTCTGCAAATTAGATCTGCGAAAGGCAGAGTCTTGCTTTGGTTGCTGTTTTAAAGTTTTCAGTAACTGCAGAATAAAAATAATTTAAAAAAAAACCAACAAAAAAACCCCCATTCTTCCTGGAGAGACCACTTATATATTTCTAATGTGTCCAGATCAGTATGATCTCTTTGTCTTCTTAACTTCAAGCAAGAGTCATGGTTAAAGAAAAAAAAGACATCCATTTGAGCAGTGGAGCCTTCCTGCATGTTGGAATACTAGTCCAAATGGAGATATTTATTAAGGATAAAAGTATTGCAGTGTGTATATCCAGTTCACCTCCAAACAAATTCACAATGATTCTTTTATTGTCGTGAACAAAAACACCCCACGATATCTGCAAAGGTGCAGGGTTGCATGCACTCAATAAAAAACAAAAAGAAAAACCCTAACCAATGTACCCTTGCAGTGCTACCCCCTGTGACCTCTGTTTGTCGTAATTCTGCTTGCCCTGATTCCCAGTGCTCATAAATATTCTACTACAGCAGAGGCACAAAAGAAATTCCCATGTACTATTTCACATAAAGATCATGTTTCTTATGAATTTTGCATAAATTATCTTTTTCCTGATGAGATGAGCTAAAAACATTAACTCCTAAGCATTATTGTTTTGGTTGGCTTTGTTGATCTCCTTGCTTTGTAACAGGACTAATAGAGTGGTTAACTATGCTGGTTCCTCCATATGTTCTTGTATTCTTAATAGCAGATTTCTTTTTATTACTTTGCATTTTCACTTGCAGCTAATTGCTCAGGGATCAGTTAGAACTCAAGCCAAAGTTTAAAAACAATAATCAAAAAAAAGGGGGGAGGGGCACAGAGCCACAGCTGTAGCAAAGCAATTTCTAATCTTCATGTGCTAATGGATCAGATCCTCTAGATATAGAATCAAAATAGCTAATCTGCTCTTGCAGCTTGCATCCTCTTAACACTTGCTGTGTTTCATGCCTCCTTTATGTTCAGATCTGGTTCTGCAAGATTACTTACAGAAAGTGTTTTGACAGGTTTCTGCCTTTTCATTCTTCATATAGAGAACAATTATATCATTAGAGTAAAATAAGAGAATGATTAAAAAACACATTTCAGAGACCTACCCTGAACTTCTTATGGCTTTCAAGTTTGATGGAAGAATTAAAAGAATTTCCATTTTGGCTCTAGCTGTATGGTTTTATTTTCATCTCTGTTCTTCTATGTATTATAATACTATCACTTTATGTTCTTTTAACTAATGTTTGCTTTGGTGTTTTATGATGCTGGATTTTCTGTTCTCTTACATTTTTGCCTTATTTCATCGTGTTGCACGTTATTGTAGAAAAGAGGAACTGTTCAATAGTTCTAAACTGATTTTAGCTCTTTTGTGTTTTGAGGAAGTAGCATTTATTTCTAACTTAACAATTGACTTAAAAACTGTTGTATGTGGTTACATATTTCCACTTGAAGAAAATAAGGTGTTTTTTGAGTTACATGTAGGTAGTGAATGGTTGTAAGATACATAAATCAAATAATTATCTGGGGTAATATAATTAACAGAAAGTTTCACCTGTGTGAAGCCAGTAGCTTTGAGAATTAGCCTGCTATCAGGGCTGTTTCAATGAGGTGGTGAAGCAGTTAAAAATCTTTCTAGGGCCTTTTATTTGTATAGATGGCAAATTATTAGATAACAATTTTGGGTGACTAATTCATTATATATCATCAGTTTTCAGCTGCTGTGCTGAGCCAGAGGTTAAGCAAACTTTAAATGCAGTGTAGCCTTGTCCTTATTGTTTAAGAGCGGGCAGCTCTTTTTTTAATTTTTTTTTCATCTCTTCTCAGCCTACTTGAAAAGAAAAATAAAAAAACCCCAAACAACAAAATCACCAACCCACCACCAAACATCCTGCTTCTATGAATATTTTTGAAGAGACTCCTCTCTCAGCTCCTGTCAGTTTGGTGTGGAGAGGCAGCAATACCCACCCAGCATCGCCTCTTTCTCTCAAAGATGGTTGTTGGAGAGGGTAAGATATCTGCCCTGGCAGGGAGCCAAGCACTTGCTTACTGAGCAGAAGTATTTCCTGAAGATGAGTGTGTGTTACGGTAACCACCATATCAACCTTGCTGTTGTTTCAGAGGGAACAGTGTAAAGTGTAGCAGCTCTGCGCAGTAATGGCCATAATGAGCTAAGGCAGCTTGTGCCCCTGGAGCTGAGATGCCTCTTTACTGTAGCTGGAATGCCAAAATACTGCCATGCAGTTGAAAGGAGATTTAGGTGTATGTAATCATAAACACTTGACAAGCAAGTTATTAGTGAAGAGACCACACTGGTGCTGCACATTTAATATCCTTTTGACACTAACGTGGGGACTGTAGACAGAGGTACAAATCTACAGAGTCCTGGGGATTCCTGAGATTCTGGATGAATGACTGAGCAACGTTTCCATCAATAAAAATGGCAGTTACACACTGCTGTCCTATATTTTGAAATGCCCACAAGAGCATGCCTCTGCTGCTCAGAACTGTTGTTCCTAACAGTTTTTATATCTATGTCTTCTAATTTTTTTGCCTTTTTTTTTTTTTTTTTCCCACTGGCCTCTTCAAAGAGGCTTGTTGCAGTTTTATGCTGCTGTTGCAGTAAAAGGATACTTGTCCTGGAATTAAATGGGTGCTTTTTTTTCTGTAGACCTTCAGTGTTACTGTAAACCTATCTAGAGACCTAGTTGGAAGCCTTTCTTGTGTTTAATTTTATTTTAAATATCTGTTGAAAGCAGGACGAAAGTAGAAGAAATAAAAATTGCTTGTATTCTAATAGGTCAATTTCTTGTTGATAGGAAACACATTTGATCCTAAAGAGACTTTATAAAAATGGAGTGAAGGTTTATTAAAAGCCAGTCTTCCAAGCTGGTTACAATATATTTTTTGAAGGTAACACCTCTTTGTTTTGCAATTAAATTGATGATCCATGAGCCTTCAAATTGTCAATGTTTATAGACTAATGCATTTGAGGAAAATAGTATGGTGATGCTACAATTTAACCAGACTCTGCCTTGTGTTATAAATAATAAAGTTAGCAGCTGATTGTTCCAGTCCGTGATCACAAAGGAAAGAGCCAGTGACCATGGGTTAGATTAATTTTGTGATTTTTCTGAGTTCAACTTTTGGATGTAAAGAAGCTAGGGGGAAATTGATTGTATTAGTTTGTCTGTCATGAGAGAGAGCCTTTGTCAACCAACTTCTTGTCTCCTGGGTCTGTGAACCGTAGTCTTCTTTTTTTTTTTTTTTTCTTTTTTTTCTTTTTAAAAGGATGGGCATCTCTGATGAAATAACTTGTTTGGCATTTTCCATAACCAGTACAGGAGGCCAGACACATCAATTGTGTAAAGCAAACCACCAACCTAATTCAGCCTCCCTAGTAATTCTAATTCCAAGGAAAATGAATTCTAGCAGTTAGTGTTTCTGAATTGCAAAAACATGACCTGCAGTATGAGTTACAATGCAGGTAGCATTGGGTTGGATTCCCTGTTCTATCACTGTAGGAGGGTCGTGAGGTTTTTTTAATTGGTGTACACACTAAGGAAGTGCATTGAATTGGAAATACAGTACAACCAATTGTAAATAAAATAGGAGAATCTACTTAAAACATTATGACTTACCCCTCCTACTGTAAAAGCACACTTCTTGAGCTTTTCAGGTGCTCAGAGAACAAAACCATATGATACATTTAAACCTCCAGTGTCAGTAGAAAAAAATGCAGTGCTCAAGTGATCTGTAAGCCCTGGGAAGAAAAAAACCAATCAGTAGAAAACTCTGAGCTTTGCTCAATTTAGCTAGATTTTAATGAGGCACTTTCCACTGTACACTTAGCTATGCCATGAGGTGACAACAAGAAAGCAAGTATGAGGTCAGAGAGCTCTCAATTTGTTTTAAATGGGAACAATAGCACAGTCCAATATACGAAAACTGAGTCCAAATTTGACAGCCAAGAGAAAAATGTGTTAAAAGCAGCATGGAATAGCTAGATTGGAGTATATCAACTCTGACTGCTTCACAACATACTGGCGTTCTATGCTGAACATTTTTGTGTTAATTTGTGACACAAAGGTTGTGTGTGTGTGCTTCAATGCTAATGTATAAGGGAGACATAAAACTACTTTTTGGTATTCTGTTGTTACACTTTTGTTAGAGTTTGAGAAGAAAATTTAATGAATATGCCTTTCTATTAGACTTTTCAATCTCAGTGTATCATGAAGCATCTCACTATAGCACTTGAGTCAGATTTTTGAAGTTATTTAAGCTCCTAACTGCCATTCATTTCAACTGTCAATACAGTATGTGCACTGGCACATATCCAATAAGTAAAAAGACAAGGCATTGAATTACAACCCAGTAGTTTCTAATGATTTTGTAGCTGAGTGCGTCTACTCCAAGTGATTTATAACAATGCATCACTTTAACCATTAGATCTGACATGCAGAGTAGACTGAATGATAAGATTGCCTATGAATAATACAGATATCTTCAAATTCAAGTTGTGGCATATTGTTTGGTTAACGTGGTGCAATATTGTTAGTATTAATTATAATGACAGAAAAAGCATATTCTGTCACTTCTTGTCTCCACATTCGTGGTTTTGCAAAGCCATCATTGAACTCTCAGAACATCTCAGGAATCTTTTTACAGTATTTTGTGGTTCCTCCCACCCCTCCCCGTTTATTCAGACAATCTACTGGAAATATAAGGAGCCCTCTGCTACATTCTGTCATCTCACCAAACCAACTTGGGTTAGTAACTGCACAATGAAATGTTGAAAATATTTCCGCTCTTGCTTGTGAGCAGTGTTGCATCCTTAAGCACTACTTTTAAGAGATTTTCTGGAACATTTTTGTGTTTCTGCATAATGTTCCTAAAGCATCGCTGAGGACAGATTTCTGTGTGCATTAATTGTGCAAGGCTTCATGTACTGACTGCCTCAATCCACCAACAGAAAACATTCTTTAAACCCCACAAAAGAAAGCAAGGTAATATAGTGCAAGGTCAGTATAGACCTTGTCCCAATGGGACTTCAAGTGGTTTAACCTGCCAATTTTATTTTTGTAGGTCTGAGAGGTGTGAGTCCAGGCTTCTAGCTTTAACCTTACTGAATAACTACCTTCATAGTACATCTTGTTCCTGGATGGAAGAAAAGCTGCTTTATAAGTCAAATCATACCTGAAATGGATAGAAGGTAGTAGAGTTCATCTCTCCAGTTCACTCTAACACCTTTACGCTGTGTAGAGTGCAGCAGTGTGGGTACCAGGAGGACTTTGATTTAGCCTCTACAGTAGCCTCTGTATTCTTCTGCTTTGTTGATGGCACCACTCTTGTACTTGGAAATTGTCAGGCAGCAGTGTTGGTGTGTTATGGTCTGGTACACCCAGTGTCGGCAGCCCCAGAGTTGATTTTCCTCCACTGACTGTGAACATCTCCCGCTCTTCCCTCTGAGCAGGTAGAAGGTCGGCACCTCTGGCACACTTCAATGAAGAAGAAAACTTTGTGTGTGTGACTTGGAATGGGAGGGCCAGAGAGGGCACATGTGCTTCAAGGCCAGCTCTACAGGAGAATGCAGGCCCTAAACAGGACTGTAGGGGACCCTGGGTATCTACTGGAATGTTTCAAATACACTCTGGTACTTTTTTCTAGTTGGCAGTAATTTGACTTGCCCCTTGCATGTGCTTTTTGCATTGCCTTTCTGAAATGTCACAACTGTGTGCTGGTTTCTGTAGCATTGAACACCAGCTCAGGACTTCCGTGATACTATACAATGGCACTGCATACATTTTTTTTTTACTATTTGATCTTGGTTATTTAGTTTGTAATATTATCAGTCTACTTACTTTTTCCTATGCTGTACCTTTTATTTTGTGTGTTGCTATTTGATGGGCTCATTGTCATGACAGAAAAGCCTGCTGTTGTTCTCATTTTTATTATCTCTGCAAAATTAACTTGAACTTGCACTGGTTTCTGACAAGTCTTTGAATTTTTGGTATTAACTATGCATTATTAATATTCCCAAGACGTCTGTTGGTCTGGATTTTTCTGAACATTACTCACTTTACAGTGATGATCATTTTTTTTTCCTTTTCAGCATTCTTAGGGTTGTGAACATCTCTTACACTATCATTATTTCAAGAAAGATATCTAGAGTAAGAGAAAGATCTTTCTTCATACTTGCATAGTAGTTAAATTATTATTCTCATATATGTAATTAATATATTACTCCCAACATATTATTTCTGGGAAGCTCAAGCAAACTAAAGTCATAACTACTTAGTTTACATAGTTCTCTGGGTAAATAAGTCTGTCTTTTTACTATGCATCAGGTTCATACAAAAATACACCAAGACTCTTGATATTTAGCTGTTTCTACATACTATGCAGTAGAGGATTTCCTATAGATATTTTTAATGGATTTTCATAGTGTTGTTGTTGTTAATGACTTTGTCTCTGCCTTATCAAGTTTTGTTTTCCATTGTGTTTCCTTTTGTCACTGGAAAGCTCTGAGGGGTTGCTGCAGCCGCAATCTGGAAACGGCAGGTTTGTCTGCAAACAGCTCAGTGTGAGAAGGTCACCAGCAAGCTCTGGTAGAGGTCTTCATTTCATACAGATCCACATCATGAATGTGGTGAAATAATTCAGCTTTTAGATAAATGTTTTTGAAGTACCATTTAATCACTTTAGCCATGATAAGTCCATGCTACTGGAGGTGTTAGAAAGCTTGTCATTCTCATTGACTTATCCTCTCTCATGTCAGTGTCCCCAGAAGCAGCAGAGTGAGTATTTCTGAAATTGAGGAGTAAGTAGTTGGAATCTGAGTGTTATTTACTCCACATTTTAGTGTCTGGTTTTAGTATGAGTAAAAATTATTAGCACTTATCTCAGCTATCTTCTTAGAGAGGTAAGAGCCATGACAAAGCTTGTAACATTCTGCATTGTAGCCACTTTGGGCAATGCTTTAATGTTTAGAAGTTTGGATAAGGAAATAATTGTGACTAGTTACTCATTTTGTCAGAATTAATGAGTATTTTTAGTGTCAACTAAGTATTTCCTGGAATTGAACTAGCATTATGTAGGTCTTTCCACTTAATTTATCAGCTAGGACCTAGACTCTGTTATCTGATTTTAATGAGGCTACTTGAGTAGAAGGATGCTGCTCAACTGAGTTACAGAATCTTTCTTATCAGAATCTAAAGATAAAACAATAGCTATTGATTATGGAGTAGAGCCATAAGGCTGCCAGTGGACAAAAAACTGAGAGCATTAAAGATACTCTCCATTTACAGAAGAGATCTTTTTGGCACAAGGTTGATCCGACGATCTCAGCTGTATGCTTCTGCTCTCTGAGCATCTTGGCTTTTGGCTTTGAAGGAAATGTTGAAGTTAAATTCACTTAAGCTTATGCTGAATGGATAAAATAATGTTATCCTATAGACAGTAGCATTTCAAGCAAAAAGTTTTACATGAAGATTGTTTATCACTTGAAGAAGTACAAGTGGATAAGTTATATCTTTGATCTGTTTCTGTGAAGCAATGCAAATTTCAGTTAATGCAGTACATAATATGTTGGCAAGCTTAAACTGTCAAAGTTTTAGCTGAAAATTGTTAGGCAAAGTACAGGTAGGTAAATTTTCAGGTTATTTACATGTAACAAAAGAAGACATCCTCTGGCAACTGCCATTGCCGAGGATCAGCTCAATTTGAAAGGAGGAGAGTATGTACTGGAGAATTCCATTTTCCTTCTCAGGAACTATTCTGTATTCTGTGACAGCAAAATTTTGCCATTTTTTTTAACAGCATTTTCTTCCCTTCAACAATTCAGTGGAAAGAATACATAAAAAAAGGAAAATAACATTAATGTGAATCTCTGTCATGTTAAAAACCACCAGGAGTTCCCCATTAGTACGTAGTTGTCACTCCAAGCAAAGTGAAAATTTACTGAAGAGATCTTTTGACTCTGGGTCAAATCTCACATGAACCAAAACTAAGTATACTGTATCACCCACTTAACTCTGTTTTCAGCAAGGCTTTTCAGTGTCTCAAGAGAAATTACAGTGGGAAGACGCTCTGTTTAGTGGGGGAAGGCAAAACAGGGTCAAACACAGTCCCTAAATTTATTTTCTTTTTTTTTTTTTTGTACAGTTCCTTAAAAGAGTCATAATCTTACAGTAGGCTGCAGTGAAGATATTGTTTCTTTTCCTGTAGCAGAACTATTATACCCTTAACCACAATTAATACCCACAAGTAAACTATTTTTAACTCTATTGACTTATTGTATCAATTAATTAGAGCGAATGGGCCTCAAAGTACGCTAGTTGCAACTACTGAAGATTTGGTAGAGCCCAGGAGTGCAGGAGTGAAAGAGGTTTAACATGCTGGGACAGAAGGTCCCAGATCCTCCCTCATTCCTCACTGTTGTGGGGATATAGCAGTCAGGCCTTTGCTGGCTGGTATTGTTGCGATGGTTCTACTAGTTTCTGCCTCCAAAATAACCTGCAACATGCTGATGTCTCAGTAGGATATGCCTACAGGGCATGAAGCTAAATGAAGCACCAAGTTAAAATAACATCAAGATTCACTGGCTTTGTGACAGGTTTTATTGTTTTTCTGCTTAAGTTCCAAGTAGAACAGCAGGCAATTTCCTAGACACAGTAATATGATGTTTATATGATTCATGTGACCACATGATTAGCTGTGTAATTTATTGTCTAATATCCCTAAATATGGTACTGTGAATAGTAAGCAATTAAAATAATCAGAAAAAGCAGTCTAGCATGAAGAAACAACAAATCCATCATGAGGTTTTAGCTGCTGTTAGATTTTTTGGTCATCAGAGTTATAGCATGCTGACTTTAATACTTCCATTGAATATTCTCATCACAAAATATGTTACGGTATAGCATTTCTGTGGCTTGTGCTTGCCTGGTGGGATTTTGCATATAAAGAAAACAAAAGACAATCCACTTCTGTTCCCTTTAATGCAGTTGGAAGATTTAAAAAGATAGCTGAAGTGCTGAGTTGTTGTTAGAATGTTTATATATAGTTAGTTTAATAAGAGTGTAGCTGGTGTCCTGAGAGTACTGTCTACATTGTCATTTCATAACTACTCTCTTCAGGATTAGCCTTTAAACTTCTTTTCTACTCTGTCAATATCTGACCACTGCACACAGATATTTTCCTTGTCTGATTTTTCTTTGTTCTTCCTTCAAGTCTTCCTGTTCTTAACTCTTTCCTTTACTCCTGCATGCTTTGGTTAGTCCTTGGCACTAGCCTTCTCTTTTGCAGCACCCATGCAGGGACCATGAGCCTCCCCGATTCCCAGGCCAGCAGCACCAAATGGCTCCCATGGGAAGTAGCCTTCATGGCTGCAGAGCAGAGAGTGAAACCCAGCCTGGCTGAACCTGGGGCTAGCAGAACTGTTGCCCTTATGGCCTGACTTCAGGGCTGTTTGAGTGGAGATTATTCTCTGCAAGGCTCCTGCTTCATGACTCCAGCCCTGGCTCACCTCGCAAGCAGAGTCACGGAGAAGCTGGTAAAGTACAGGACCTTTTAGTGTCCCCTGCTGATTTTTAATTAATTTTACCTCTCATCTCTGTTATCAAGGAGTTTTTAGAATACCTTAGCTAAATATATGTGGCCTCTCTCAGCTATATAGGGCATATCCCAAAAGGGCTTTTATAATAATCTTCCTGTATTTGTATATTTATTTATTTATGCTGGATTAGACCTCAAGGCTTAACAGTTACTTAAAAACTGACATTCTGAAAAGCTAAAAGTTGCACAAAAAGACATGTAAAAACCTGGAGAGACCCCCCCTAACTCTTCCCTTTACTTCTTTGCTTTCTGAGAAGTATATTCTGAAAATTGAGTGTTGATCAGGCATTGTGAGGCAGGGCTTGGGTTTGGTTTGGTTCTTTTTTTTCCCTTAAATTCAGGCACTCCAGGCTAAAATCACTGTCCTGTGTTTGCTCCAAAAGATCCAATATGTAGGTCTTTTACTGTCTTTTTGCAAACACAGAACTTCCAGAAAACAAATATCAGGCTTCTGTCCAGTTTAATTTTTTGAAGTTATAAATCAATGGAGAAATTTGAATGAACTCAGTAACTTCTATTTTATTACAGCTTGAGGTTTACAGTTGTAGGGGATGAGACTTCAAAACCTAGTTATCTTTCTTTCTGAACTAATACCAGATGGAGCTAAATTTGCAAATGCACCTGCAAAGATAAAAATGCAGGTTGGCAGGATCAAACTCTACACATGCTCATGGGAAGGACTTAATGTTGGAGTAGTTTGTGGAGGACTGTCTCCCATGGAAGGGATCTCACACTGTATCAGGGGAAGCGTGAGGAGTCCTCCCCATGAGAGGAAGCAGTGGCAGAGACAACCTGTGATAAACTGACCGTAGCCCCCATTCCCCATCTCCCTGAACACTGTTACAGTGACTTAGAATTAAAGAACCATTGCAAAAAGAAATAACTTTTATTTTTTTGAGAGAAGAATGTATGTCAAAATAAGATTCTAGAGCTGGTGCAAGCTTTTCACAGACAGGTAACTTGTGCCATAGGTTTACTTACGATTTTTAACATAGTGGTCCATTCAAATTGGTAAAAAAATACAGCTAAAATTATCTAAAATGATTTGGCAACTTGCTGGCAAGTAAGTTGTGATTCTGAAAACAGAAAACAAATCCAGCCAACCTCCCCAACCAAAGGAAATAAAATGTAACACTCCAAACAAAACCCAATCATGAAACAAAAAAAACCCCAAGCCATAGAATGTTTCTACTGTACTCTCTCTAGACAGGGAGATCTGACTGTAGCATAGTCTCAACTATTCCTTCTTTGACCTGTTTCTAGCAGTGGGCAATGTATGCTGATTATTCTTTATTTCTAGTGTTTTGCCATTTGTTTTGTGAAAGTCAGCTTTGCCATTCACATAGGAAAAAATTGCCAACATCGTCTTTTTAGGAATAATAAGCAGGAATAAATGTTGGTCTTTATTTTCCTGTGGAGAACATTCAAGAAAGACCATGTATGATTTTGACTAACACACATTTGCATGTCTCCTTAGAACTTTCTGAGAGATTTTTTTGTTTGTTTTGTAAGCATTTAACTTTGGTTTCTGTAATTTGGCCTTAAGAAAAGAAGGCTGAAGGAATGATTGACTTCAGCTACTTAATAGGGACGAGGCAGAGCCAGACTTTTCTCAGAAGCACACAGAGCTGGGACGAGGCAGTGCCAGACTTTTCTCAGAAGCACACAGAGCTAGGACGAGCAGCATTGGGCAGGAGTTGCAACACAAAAAATCCTGATTATATATAGTAAGAGAATTTTTCACAGTGAGAGTGGTTAAGCAATGGAAAAGTCTTCTCAGAGAGGCTGTGTCTTTTCCAGCCTTGGAGGTGTTCAGTATTTGACTGGATGCTGTGGCAGAAAGGTGAGCTCCACGAGTCACTTCCAGCTCGACTTACTCTACCACTCTGTGATACCTTTGACTTGGGATTGAATTTGCTCTTCTTTTTCTTAGGTCAGAGGTTTAGTTTTCCACTACCTGAACTGCTGGGACAATTTGTTTCATTGAACTAGTCTGGCTGGAGATTCAGTTATGTCAGACGTATACCAGTGAAAAACGGCTGGAGTGCCTGGCTCCGAAACAGTTGCGGCCGCTCATTTGTATGTAACACTGTGTACAATTTGCATTGCTTTAACAACTTGATTTTCAACACCATTTATTTCCACTGACCTCTTGTAATTGTGGTAGTTGCAAATGTTTTGAAGTCACTGTACACAAGCTGCGTATCAGTTGTGATGGTTGAAAAAGAAATACATTTCTCACTGAGGTGCTAATGATTTCTGGAATTCATTGCTGTTCCTACTGGAAGGGTTGCTTTGGTGTGCAAATAGCCCTAGGAGTCACATTAATGAGCTCCAAGCTGGCTGGAGGAGATTCTCAGGGGTCTCTTGCATGACTACTCTGTGAGGGTTTTGATAGAAAATGTGCCTTCATATGTTATGGAAATATTGTCAAAAGCGAGGGGCTACCTTTGTCTCCCCTGTGAAAGGCTGTAGGTAACATCCCTCTGCAGTGGGACCGGGTCGTGGAGGGCTGTGAGGAAGCTGGGGAAAGAGAACTGACCAGAGGCTGAAGGGCTGCATGGGCATGCTGGGCCAGTGGTAGGTAAGGGCAGAGAGCCAGTGCAACTGGGGGATGGGCACACATGAACTGGATGAAGAGGAACAGCAGCTCTGATGTTGGACAAAGGCACTGTGTTAAAAGATAAAAAGAGAAAACAGGACCATAAATGGAGCAAAGAAACAGAGATTGGATGAGGCATCCACTAATTACCATGGGATCTTACAGAAAAAAATACTCTGTTCTATGGTATTGTAATACACAATATTAATATACACAAAAGGGCAGATTTAAACTGTGCAATTATGGCTTTCCCTACTGTTTGAGCTTATGGATTTGCGAGCATAATATTCTTTTAGTGCTGTTTCTTTCAGTATGGTGTAAGTAAGTGTGTTTAATGCACCATACACTGTTAATGGAGAGTCTTCTTATCTTGAGGAGAGTGCTTTATAAGGAGATTATTGGAAGTAAGAAAGAGAAATTGTGTTAAGTAGACAGTGGCATCTTCAGCTTTAAAAATTATTTTTAATAACAAAAGTTAAAGAGAAAATTTGTCATGTGTCATGTAGAATCTTTAAAATGTCTTTTTTAACCTATTCAGAATTAAAATGAAGTGAATAAGTGATGTAAAGATTCCTAACATGATGGTTCTGGCTCAGCACCATCAAAGTGACATAACTGTGAAAGACTGTCAGTTGGCATTTCTTTGGTCTTAAAAAAAAGCTTTGGGTGTGTAAATTGGGTCCCACGATATATGCAGGCTTTGCTTTGATTCTAGGATGAGAATATATTAAGCCTAATGGTTAACGTGATATACTATGTGGAATCTCCTTTCTATTTCTGGATCAAATTGCAAATATAATACATTATAAACTGAGCTGAAGTGCTGTTATTTATAAAATTTCATTTTTGTTAACTGTACTTAATTCTGGAACAGAAAGCAAGGCATAGTAGTAGTCCAGTGTATGGTCAGAGCATCTGCAACCACAGGACTATGCTGCTTGTCCTTCCCTGGGGGAGGAGATCTGCAACCAAGGCGTGCAGACAACTACTGAGAAGAAATCTGTGTCAGCTGTGATTTTTCCTTTCCTAGGCTAGAAAGAAAAACAATCAGCTATATTTAGCACACTTGAAAGAAACTACAAAATCTTTCCACATAAATAACAATATAGGTGGGTGCTTTGCAGCGCCATGTCTTGCATCTTCCCAGGATCCTGTTGAATAGAAATATGCAGGAAATGAAAAAGTAAAGCACTAGCTGATATTCATCAAATCACCTGCGTCTTAGCTAAGCATCTGGCAGAATTCTGCTGAATTTTCACTTGATAAAAAGTAGTAAAGCTGAAATGTCAGGTCTAATCTCAATTTTATTTATGTATGTTGAGGTCAAGCTAATTGGATTCTAAAAAGCTGATGAAAGTTTCCTTTGGTGCATGTTGGTATGGGGTCAAGATCAGGCTATTTGCCAAGCTAGTGCTCTTCTCCAGCTACATTTCTTGCAAATTGCATGTCTCATGGTGTCAGACTAGGAGTGCTTATTATTACAGCTAGGAATTTACAGAAGCTTCTGTTTCAGAAGGGAGACAGAAATTTATCAGGAGCTTTCCTGTGCAGAAACACTGGATTACCTCATTTAGTGGCAGTGTGTGAGTATGTTTTGGACTCTGATCTTAGTTGAAGCTTATAATTGCTATAGAACAAACTTCAACATGACACTGAGAACATACTTTCTTGAAAATTGCTATTCTTTGATTTTTGAAAATAGAGATAGTAGACCTTCTAAATTGTAGTTTTATTTTTGTATTTCAGAATGTGAAGCTAGATGGTATTTTCTATTTGTTTGCTTGCATCTTGCAAACGTTATATCTACCTTTGAAGAGACCTTCCTTGAAGGTCTGTATTTATGTGGTTTATGCTTAGTAATGGGTAATTTGTTTTGACCAGATGCAGGGTTTTGGTTTTTTCTTTGCAGATGTCTATATTTAGTGAGTAGCTATTCAGAACAAAGCAGTCAGTCCATCAACTTTTGTGGTGCAGCTATTTATCAGTCATATCAAAGTCACTCTCTTGGCACTATCTACTATTTCTAGTGGTAGCATCTCTAGGTTTCATAGTAGGTAGCAGGTTCAAATCTGTTTTTAAGTAGTAGCCACTCTATCTCACTTCTCTCTCTGCCTCTACTGTGAGTACTATTCTTTACAATTCCCATTTTCATTTCCAGATGAGGTCTGTAAATCTTTGCCCAAGTCAAGAGGTTTTGGTCCTAAGTTCAATCAGCATGAGAACTTAGATTTAACATTGGGTCTGAGTAGTCCCATTTTTTGTCACTGTTTCACTAAGCAAATAGTGGAGGGAAGCCTAGCCATAAGTAGCAGTGGCAGCCGGCAGCCTCCGACTGGTGTTGAAGGTGGTTGCCAGAGTATGTATATCTGGAGTAACACAGGTGTTGTGGTTTGCCAGTTCCTGATTTATCTTCATCTGACTTATAAGTGTGCTTCAGTTCAGTTTCCATATTTCTGTTCAAGACAGACAACTGCTCATAGTGTTAATAGTTAACTGCTTCATTGCTATATGACATAGAATCCAAGATGATGTCCTCCCTGCATCTTCTTGTGATTTCAGTGATGCAACTTCAGTTTCACTTTATCAAAGGCTACTGTAGCACAGAGGAATGATAACAAACTAGGTATGTGTGGAAAAAATAGTACGGTGGATTTTTATGGTCTGGAACCTCACAGACCCTCACTCCTCTCCTTTTTGTGTCCTGAGAATTTGAAAACACTAGCTGAACAGGCCCAGCATGACTGCTCTCTCTTTTTGTTTGAGGCTGTCAGCTGGGGCCAGAGAAGTCCTGGCAGCAGAGGTCCAACTCATTTACCTTCACTGTTAATTGCTCTACACACCCAGTTTAGACCATATGGAGGAGGCAGTGTCGTCTTGCTCTGCAGTTCTAGGTGTTCTGTGAGGCACTTCCCAGGAAGTGCTGCAGTGGGTAGTGAGCTCAGTTTAAGAATCACCCCATTGCTCAACAAAATAATGCAATTTGGACAGTTAATGCTGGGAGACTCTTCAGATATTGCAAACTGTATGAGAAATACAATCAAAGAGAAAGTTAAGAAAAAATCCTATTATATTCAAATAAAGCTGGAATTGAATTTCAGAGTAGTAGTAATACTGAAAAATAACAAATGTGCTGTGTCCGTCCACCCCCACTCTGCAATGAACCAAAATGTTTAATTGGTAATTAATTCAGTCTGAAATTTTGTGTGAGGGTAATATATAGTGTAATTCACAATGTTCATAAAATTTATTTAGGAATTTGAGTTTCACATAACTGAAGTGAAGTGACAATGAGATTTAGGACTGCCAAAGTATTTCTGAAGAAGCTGAACGCAAATGTCTCTTTTCCTGTGCAGGGCCCAGAGGCCACTCTTTTCTCCCTCTATCCTCCTATTTGCAAAGCATACTTTGTACTAGTTTATCAGGTAGTGTGTGTGATTCTTGTAGAGAAGACACTTCAGTTCGTGAGCTCATGCTACTCTAATCCTTCTTCTGGTGATTGCTAAGGTTTTGGAAATGAGGTTATGCAGCTTGGCTTTGGAGGAACCCAGGGAGTGCTGGAGCTATGAGTGATTGCTAAGAATATCCCATCAGCAAGGATTGCTATGGCAACAGTGCTGCCAGGAAGAAAAACTTTCACTGCAATCAATCTGAATTCATAAGTACTGTTGTCTACCTATGTTGCACCGGAAAGTGAATCTAAATTTTCTGATCCAAAGCAAATCTTTTGTTAAATCCTTCAGGATGCATATTCTCTATGTGCTGAACAGTCTGGTACAGAGGGATAAACAAGCATCTGTATCAAGTCAGAGAGGTCTTAAGGGGCCAGGCCAGAGAAAAATATTTGCAGAGATGACCATACGAGTAATTGGGTTGTATTTATGCTGTTCATTGGTTTGATGTTTACATTTTTTCATTCTAGGCAGTAAGTTCAAGTAAGTTTCTTTTGGTTTTAGACTAAGGCTTGTTTCTAGCTTTTCATTCAGGTTTAGTTTATGTCCAGTCTCCTTTAGTAGTATGACATAGAGAAGTTTGGATTGTCATCACTGGCAGGGATTATTTAATGAGAACAAGCACATAAACTATATGAACTCCTGAAATTTCTACTTAAATTTTACTGCTCACCTTGGTTAATTGTTTTTAATGCCATTTAATTCCACAGACAAGATACATTTAAGAATGTCTAATGCTGTGTCTGCCAAAGGTTGACTTTCTTTTCTGGGATGTGACGTTCTGCTTTCTAGAGTGAAGTTAGTCATAGCTGATATTTATTAGTGAGTGTCCCTTAGATTAAACAATTGTATAACTGGAAAAGCAGTTCACATTTTGTGATCAATGCACTCTATGCCAAAGACCACAAACTTACTGACTCTTCTGTAGCTGTCATAAACACATGGACATTGAAGTGGTCCTCAGATATCTTTAGTTTCATAGACGGGTGGATATTCACAAACTGAAAAGGCTTTTTGGGTCAGATCCATCCACAGAAGTTGACTTGGCTTGTGATACACATCATGTAGATAATAGGAGACCTTATTTTAAAATAAACACATTCCTTTGCATACCCTACCCATGCATAGACAAAATCCTGCTCTTGGCTTCCAGCAGCAGCTTGGCTCTGATCTATATTCAAGACCATCATTGCTTTGAAAAAGGACTCTCAGCTGGATTAAACCTTGAAATTTACATTACTGGAGAAATCTAGCATGTTATCATTTGTTGTTATCATGAATTGGCACAAAATATCTTTGAAGACAAACTAAGCAATTGAACAGACCTGTTCCATTTTGATGAAATACAAGTATATCTAGAAACGTTATTTATAAACAATGTAATTTTTAAAGCTGTTAAAATTTAGCATGTTCTTTGCTGATAGTATTCTGTGTGGATACTGTTAATGTTTAAATTCAATTGCCAACACTTCCTAAATAAAGGTTTTGTTTCAATAAATTAGGATTTTCTAAAAAAAAAAAAAAAAAAAAGAAAAAAAGCCAAACCACTGCACAAACCAAAACACTTTTTAACCAGAAGACATCAAAGCAATGACTGAGTGGACTCGTTAGCCACACCTATGTAAAACAGCATCTCTATTTCTGCCTTAAATAAGAAATTTTCTTTTCCCAAGTAATTTCTTTTTAGAAATATCCTTTTAAAATTATAGATTAGGAATGGGTGCAAGTCTTGTGTGCAAGTTTAGTCTCTAACCCCTCAAATTTTGCGTATCATTTACTGGTGCATATTCTCAAAACAGTGGATGCAGATACATGTCTGATTTGTCACTTTTGCACACTGATTTTCTTACAGTGGCACTGTTTTTATCCATTGGCGGTATCTGCCTTCCCGAGAAAGATGAATTGGTCTGGTCTGCCCATGTTCTGTCCTCAACAGCAGAAAACTGAACAAACCGATGAATTGTACCTAATATGGTAGTGATACCTTTCTGTGCCAACTCTATTTTTGCTGCAAGTCAGTCTGTCATCTTGTCTCAGCCACAAAGAAATGGTGCTCATTTGGTTGTGGAGTCTTCTTCCTTGGAGGTCTTCAAGACCCTCCTGGACGCGTTCCTGTGTGACCTGATCTAGATGGACCTGCTTCTGCAGGGGGGTTGGACTAGATGATCTCTAAAGGTCCCTGCCAACCCTACCATTCTGTGATTCTATGATTTAGTCTAAAGAAGCAGTTCAGGATTTTTGGCAGGTTACAGTAGAAGTTCTGTAGCAGATGACAATTTAGGATATTGCAGACTTTGGTAAGGAATTGCTTGCAGGCATTTTCAATGGATGTACAGGTCAAGACAAAGATTAACTGTAGGCTAACTGCTCACTATAGTAAAGCCATTCATGAAATGAGCTGATACACAAGTGACAGATGAAAACTACTGTCCAAGGTGATGGGAGATTGCAATAATTTCTTATCAGTTTTTAGTGCCAAACCCTAACTTCTAGCCTGAAAATGGCTTTTAGCCTGAAAATTTAAACCATTTTTGTTGTTTCTCTAAAGGCTTTGTGTTAAGATACAAAAAGTGGCTTTTAGTACAAGCAGATTGTCTTAGACTGTTGACAGGAAAAGTAGGTGAAGTAATGACTTCATCTTGACTCAGTTCTGTTATGTATGTTCAGCTTATTACATGCATCCTGTGTTTTAGGAAAAAGAGCAGCATCCTTTTACTGAGGTGGGATTTTTTTTTTTGATTGACATATATAGTCAATCACTCTAGGAATAAAAGACAGAAATAATGTAGGCAAGATTATAATAAAATGTATCTTGTCTGAAAGACAGCTGTGCATTATTTGTAATGAGATTTCATGTGTCTTCACTTTTTTATTTCTGTCTTTGGGTATTTTTTTTCTATAGACACATCCAACTATTTTCTTATATCAGTTTACAAAAATCGATTCCAAAGATTTGCTTTAGCAGTGTTTTGTTACCAGGTAGAGAAGGGAGAATAATGTCAGAGAAGACCATCAAAGAGAAATGCCAAAACTTCTGTTCCTTTCCATTGTTCTCTTCCATTGCAGTGGCCGCTGTGCAAAGGTTGATTCTAAAACTATCCAAAGCACATTCAGCTGGCTTGTAATTTTTCAGAGGTCACTGCGAGCTTTTACAATTCGCAACAGTCCTTTATACTTATCCACAGCCAGCTGAGTTCCTCTCTTTGTTTCTTTTCTCTATGACATACCCCAGTCAATTAGTTAAATAGGAAGGTGAATTTAACCTCCAGAAGATTGCCTAAATCCTTTTGCCTTGACTGAACAAGAGAGAAAAATGCTACTCCGTTGTTTCTAGACCTGATTGTAGGAATATTTAAACAAAGGAAGAAGGGCTTGTGAGAAGAATTACGTTTAGACCCTTCAATTGAAAAATAGCCAGCACAACTTATTTGTTCCTAACAAAATGCAAATATTTTCCTTAAACTGGAGATTCCTTCAAAGTCTGCAGTGTAGAATTTCCCCACCTAAGATTAAATGTCCTCATGTTCTTAAGGCTGGGTTGCTGATGGGTTATGTGGTTTTCTCAAAGGTGATGTGCAAGCATGTGAAGTAAAGGAATCACAGGGACATGTGTGGAGAGATCTTCTGAAAAATACATTATTTGTATTATTTAATTGTCAGAGGAGGGAAAAAAAAAAAGCTGGGGCTGGTGTGGCTACTTATTTTCCCTTATTCATTCTGTCAATATGTCTTCTGTTCTTATTAACAAATTCTTCCTGCCTTCACATTCAAGGCACCTGCTGGACACAACCTCAATGGTGAAATTGTGTTTTTATGTACATGAAGAAACAATAATGTTAAAATATTTTTTTTTTCTGTGCTATATAGAGCTTGTTACGGTTTTCCCTTAGAAGCCCTGGATCTAATTAGAGGGAAAAAAAGCCCCAAAATGTACGGTTACTTGTTTGGTACAGAAATGCCTAGGTTCATTGTAACATTAATACTGTAGGAGCAGGGATAGTTTCAGCTGCGGTTTCGTTTTTTTCATTAGATGAGTCATTGTTAGAAGGTACCTTAACCATCAATTAATAAAGAGTATAGATTAAACACTCCCAGGAATTCTTAGTTAACAGTCATTTGACCAGCCCAGTAGAAAGCCTGTTTTCACTAAAATCCTGAAATTGAAGAAGCAATGATGTAAGCCCTTCAAAAGCTAGAGAATAAAAGGGGATTTTTTTTTTCACCCTTTAATGAAAAGAAGCTTTTGTTAACAAAGGCAGAGCTCAGTGTGTCCTGCAGTGTCTGGGAGTGGGAACATGCCATTCTTTCCTCTTACCACCTCCCCTCTGACAGCATTTGGATTTCAGTAGCTCTTGCTTCAGTGGCAAAAACTTGATTTTCCTCACAAACTGCATGTGAAATGGATGAGGATATTCACAGGAATTGCCTGTGTCGTCTAGGAAAAGAGGAGATGTCAAGGGCCCTGATGGGAATGTGCATGTTTCAATGTCGCAGGTGATGCTCTGCGTGGGGAGAGTGTGCAGGATCAACTTTGGTCGCAGCTGTATTCCTCTGGGAGCATGAGAGCCTCTCTTGCACAGCCATCAGAACTGATTGTATCTGAACGTATGCAAACAGTATCTTTTTTTATTTAAATGAAGACCCAGAAACAAAAGCACAGAAAGTTTTTCTAGAGTAAAGGGTATCATTCTGAGTGTGGCTTACCTTCAGAAAAGATTTTCTACAGAGTTTCTATGTCAAAGACAAAGCTCTGCTTTGTCATACATGCTGTTCAATGTCTATTCAAAGGCAGTTGTAATTTTTATCTGGAGGATCTATTAGAGATGTAAAAGCATACAAAACAAGCACTCAGCAATCCAGAAGTGAGAAAACTGAAAGCATTAATGAAGTTATTATGGTAATTAAGAATGGAGCTCTATGTGCTAGGCACTGTACAAATTGGGAACAACAGGCAGTCCTTTTCCTAAAGAGTTTGCTGCTTAAATGGATGATTCACACACAGGGCAACAGAAGGCCTAGAACAAACAAGCTGCAGGAGAGTTGGTAAACAGGCACAGTGTGTTATTATTAAACATATATGTATGTTTGGGTTCAGTTTAGGTGAAATTGTGAAGGGGTAACACAGGAAGATGGAATGAGGGGCAGACTTTATAAGGGGAAAAAATAGGATGGAAAAAATTCTACATAGGACAGGTCATCAGACAAAAGTCAAACCACTTTAAATGACAAATTTAGGCAGGAGTAGCAACAAACAACATGGTAGTATATTTTGGAGAAAGAAATATCAAGACAGTTTTCCATCTTTTTGAGAGGAGCTTATGCTGGCTGTTGTGTCCCTGCGGAAGCCCCTAGAGCCACTTCTATAGCACCTTCTGCTGAATATAATTGTTTGACTTGAGCTGTCCTCTCTTTTCTGGAGTCTGTGTTTTCAAAATTTATGTAGCTCACAAAAACGTGGTAGGGGGACAGCACTGGTTCTAGAATTGCCTTTCACATTTTTTGCATATGAGTGTGAACTCCAGGCATGCCCAACCTCTAAAGGCCTCTGGATTTCTCCTCTGTCCTCAGCAGAGCAATGCTAGCTGAAAGTGTCCTTTCTTTCACGAGTTCTTACATCTGCGGCATTTCTATATCCCTGGATCCATTCTTCCTAAACAGCTGATCTTATGATAAGCTCAATCTTTGCAGCTGGGTTTAGAGAGACATATCTAGTTTATATTCTGAAGCACACTATTGATTGGAGAAAAACCAAAAAGCATCTCTCAAGGGCAGACGTCCTGTTTTAATGCAGAGCTGGATGTGGCTGAATTGAATTGTCAGTGGGTTTTTTTCTGTGTGAATTCATTCTAAGCCTCTAACAATATCAGTCTTTGCTGTAGTTAAAATATTGTCTATTAAGATGAGACAGAAATATGTAATGGTAATAGTTTTATCTTTATTTAAAAATCTTTCTCCTTAAGGCATTCTTAGTGAAAGGACGTGAAGCTTAATTTTCCTCTTGTATAGAATGCTAGTCCTTGACTTTGCTGACATCATATAACTTGTGAAATCATATACAATTGTATGAAAAATGCAGAGGCTGCCTTTTCCTGTGATCAATTCAACAGACTACACTCAACTATAGGGATTTCTGTAAAAAAAAAAAAAATTACCAAGGCAGTATTTGGTGTTCTTATGCCCCAAACTGAACTTTAAATTTAAATATACACTTTTTAAGGTAAGCAATTCTGTATTATAAAATTAGTATTATTAAAATTAGTTGAATTCTGTATTGACAAATCATGCTTACCATTTTCTTTTCAACATTTTTCACTGTAGCCTATATTTCATGCATTGGTTTCATGCCAGTGACAGGAGTGCAAATGTTTCAGTAAAGCTGAGAAATAAGAGTTACCAAACTTACTTTCTATGTTTCTCAAATGTTATCAAAACACTAAGTGTTTTTCCAACATTCCAAATATCACAGTGAAGGAACAAAACCTATATGATCAAGTAAAAAACTAATGAAAGCCTTTCTGCTGAAACAAAATCGGTGTGTTTGACATTAACCTTTTAATTTCTCTTCTTTGTATTTCAGATTAATTTATCTACCCCTGTTTTTAGAATCTGAAAACAGTTGTCCATCAGTTGTCTCAGTAACATTTGTGTATTCTGTTAGGTATGAATATGTCTTTTGACTTAGGCTTGGATGGGCATACACTTTTCTGGGTGACAAAGTGCTTAGATGTTTGAGTTCAAAGAGTCATCGTCAATGGAGTTAAATTCAGTTGGCAGCCGATCAGGAGTCCCCCAGGGCTCAGTACTGGGGCCACTCCTGTTTAACATCTTTATTAATGATCTGGATGAGGGGATAGAGTGCACCCTGAGTAAGTTTGCAGATGACACCAAGCTGGGTGGATGTGTTGATATGCTTGAGGGTAGAGAAGCTTTACAGAGAGACCTAGATAATCTGGCTGGATGGCTGGGCCAAGGTCAGTTCCATGAGTCTCAACAAGGCCAAGTGCCAGGTCTTGCCTTTGGGTCACAACAACCCCCAGCAGTGCTACAGGCTTGGGGAAGAGTGGCTGGAAAGCTGCCAGGCAGAGAGGGACCTGGGACCTGGTTGACAGCATCTGAACATGTGCCAGCAGTATGCCCAGGTAGCCAAGAAGGCCAGTGGCATCCTGGCCTGTATCAGGACCAGTGTTGTCAGCAGGAGGAGGGAGGTGATCATTCCCCCTGTACTTGGCTTTGGTGAGGCTGCACCTCAAATACTGTGTCCAGTTTTGGGCCCCTCTCTACAAGAAGGACATTGAGGTGCTGGAGAGGATCCAGAGGCGAGCTACCAAGCTAGTAAAGGATTTGGAGCATGTCTCATATGAGGAACAGCTGAGGGATCTGGGGCTGTTCAGCCTGGAGAAAAGAAGGCTCAGGGGAGACCTTATCACTCTGTACAACTACCTGAAAGGAAGTTGTAGCAAGGCAAGGGTTGGTCTATTCTCCCTAGTGACAAACAATAGAGCTAGAGGAAACAGCTCAAATTGTGCAGGGGAGGTTCAGGCTGCATATGAGGAGGAATTTCTTTACTGAAAGGGATTTCAGGCACTGGAATAGGCTGCACAGGGAGGTGGTGGAGTCACCGTCTCTGGAGTTGTTTAAGAGACGGGTGGATGTTGCATTAGGGAAATGGTCTCATGATTGACAGGGCTGGAATAAAGGCTGGACTCAATTACCTTAAAGGTCTTTTCAAGCTGAAACAATTCTATGATAATCACAGAGGTTTATTAGCTGTATAGGTGCTTGCATGGGATTGAAAGTAATTTTATTGTATCAGACTTTGATTCTTAGCCCCTGTAGTAAAAAGCATGTTTGTTGAACAAACACAGAATGAAAAAACTGTGGAAAATAAGAGTACACAGCAGGAAGAAATTTGTCCTGCAGAGAAACCGATTCTTGTCTAATGGTAGAGATAAAACCAAGAAATCGGAGTGATCCAGTCAGTAAAAAGATATCTGGAGTGAGTGTTGCAAGTGTTGGACAAGGCTAGTGCTACCTGGGTGCTTTTTTATGCTAACACATGATTAAGGATCCTTTTCATCCATTGTATGGCGATTTCCATATTATGTTGACTGTTGTGCTTTCAAGTGTGTTTTAGACTCTTCAAATGTGAATTTATGAAATTCACAGTAGGTTTCAAAGTATGGCCAAAATAAATACTGCTGAGTTTTTGTTCTGTGAAAGGCTTATCATAAAGGAAATGAAAACCTATGGTTGCCACTATGTGTCTTGATTTACAAAATACGTACAAATCTGCCTGCTGCTCCTCTAGTTAACTGTTTCCAGCTGTTGTTTCACATTCCAAATTTTATGAGTGTTTTTACTGGCACCAGGAAATATTTTTTAAGTCTTTGCAGATAAGGCATCTATTTATTTTATATAAAATGTTTTATTTATCTTGTCTGATTATCCTGCATGTAGAAATTTTGTATGTTTCGAAATGAAAACTTGCTATTACAGTTACAGAGAGTTAATAATTTTCTGCTATAAAACATGAAACAAACTATACACTAAATGTACACTTAGAACACTTATTTCACTGGATGTTACTCTTTCATAATATCCAATTATATAAAAAGCTACCCATTGTGTCCTCCTGTTCAAATATTTCAGGCTTTTTCTCATCTAATTGCATGTGTTTGTTGCTGGCCTGTAAACAAGTGTCCTTTTTATAACTCATAGTTTAGAGATAAAGTGTCTTTCTTTAGTTTCCTAGATTCACTCTAAGATTCAGTTCAACTTGTTTATTTCATGAACTTCATTGTATTTTGTAAGTTACGCATGAAGGTAGAATTGTCTTTGGTTTTATTTCCTTTCTGGTTTTCTTGCTCTATTTCTTTCTCTTACATTTGCACTAATAGAAATCTTCTTATTGTGCTTGGACTTGCACCAGTATCTTCCACAGTCTTGTATCAAGGTCAAGTGTATGAGAAGTTCTGTGCATGCAACAGAGCTGTCCCTGTGCCTAAGGATCTTCAGGTGGCCTTGTTCCCTCCCAGACTCCACCTCTAGTGACTTTAAAGGTTGGACATTTTACTGTGGTAAAACTCCACTGTCAAATACCACTAGAATTGCAGCAAAATAGTTTCACAAAGTCACGTTTAAAGAAAATAGATAGTACTTCACAAGATACAGATGTTTCATGGTTTTTTAATTGACCAAAATATGGGACATTTACCAAAATACTTTTGGTGAATAATATATGTAACCCTAAATATTGTGATTATTTTTTTTTTTAAACTTGAAAGCTATTAATAAATCCACTGAGTTTAGCAAGCAGTTTTGGAGGCAGAGAAAAAATTTGGAAGGAGGATACCTTCCGTGCTCTTGAACTAATGTGGATTTCAGCAGAAGTTTGGCTCTTGCTTCTCTGGGACAACGTACTCTTTTTGGATGAATGGTGAGTCCAAGTTTGGATTTAAACAGTTAACCAAAGTGTTGTTTGGAAGAGTACTCTGATACTTTTTTTATTGTCACTTGTAGAGTGAAAGTGTTTCTGTCACAACCACTAACTTATGAAAAGATTTTCATGCCTGCTATCTGAGAATCAACTCAAATTTTGAGCTCTTCTCCTCTATTTCCCACAGCAGGTGTCACAGACCATGAAGATTTTTGACTTCTCTTAGGGGCAGATTTATCCTACATCTTGTTCACATCTGCAGAATGACCCGTGTCTTCTAGAGCATTGTATTCTCCTGGATGTTTTCTTAAGCTGAGCTGAGCACCTGGTGCCAGAATAATAAGAAATAATGAGTTAGGCTTGTCACAATGCAGCTGTCTTGAGGATCTGTGTGGGCAGCAATCACACCAGTGCAGCTTTTGGGGACAGCATTTATTGAGGGAAATGGTGTGAAAATCATCTGCAGTTACTGTGAGTGGCCACTCCGATGCTGCTGCCTCCCCAGAGCACACCCCCTCCCTGCCTCCCTGCAGGCTTGGCTCTAGAGTAAACAGCACTCTGGAGACTGTCCTTACTCTTTACTGCCAGAGTTTCCCTATTGAGACGGGGAATTAAAAATAAATGCCTTTATCTCTTTATATGTTTTGGCTTAAGATACTATAAACAGAAAAATTATTCTAAGATCAAATGTATTGCGGCTGCTCACTGTACAGCATATGAAGAAAAGCCTTATTTTAAGGTAGAAGAATATACCATGTAGCCATTTTCCTTGAATTTGGTTTCCCTTTTTTTTTTTTTACTATTGCTAGATTGATTCATCCTGTTACTGTGGGAGTTTTAATTGCTGCAGTGTAAGTGAAGTGCCGTCTCTTTAAAGTGAATCCTTCAGCATATGGCTGCTACACGCAGGGTACTAGCATTTTCCTTAGAGGAAACGTCAGCTATAGAAGGTGATCTCTTCCAGTCTGTTTTGATGATTGAACTCTGTATTGGGAAGTACATTCTGATTTTAAAACTGATGTTTATTCTTAACACTCGTAATTGATTTAATTATTAAATATAATTTCCTTGCAAGTTATTAGATATTGCAAGTCCTGCCTATCCAGTGCAACTTAGAAAGTCTATGGCTACATTTTTGGACAGAGATGGAAGATTATAAAATAAGAAAAAACCAGTTTAGTAAGTTTCCATGATTTCTAGGCATGAACAGCATTTATTTCTTGCATATTTGAGAATTTTAACCTAAAAAGATCTATTGTTTAGAGATGACTAAATGAGGTAAAAAAATACACAGATCTGATTTTTCATTGTTTTACACTTTATTTTGCAGGATATATTAGCTTACAGGCTGCTATATAAGGTTATTTTTTAATTACAGCACTCCAGCATGCATTTTAAATTCATCAAGGTACAGAGAAGCACTTAAATGTGATTAAATGGTACACTGTATTGAAACTTGACTAACTGTTGTACTCAGCAGAGGACAGAGCTGTAAAGGGGCCAGCTGAAACTCAGTTTCTTCTATCCAATTTGCCAGCAGAGCTCAAAACCATCTCTGGGACCTGGGGGAGGCTTTTTTTTTTGCCCATAGATGGCCGAGGCACAGAAACTGTTGCCTGTGTCAGTTTGCTACCACAGCAAAAACCCCACCACAGTGTGGACCTGGCTCTATCTTCAGTCTAGCACTTAAGAGCAGAAATGAGCACCTGCTCTTGTCTGGGCATCAGATGTCTTACCTGAACACAGAACATCTTATTTTCCCACACTATTGTAAAAGTGGTTATTTAAAAAATATTATTTTGCAGTGTTCAATACCTGTGGGTGAAAAAAGGATGTACTTCTGCTTTTTAAAATGTGTATTTTGTTCAGTACGTATTGGTATAGTTCCAAAGAGAATATTTTCTAACAAGATAGATTTTCAGTAGAAGAATGTCAGATTGATGTGCTGAAGTGTTCTTTTACAGGACGGGAAGAATAAATTCTTTGTTAAATGTTGGTCCCGTTTTTGATGCTAAATATATAGACATGCAATCTTTCTCTGAAAGTTAGGGGAAGTGTTTTTTCACTTGAGGCAAGAAACTGTCCCAGATATTTGACTAAAACACTTCAAACTGGAACACTGTGGCAGGAACAAATAGAGTGCTGGAAGATAGCAGTGTAGTTGGGCATAGAACGGGAAGCTTTTTAGGGGAAAGTTATTGTTCAGTGTCTCAATATTTTGTGACACAGGGATTTAGCTGGTTAAGAAAGCATCAAGTTTTTCTTCTGCAGCTGTTAGCCTTTGGAATTGTGGTTTGGAGCGGGGCTCGTACAGTGGATACGCTCAGATGCTTCCAGTTTCATTTACTACAGAGGCTTACACAGTATTGCCTCTTTGCTCTTGGGAACAGAGAAACAGGGTTATAGAACAGCTTGAAGGAATCTATAATGTAATAATAATAATCACTGAAAAGAAAATATCATGAAGAACAGTAGAATCTTATAAGCCTGATATCAGCCTGACACAGTGAGATCAACTGACTTTGCAGAACATCTCTGCCACTGTGCAGAGCTCAGTACTGTAAGTGGCTGAATCATTTCCTTTGCTTGTGGGTGAACTCAGATTATTGCTGTGTTCTATGATAATAATTCTCTTGAGTTCACAAAATCAGTTGATAATACGGTGCATTTAGTTATATCACTGTGACAAGTTGGTGTATCATGGGGTTAATGTATGGCATTGAGCAGTGAATAACAGTAGCTTCTGAGCCAGCTGGTAAGCTCCCAGGGTGTCAGGGATTTGCTCTACTAATGATTAATAAAAGCCAGAGGAACTGTTGTCTGTGTTGGGATTAAGTCATAGGAACTCCCAGTCCTTCATCTTGCCTGTGGACTATATAGTTTCATTAATTAACTTATTTTCCTTCTGAACTAATTCTTGATGGTCCTTTCTTGATTTGAACAAGTTTCTGATGATGGATTTGATATCATCAAGTAAAAGCTATGTAGTTAAGATATGAGATCACTGTAAAATGGCAGTAACTGTTAACTCAGAACGTCTCACTCTCTGATTCTGTATTATATTTGATATAATTGAGTCCTTACTAATTTTTAAAAATATATAGTTATAAACTACACTGAAAGGAGCTAAGTGAGAGTGCAGTTAGATGGTTTTGCAACCTTTGTTTGGCTCAGTCATGTGTATACATCATGATACAGTCTTTCATTCCACATGCCCATAATACTTTTTCCACCAACTCCTGCTGTATTTGGTGCACAAAACAGATGATACGTGTTTAATGAACAGCTATTCAATAGCTTGTTTCCTTATCATGGTTCGATTTGTGGCCCTAGGCCTTCTTTACAACATGTTGTTCAACCCTGCTTTGAATAGAGTTATTATTCCCTTGGGAGCTCATCTGTAGTGCTCATCAAAGTAATATCCAGAGTGCTGAAAAACAATGAATTAATTTTCATTACACTGCTGTTAAGAGACACAATTATTTCTTTTCAATAGATGGGACATTGAAAGAGAGACAAACAATGTTCAAAAGTTTTGACTATGTTTGAGACCTTCAGTTCAGGAAAACTAGGACTTTTGTCTTTCAGAGTAAGTGTATTCTGTTTCACTGATCTTGATTATAAACTGCTCTCCTGATTTTGACTATGTCTGAGATTTTCTTACCTTTTGAAGAAAAGATCACAAGATTTCTAAGCACACAGAAAATGAGAAACTTCCCTGTGTGTTTGTTTTTCAGTACCTGTCTCGTATGAAGTATGATATCAGGGACAGATGTAGCAGCATTAATCCTATTATCTAGTGTGAAGTTTATTTGCTATAGCTTTGAAGGCATCTTGTTCCTAGCCTTGCAGTGCCCTAGTCCATGCCTTCCATTTTTTCTGAACAAATTGGCAGGTCAGGTGACAGATGCCCTCACTCTTCTTTATTCCTTGGTGTAGCGACCTAAGCACTGATTGAGCCCGGTGCTACTGGGGAAATAACAGATATGCGATGATATGATTAGACTGTGCAATCCATTAATACAGGTAGAATTAAGGTTATATGAGTGCCATGGCTATTTACTTTTCCTTCCTTCTGGAACAACAGACAACCATCTGCTCTTTCTCAGTAACAATGGCAGCAGCTTTGTACTTTGTGTGTGAGCCCCTGCACAATTTGTCTAAAGAATTTCAAAGCATTTGTTGGTTGTAGATCTTGCTGTTTTGTTGCCTCATTTTTGGAGGACAGTAGGCTTTAGGAAGCATTGTCTCTTCTTTCCATTTCCCCATTTTCAACCTCACGGCATAATTTCTCTGCTCCTTCTCTGCCACTGGTGCCGTTCCTAGATTTGGTCCTGGTTCTGCTCCCCTGGGGTTGGCAATCCTGTTACCCTTTTGTGCTTTTTGATCCAAAACATCTGGATGGAAAATCTTTAACAGTTGAGCTCTTTCAGAGCATTTCAAGTTTGTATTGAAACAGTATTAAAAAACCCACACAAACCCAAGAGATGGAAATTTGATCAGAGTATTTTACAAGAAAACGAAAACAATACCTAGCAAGGAAGGGTTATGTATAACAATCATAACTACCAGCAATGTCTGTGATCATTTCAACCTTAGAGGCTCATTTGAGTACCTGGCAAAAAACCCACCCCTCCCGTTGTTCTTTACTTTGTGACATTCTACACATCTCTCTTGCAGTTGGTGCCTGCTAAAGGATACAAGATACTGTATTTTGTAGAACTCATGATGTAAACAGTTTTTCTGATTTTCCTTTACATTATAACTGATTTCAGATTTCTTTTCTGGTAATCTTTGCATTGCCAGATGAACTCAAAACATTCAACTCCTTGACTCCCAAACAAAACATAAATTAACAATTAGCCCAAGACTAAAAATTCAAAGCATAAGAGAAGAATGCTTCTAGCTAGAAACTGTCCCTGTTAAGTGTCTGGTTACTATAGCAATCGCCACGGAGCATGTGACCAGCATGATAATTGCAAGGTACTTGAGCCTTTTCTCTTGCATAAGTTTGATGTCTCCTCAACAGAGGCGTTATGTGAGGTCACATACACTCAATTGTGACTACCAGATGGATGGATAATGCAGATGATCAATCTGCAGCTCCCACTGGGCAGAAAATGGTGCATTCAGTTAATAGATTTTAATTTGTTTGATCTACGGCACCCTACAAGTGCCGAGAGGAGTTTCTTCTCCTGTCTCAACATTTTTAGAATCTTTGTTTTGGCTATCTGCTTGTATGTGAATCTTTGCTGCATACATGTTTTATGGAGCAGTTAAAACTGTGTGGACAGTCATACCTCTGCAAAATTCGTCTGACAAATATAGTGCAGATACTGCTAGAAATACTGTATTATCCCAGGAAAGAGAAAGTATTAATGCCAAAGGACAAAAGTAATTTAGTGTTTAATTAAAATAACCAATTGTTTCAGAGTGAATTCTTGCTTTAGACAATTGTTTATCTGGTGAGTTTGGTGGCTTGACAGTTATAATGCACTCTTTCAAGCAAAAGAAAAAAAGACAGTAGAAAATTTGCATGCTGCATTACTTACTTTTTAATGGATGTTTGAATAGGTAGTGTCAGATTTATTCCAACATGTAGCACTATTTGACTTTCATTGGTGGTTAAAGGCTGTTGATAATACCATTTAAAAAAATCTTAAATATTGAAGGTTCCTCGCTACTTGCATAGAATGAAATTTTTTCTAGAGGACAGAAGCAACAAGAAGTAGAGGCAAGTGATTAAATATATATCTATATTTAAACGTAGATGTGAATTTTCACAATTTGGAAATATTTACCTTTGAAAGAAGAACCTTTCCCCTAATACTCACTTTCAGCTGTGGTATATTTGATGGATAGCAAGAGAGTACTACGTACTGCTGCTTTACAGCAAGACCATGCAGATAGCTATTGTCTTCGTTTTGAGATTGCTACTGACAATAGATAATCACCTGGGAAAAGGAGTCGCACAGGTGTGAAGAAACATTGCCTCAGAAACATTTGCTGTCTTTCTACTGTGTGGAAACCAGCAATGACAGGTATTTGTGCTGTGCCAGGGTTAGGATACTCAAGAAAACCAAGCGAGTGGCCATAAGGCACCTCCACCGTGAGGCTGGAAAGGATCCCGGCTCTTTCTGCTGTCCACAGTTGGGTGCTGAAGTCGGAAACCAGGAGTGAAATGGAGTAGGAATTTTGACTTTATTTTGGTTTTCCTTTTCAAACACAATTCCTTAAAAGAATGCAAGTACACCTCAGATGTATTTCTGAAAAGATTTCTCGGCTACTTGAGAAAATTCATTACCAGGCCAGTCATGGCTATAAATCCTAAATTCAGATTAAAGAAAGATCACTTTGTCATGTGTTTTAGATGCAAACTCTGTAACATTCCAATATTTCTTAAACACAATATAACAGGTTATTTTTAATGGAAAAATATTACACATGGTTGGAGGAATCTGCTTTTTTAGGAGATTGCAGTCAGAATCAGTAGAAGCAAACACTGGCTCACCTATTTGGTCACTTTTTTTTTATTACACTTAGGGTGTTGTTATGAGTTTTAAAATTTGGGCTAGAATCTCAACTTCACTTGTTATAAAGATTGTTCATAATTTCCTTGGTCCCATCTTTATCCTAGACATAAGAAAAAAGAGTGTATCCAGCATTTTTCTTGAGGTCACAGATTTCTGGAGTGCTCGATCCTGCTCAGGGCCCTTAGTGGAGCTCCATGGATTGAATACTCACCTGTACCACACCTCAATCCTGCTTGGATTGACAATCAGACACAAATAGCAAAGGGTTTGTGGCCATATGATTAATCTGTCAGCAACGTTCGCTGACAAAGGCTCAACCATTGCTCTTCTGTTGTAGGGGTTTTTTTCTGTGTAGACAATTGGAAGATAGGCTGGGGAACATACAGTTATGTTTATAGGAATTGACCAGATGGCTCTTTTCATTGATTTACTCACTCTGTCTTCGACAAGAAATAAATCCCTTCATACTAAGGAAAATGCAAGATTGAGTGAAGAAATTAGGTTGTATCCACTTTACATTAAACAAAATAATACTTTCTGTGGTATGAGAGTCTCAAGTTTTGATTATTAAAAGCCTTCCTTCTTGCAAAAGGATAATAATTATTTTAGCAGGAAATATTTTTGTATTTAAATGGTAATGCATAGCTAGGCTTGCTGAAGTCAACAGTGACACTCCCCTTGTCTTTATCAGGGCCAAGAATTTTTACACAGAGAAAAGGGGAGAAGCTCTTGCCAAATTAAAAAGGAATAATTTTGAGCAGGGTAGAAATATTTTCTTTGGTCTCTTTGTTTATTTTCTTGCTTACACCTTTGTTTCTCTGCTACTGATTCTGTTTGTACTGTATTCACTGAGGAGGGAAAAACAGCAAATCTTTGTATGTAAAAATGTGTGTAAAATTCTCATTTCTGCAATAACTGTTATCTAACTTAATTTCATTCTCATAAAAATAATCTGCTCAGACTTTTTTTGTTTAATTAAATTAATCCATACTTTACTCTTTCCTGTTACAGTTTGGTTTAATGATTTCAGTGGTAAACCACAGCTGGCTTTTTTGCCCACCTGTGATTGACTCTGTTGTTCGTCTCTTATCAGGGTAGGCCAGATGGAAGCTGAGGGTTCAGCTCAAGGTAACTAGCAGAAACTCCTGTAGTGGCGAGTCGATAAAATCCCAGATGAGTATTTGTGGCATGCTACTGAATAGATACAGAGCATTTATTGCACATGGTATTTAGAGGGTTTTTATTTTTTTTTTATAATGGCAAGCATAGAAGCAAGTGACAAAACAGAAGTGTCATCATTTTAAGAATGATACTATTTGCAGTTTCTCAACTGGAACACCTAAGTGTTTTAATGCCTTGAACAACTACTAAAAGCAATGCATGCTTCAGCTAGCTGCAGGATCAAGGATTCTAAGGATTGAGAATTCCTATGCTATCTAGGTAATCTGTTCCTTTACATTTAAAAGTTTTGAATATTTTAGGTTTATATTGGTTGGGGTGTTTTTCTTTTTTGGGTTTTGAGTTTGGATTTTTAACATTTCAGTTTGTGCCCATTGTCTCTTGCCCTGTCACTGGGCACCATTGAGAAGAGTCTGTCTCTGTCATCTCTACTTTCTACCATCAGCTATTTGCATTCATTGATAAAATCTCCCCAAGGCTTCAATTTCCAAAATGTGAAATGTGCAAGTGTTTTGAGTTACTGACAATGATTTTCCTTTTTTTGTTTTTTTTATAGTGTAGATCGTCCAGATGCAGAATATGAAGTTAGGTCAAGGTGTAAGAAGCAGTCCTAGTTTAACCATAGGTTTAAACTTTTGGTTTTCTGTTGTAGTGGCGGGATTTTAGACATCTTAAATTTAATATGTCTGCCGCTGTTGAATTCAATGAGAATAGACCTGGCCTTGTAGGATTATTTTTTTTAATTGTGGAAATAACCAGAAATGACATCATAAAGAATGACTCTGGAGAAAGAAAAAGATTGTTTTCTACTATGACAGAAAAGGAGAAGCTAGTTCTAAGCCTGATAGCTTACACAGCAGCAGGGATACAGCTGCAGCATCACAGGGCTCAGCACAGGCCAACGTCATCTGCAAACAGATGTTCAACGGACATTCTTCTCCGGCTTTAGTTTACATGCCTATGCGAATCCATTTGAGTGAGGGTCCTTGGTATGGAAAACACCCAAGCAAAACTTAGGAACTGTGGCCATTACTGCTAACATATTACCAAAAGATTCTGTTAATGCGTTCTTCCTTCACGCTTTTGTTGCATAATTTATTTTCAGCTCCAGAAGGTAAATTTAAGCCAGAGTGGAATCCTCTTCATCAAAGCTATATGAAGGGAGGTAACTGTATGGTGTTAACCTGAAATGTTTGTTGGAATGTGATTCAGATGTTGTGGGGTGATCAAGGCACATGAGCTAAGCACCTGGACTTGAGTGTAATGAATAAAGGCTTTGAAGCAACACAACTGTCAGGATACATCTGTGGGAAGTTTCCACACAAGAAATCTACCTGATCATCTCAATCAGCATTCATGGGAACTGCCTGATCATAAATTACTACTTATTGCTCCTGCACTAGGTTCTGCAGGTTGAGAGATAGGGGTTGGAGATGTAATATCCTTTTTATAACCTGCTGAGATCTGCTCATGTATGTGACTGCAACCCTCCCTTTTAAGGGAGTTAAAAATTACTTCCTGCGCAATTCCCCATACTATGAGTTTGATTATGTCTACATATTGTTCAGCTAATAAATTTTGCTTTGTGAAGGAAATGCAGTCTCCATACTACAGTATTTTTTTAGCTGTTTTAAATGAGGAAGACTGCCTTTGGCAGTCTTGAATATTTAGGTCTTAATGGTGTGTTTGGGCATTTCTTGGAGATGGTTTGTGTATTTATTAGACCTGAGTTTGTGCAGTTATTAGATCTACTGTAAATCCATACCAGCTGTGGTTCCCTGTTTGGTTAAGTTTCTTGCTGCATTTCTGGGATCGTGGGGAATGAAAGAGTACTGATGTGTTGTTACTGAGCAAGAACATTTGTTTTCTTTGACTACAGGTAAAACTGTGTTGCCAAAGGTGAATGTCTAGGATCTGTGGACATGAGCTGAGAGCAGTTAATGAGGTTGTCATCCTTTGTACATGTGCGTTTGTGCTTGTTTGGTGTCTGTCATTAATAAGTATCAGAGATACTTGTCATGACAGGCTTTTCCAGTATTTTGTTTGTGGATACTGTCACGTTGCACCATACACTTGGTTTCTTAACTACTTTTTCAGTTTAGCTTTCTAGCTAACCACTGCATAATTCCCTCTATATTCCCTCTATATTTTTACCCTGTCGTGGACTTATGTGAGGATGGAGTAGGAACAGCTAGAAAACTTACATAATGAAATTGAAAATCCTCCAGCTGTGCGTTTCTCACTTCTTCCTCCCACCTTACAGCTTGCACTTGGCCCTGTTTGCCTCCCAGGGGTACCAACCTTTTGTTATTCATGGTGACTGCCAGTGACTTCTTCCTTTCACAAGACAGCAAGCTATCAATTATACAAGTCTCTCAGGAAAATCTGCTCCTTTTCCTGGCTGTCATGGAATCTTCCTGTAATCCTGGTTCCTTATTCTTCTCCGTCTTAAAGACCAAAATAAATATAGAATTACAAATGAGATAGTGAGTCTCGTGTTCTAGGGACAGAGGGACAAGTGATGGATTTGCTTGAGACTGAGATACCATGTTCTTCATCCTATTTAGATCACTGCACCATCACCTCTGAGTTTTCAGAACTATCACATGTGATTTGAGTTTTCTTCGTATTTATAATCAGAAATATCAGTGATTTTACTTTTTCATTTGCAATAAACACTATTGTAAGAAGAAAACACACAATACATCATTATCACATACTTCAACAATCTGCCTAAACTCAAGGGTCACTTCTTAGTGAGAATAAACAGATAGTGGAGAAAGATTGTAAAAGGCTTAGGTTTTAGTGAAAAAGGGGCCGGAGAGACATATTTGTGCAAAATCAGCCTGAAGTGTGAAAGGGAGGGTGATCTCTTTAAAAACATAATTTATGTGCAAAATAGGCTTGTTTGTAAATTAAAAGAATAACCACATCTTTACAGGTTTCTTAAATGATTTCCATGAATGTCTGACTCTGATAACAAATGACTGTTGTACATCTTTCCCAAAATACTCACTGTGACTGTGATTGCAGCACTAATTATGGCATAACAGATGCCATGTTGTATAGCACCCGCCTTCTGCAAGATTTGTAGCTCCCTTCACTTTTCCATGAGTTATTTCTCTTTTTAGTGTAGAGTTTACTACTGCTAGCAGTAACAATAAAGTCACTCTTAAAGTAAAAAAAAAAACACAAAAAAACCCAAAAACCCCAAAGCCACAAAACAAAGAGGATTTTCAGATTGTTACAGTGCTTACATTGTTTTTGTGCTGCAGATGTTCAGTTGTGTTAGCAGCCAGTGCAGTTGTGGGGGAGCATATTCATGCCTCGCTGAGTCCTTTCCACTTTCTCCAACCTCTCCTTTGCTGAGTAAGCAGTTGAAGTGACTTCTTTTCTTTTGTTCCCCAGCTGTTGCTTCTGTTGGAAAAGGAAGGCAAGTTACGTGGCAGTTTTGTTCAGTTCCAAGTAGAACAGTATTGTCTTTTTAACATATTCACCAGAAGAAATAGAGGAATGCATCTGTAGTTCTCACGTATTTTTACATGTGAATATTGCTATGTCGTTCTTTCAAAATTAGGAGGTAATTTATTTTAGTAGTAAAGGCTGTTGCCTTACAATGTGCCAATTATGTTGCTGTTGCCTAGTTTAATACTGATAGTTAGTAGTCTTTTAGCTGTTAACAGTCCTGGCCAAATACCTCACAGGTGTCTCTGTGTTTTGGGGGTGTGGGATGCCTGCAAGGTCCTGGGTGTTTGTCCCCTGACCACAGGCAGACAGAAGCACTGGTGTCTTCTCAGGGGCTCTTCTGTCATTCTTGAGGGAGGAGGATAGAACCTGTTCTTGGTGGAAATACTTTCTGTTTTGAGCCTCTTCCCTTCCCAGGTTTCTTTATTATAATAAACAAAGAAACAAAGCAAATAACAAACCTCTGCTCAACAAGTGTTCAGGGAAAGTGTAACATATTATACGTATTCTTTTTGGTAGAAGAAATTGAAGTGCGTAGTGTGCATCTTTCACACTTAAGAGCCCTTTTTGAGTGAGAACAACTGGGGAGACCTGTCCTGGCCTAGTTTGCCCAGAGAGGCTGTGGCAGCCCCATCCCTGGAAGTGTTCAAGGGCAGGCTGGATGAGGCTGGGAACCACGTGGTCAGGTGGAAGTTGCCCCTGCCCATAGCGGGGTGTTGAAACGAGATGAACTTGAAGGTCCCTTTCAACCCAAACGAATCTGTCCTTCAAACAACGTTCCTGCCTCCGCAGTGCCCGCGGGAGGCTGTGCTGCCCCTGCCCCTGCCCCTGCCCCGCCGCGCGTCCCCGGGGCTCCGCCGCTCCCCGCCCGCCGCCGCCGCTGCCACGGTAACGCCGGTCGCTGCGCCCGCCCCCGGCGGGTCCCACCCTCGGCAGGGCTGGGCTGCTGGAGGCTTTCATGGCACGGCTGGGCGCCGCCAGACCTGCTCGCTAGGATGAACGAAGAGGCAGCTCAGAAAAGCGACAGCGGGGAGAAGTGCAACGGCAGTAACCTGAGGAGGAAAAGACCCAAGAAGGTGGGGCCAGGGGCAGGGAGCGGTGTCAGGGAGCGGTGCCGGCTCGGAACCCGGCTCTTTTCTCTGTGGTCGGGCGGGAAAGCACGGGCAGGTAGCGCAAGCTGGTTGGGAGCTGTGATTCGGGAGAGGAAGGTGAGAGGTAGGCGATGGGAGCGGGGCGCGGCAGCTCGTAGGAAGCCAAGGATGCAATTGCTTAGGGGCGGCGAGTGGCTCGGTAGCCAACCTGCTGGTACTCAGCAAGCGAGGGGGCTTCTCCGTGTCTGGAACTGATAACGTTGCAATAACTGACAATGTTTAAGCAGGGAGTCGTTTCTGGCTTTTAATTTTTTTTTGGCAAGCAGCTGTCTGGTTTGTCCAGTTGAAGTTGGCTTCGTTAGGCAGTGGGTGTCTCTTGGCATGGGTTGTCCTGTGATCCCTGTAAGAAAGAGCAGTTTATACAGAAGAAATAGAAAACCTGCACGTGATAGTAATTACTTGAGTGCTCTGTCCCTTTCTTTTTTTTTTTCTTCAAGGAATATAGATGCACATTTATAAACCTTTAGTTTACCAGAGATGTTTCTTAGCTCGGGTAATAAACAATCCTGGCTCTTGTACCACCTGTGATAATTCAGTGATGCTAGTGAAAAATAATCAGGTGAAAATGTGAATTGTCCAGCCACACCCAGTTTTCATGGTATTTTATCTCCGTGTCCAGTCTGTCTTTCATAAATGGTTAATTTGCAAGGTACAGTGTATCTGCTGCTTCAACCCCCTGCTTTGAGGTCATTGCTTTTTAATAGCTTTAATCATAGTCAACTATTTATTTCTGTTTGGTTTTTCTCTCGTGTTTAAGAGTAAAGATGTCGGTGGTTCTGCAAAATTATGACATAAACTGGTTTACCGCTGTTCCCCTCCCCCCCCATTTTAATTGATATAATGTGAGTGACCCCACTGAAATGTGTGGCACTATGTGCAGGATCAGGAAAATTTTAATCCATACAAAGTATATTCACTGATGAATTCTTCAGTCCCTCATTTTGCATAGAATTTGCATGTTAGCCAGCATGGTACATGAGCAAGACAAATTGCTACAAATGGAAATAATCTATAGAGCTGCAAACAGACACTTCTTCAGGGACTCTTGTGAGGGTTTTGACCTGATGAAGAAAAGCTATTTTGCAGTAGGTGACACTATTAGACCCCATTTTGTTAGCGGGGGAAGATTCTGTACATTTAACCTTAAGGATGCGAGATAATCCAGTCTAAGAAAGAAATTGAACAAAAACATCCTTACCCCACCCCCTTGTGCTTGGAATATTGTCTGAATCTCCACACAGTGGGGGATTTTATATAGCATGTTGGCCTTCTATTTAAGCACAACTGAGCAGCAGAGGGAATATCTGGTTTGAGGCCTCTCTAAATTACAGAGATTTTTTTTTTGTGTGTGTGGATAGGTAAATCCATCTGAGGAAGCAAAAATCAAGTGATCAAAATACTGCATGCCCAGTGTTTTCATTTGACTGTTGAATAACCTAGGAACAATATCATCCTAGGGGAGAGGTTTTGGAGATCTAAAGAATAACAAGTTGGTGTCTCCATCTTGTCTTTTTTTTTTTTTTTTTTTTTTTTTTAATCCAGGTATTTGCGGTTTCTCATTTTTTAAATAAACTGACCCAGAGCCTTTCAAGCTGAAACCTTTGTCACTGCTGAGAAGGCAGCTCTTCAATTGCATTTTCATATTTGGAGTTTTCCAACAGCTGATGCGTCTTTGTTTTTCAGGAACGTATAAAATGTTTGTATATCTTTTTAAAATTATCTTGTACAACTAGAAAATATTAATTGAGTATTTTAAATTGAAAAATGTAACCCAAAAAATTCTTAACTGCTTCATTTGGATGCAATACACATTGGTGCCTTTAGTCTGGTTTTACATTTGCTCTCCTGAAGCTTTACCCTTAGTAACTTCATAAGGAAAAACAGCTCCAGGCTTTAAGATTCCTTTTTAAATTATAGAAATTATCTTCTTAAAACCCGAAAATAGTTGGTTTTTTTTTTTTTGTAACGAGAAAGAAAAACTCTGGAACGGCCAAGAGTACAAGAATTCCAGATTGAATTCGTCTGAGTTTTGAATAGGTAGATACAGTTTCTTTTGGGAACAGAGATGAAAGTGCCATGTGCGAGAGCTCCAAAATCAGAAGTCACATAGCCTGTTTTCAGGTCCTGAACTACTTTTGCTGAACAAAGCTGCATTGCACCATCCAGAATGCCCTCTATCTGTTCTGTGGAAGTTGATCCCTTTTGTGTGGATAATTAAATATTAATTGAGCCTTGATGAGTTTGATCTATGTGTTGGGAGAGACTGAGAGAAAGACATCTCGGGTAAAGCATTCAGCTGGATCTTATGTATTCCAGGAGGATGTTCTACCTAGGAAGCAATGTAGGATTTTCTCCAATTTTCAGCAGTACCTCAGTTGTTTTTTGTGCACACACACTTTAAAATTAAAAGGCTTCAATTTCATCCCATTACAGAACATGAAAAAATGAAAATTTTGTGAAATGGAGTAAAGGGCTAACCTCCCAATCCCAAATTCAATCCTTTGTTGGTGTTTGTGGCTTTATGTGTTCCAGTGAGTCAGTGGCCTGTGCTAGGTTTGGGAATCCAACCTTGCATCCAATTTTTTACTGTAGTACTTTGCCTATCTATGGTAACTGCTATATGTGCTTCTGGCAAAAAAAAAACCTCCCATGCTCAGTTTCTGTGTGCATCCAGCCATAAGGTCAGAGAGCTTAGGGTGCGTTCTGCTAGAAGTAGAAGTGAGTAGATTGGCCTCATGCTGTTGCTGGTGTAGCTCCTTGGAAACCCAGCGAGAGCAGCACTGAGTGTGTGTCCATCTTCTCTCCTTGGCAGGTAGTGTGCCATTTGTGTAGAAGGAATAGCACAGCAAGTGAATAGGAGTTTAGAATATGTTAGTTTCTTGAAGCCTCTTCTGTATTTTGTCAAGTGAATCATCCAAGTAACAATTTCCTGTAGTTCCTTTAAGGGTAGTTGTCTTCATCATGGAGTGTTTAAGATGAAAACCAACTACTAATTGTTGTCATGCAGAAAATGAACCATATCTAGTGATAAAAAAAGCACTGATAGCAAAGGGGTTTCCAGAAACCACAGGTTCTTACTCCAGTGGTTGTAAAGCACACACCATTGATGGAGCAATGAAAAACAATCCATTTTGGCTTATTGCAAAGTTCTAGTCTTGTCACTTATAATGCTCATTCTTTAAGAGGAATTAAAATCTTGGAGTCAGGCTCATGCTATAAAAGATTCAGAAGAAGATGTAATGCTGATTTAAGGGAAGACAAATGAGATTTCCCTCCCCCCTAATTGCTAAGCATCATCACTTATTTTAAATGAATCTATAGAAAAAGTTAAGTTGGTTGTATTAGGTGAGGTACTTCCTTCCAGTGGGAGTTGTATACCTGCTTATGGAATCCTTAATGTGTAGAAGCTAATGCTCTTAATTAATTTTGATTACTTAAGACTATTCATTCCATGCATAAAGTAATCAAGACTTGTGTTGGAATACAAGCGCAATGATAGTCACTTATGTTCAGGAACCAGAATCCAAAGGTACACAGAGCACCCAGAGAGAGATTGCTGGAAGAGAGAGCTTGTCTTGTGAAAAAAACTAGAAAAACTTATCTTTAGTGTGCAAAAGCAAAAGGCTGTCTGAGGGAAAAAGGAAGTGAGGCTCTTCAGCTGCCTTCTAATAGGTTTAAGCAGGTAAAGAGGCAAGAGGAACCGGATTAATTATGAATGGGATGTGATTTCTCTAACATATCTTTAGAGTGGGTTCAACTGAAGGAGATCCCTCTTACTACCATGTTCCTGCGTCTTCACCTTATGTCACTTATGGGCAATGATAATATTATACAACAGTTTATTTGATAGTAATTGTGACTAAGTATTTTAAAATGTTTGTTTACTTGGTTATTTAACTTTTTCAGCTACCAAATGTAGTGGAAAATTGAATACCATCAGATGAAAAATTTGAACTAGTGTCCATCTCTCACTAAAATTGGTATGGGGACTTACATAACAGCCGTGTCCTATCTGTGTTTCCAATCGGTGGTGTTTCCTCTAAAGTGCCTTCATTTCACACTGATGTAATCCCTCTTAGCTTTCTCTTGTTGCTGCTGTTTCCCTCTCTGTCCCATTATTACTGGTGACAGACAAATAGGTGCACTGTTTGGTGGTCAAACTGAGAAGAAATCGGAGTACACTAAGACAGGTCACATCCTTTAGTTTTAGAAGAAAGAAGGTTTTCCTTCAGATGGTGTGCAATAAATTGAACATGCGGAAAATACTAGGCTATCTAAAAGGCTTGATCACACAGCAAGAGTAGTTGTAAGTTAACCCAACTCACTGATATTTGATGCTGTTAATTTTACTACTAAAGTAGCTTCCCCTAAGTCTGGAAAGTTTTATTCTTCTTTCAACTGAACCATTTTTAGAGAACTGTAACTGCCTTGCTTTCAGTTGGGTTAATCTATTTTATGTGGAGAAAAAGACAACGTTTTAGGTCATGGAAGTAAAAGATTTGTAAAGAAACTGTTAAGGATGGAACCAGACATATTCATAAATGTCTGCACTGTATTTCCACATGGTTTGCACTATCGTAAATCTGATGCAACTCCACTGATAGTATTGCATTAGTGACATTGGGTTTTGCTTGTTTCCTTGCCTTTTCTTCCTATCACAAGGCTTCTAGTACATTTTGTGCTGGGTGTAAAACTAACATCATAGCTACAAATGTATTTTTTCTTCTGTCCTTCCTTGCCTGTCTCCTCTAGCTTTATTAGCTATGTGTAATGGCAACAGTACAAAAATGCTGTGTATTTGTCTCAGCGTGAGATAAAGCACCTCGTCTCTGTGTCACTAATTGCCACAGAGCAACCATTGCTTTTGATGATTGCATCAGCACAATGGCCTGTGCTTCTCTCTACAGCAGCCCCATGGTGGGTGACACTCTGGAGAAATAATTACCATTTACTTAGAGCAATGAGATGAGGAAAATAATGACAGGCAATATAGCTGATAGTCTGGAGTAGAGCATCTTGGGCGGTGATGGTGGTTGTTTTTGTAACATTATAAAGCGTATAAGACAGAGAGAGCGTGGGATACTGTCTGTGTGGCTGAGCCTGGCCTTTTGGGGTCTTTGTGTTTTAGTATAGCAGGATCACTTAAAACGTTGTGGTTTATTGACTTGATGGAGTAAGCAATGGACACGTTTTAGAATTGACACAACTACTTACAAGGTTACATTTATTCATTGCTGGCTTTGAAGTTAAAATATATATTGCTTTCAAAAACATTGGTGGTTTGGGTGGTTTTTTTTTAATAAAGTAATAGAAACCTACAAATCTAGCAGATTTGTGCAAGTGCTACACTTCACAGATTAAATACTGTGAAGACAACAAGGAGGCAATCATCTGGATAAGAGGGATGAATTTTTTACAGACCTGTGTGATGTGGTGAGCCTGTATCCGCCTGACGCTCATTCTGGGCTCCCCATTTATTGTTTGCAGTTCTTGCTCATTTTCACCAATGTTTGGCAAACATCAATTGAGTCAGCGAATCAAGTCCCTTTTTCCCCAGCCAGCTTCCCTTTCTCCCCGCAGGGTGCCTGAGGCTGTCAAGCATTGCACATATTGTATCACATTTGCACATCTTGCAGCCTTGTCACGCGTTCCTGCAGGCGGATGGTGACACAGGCTGAGCTGGGCTTTCAGGAGGCAGCTTCAAGCTGCCTGGCCTGGCTCTCTGGGGACCCAGGGGTCCATGCTGGAGGTAGCCGCGTGCATTGCCTCTGCTTACCCACCTGCTGGTTCTGCTGCAGAGAATGTATCATGGAAGAGCATCTGGGAGAAGGATTTTGGCAACAAGATAAGTCAGTGAGAAGGCCTGATGCTTATAAATCTGTCCCTAGTGAGCATTCTGTTTGTTCTTCTGCAAAGTTTTGTTTTGTTTTGCTTTTTAAAATCTATCAAGCCAGCACTGGACTATTTCCCTCTTCAGACAATCTCCATTCAGCAAGATGTGTACACAAGGCCTGACTTGAGCTGCAGTCTGGGTCTGTACAGGTTGCTTCTTACGTTCTCTGCCTCTCTGACCTGCCTGTCCCAATCAGAGAGGGCATGGGTTTTGCAGCCCTGTGTCCCTGCCTCCACTGAACACATTGTGCCGAGGCTTTAGATAGATGGCATTTCTGGCTAGGAAAGTTTTTTTTTCTGCTCTACAAATTGAGTTTGAGCGTTAGATGCTGGGAGCCCTGGAGCTCCAAAATTCGAGGAACAGAAGGAGGCCAAGAAAATAATAAGATGGCTAGAGGCTCTTACATCCTCATTTATTTGCAGGAATTAATTATTTCAAAATCTTTAATAGCTGATCAAGTGCATTGCTTTTGTCATGGTGACAGAAATTGCTGAGCTGAAAGTTTGAACTTACTCTTACTATTCCTACACTGTGTATGAATAATTCTGTATTTCCATTTCAGTAGAAATTTGCTGTACTGTTATTTGTTCAGTGTGATCCTAGTCATTTTGCATTTTCTGCTTTATTTCCATTTGATTTCATTGTGCTATGGCACAAAATGAAGAAGGGAAATAATGTTTTTAAGAACTCCATGGAGATGGGCCAGTGTTTTAAGGCTCCCTCAGAGTAGTTTCTAGAATTGTATGGGAGAATTAGTGAATTGCTTCAGGTCACTTCTTCATAAACAATTCACTATTGAAAATACTTGTAATTAATTTTCAAATTCATCTGTCTTGTGAGTGTGATCTTGGAGGATGGAAATGCAGTATTACATCTTTGACCTTTAAACAAAAAGGCAGTGTATCCTTACAGGCATTGGAAGTCAAATGTGTGGGCAGTGATTAGCCTTCCTCAAACCTTCTGGAAATAAAAATCTTTGAGCACACAGCAACTGAAGGAGTCAAAGTAGATGCCTCCCCATATTATCTCACCTTTTCCATAGCTGCTTCCAGCTAGCCTATAGTTGAGTTCCATGCAGGCAAATAATTTGTAACCTTGTTATATTTTCTGAGTTTAGGTCGCACACACACACACATACAAATTCAGTCCGTGAATGAAGTGCTCTCTGGAGAACAGGATTAGCTCCTAAGGAAATGATAGAGTAAATGGCAGTAATTGCAGTTTGAAATGATTTTCTAGGTTGAGCAGCATAGAGGATTCTGCCAAAGGCTATATATTTCAGAAGTGATTGGTTGCTTTTATTTGTTTCTTCCAATCTTGGAGAGTATGTGTTTATCTTATGCTGTAGTACTGGATCTGATCAGAGTGAGTGTATGGATTGAAATTGGCACAGTTTCCTGTGACAGTTTAGCTTCAAGATCAATTAAATCTGCTAATTGTTCCACTGCTAGGCTGTCTTGATAGGGCAGTGTTTGAAGTATGTGCCAACATAGTTGAGCTCATAAAGAACGTTGGTGATAGTTTTGAAATACATAAATGAAAATGTGAACTGATGAAATTGATAAAACATTTATACCCTTCAGTGGAAGATATGATTCTGAACCTTGTTTGTCTCTTACTGTGTTAAAAATCATGCCACTTTCCTGTGACTCTGCTAGTCTCTCTTTTAAACATTTTAAATGTCTAATACATTGAGTGTCTTTCAATATGAGAGAGCAGATGTCAATGTATAAATGTCAAGAAACAGTGGCAGTTATTCATCATGCAAACCATTAGAAACCTAATCTGACTGTCCTGGTACATACATGGCTATGATCCAATAAAAAAATGAATGAACAGGCATAAACATCAGGAGGAGTGGGTTGTGTATGTACGCATTTGGATATATCTCAGCCTGTTGGGATGTGTTTTATTTGGGTGCATGGCAACTGAACACAGTGGGCCACAGTCACTGCTGGATGTCAGCGTAGGTTTGTTAGAGCTGGCGAGGACTCTGCCAGCTTTCATCAGCTGAGGATCTGGTCTCTTGTTGCTGGGTACCTATGCAACAGAGCAGAGCGTAGTGAATACCAGACAGCAGAAGCACTGGAATGGGCACAGCTTTTCCAATCAATCTATGATTCATGCTTATTAGCTTTGAAACACTGAAGAAAGAAGCTTTATGAGCTGGCATTTCCATTTGTGCTTTAGCTGCTTTACTCATGCTGAAGACAGTGTAATGACTACAGCAGTCCCAAAAACAAGTGAAAAAAAGATGGGAAAAGTGTTCTGGGCCTTGTGTAAAGGTCACTGCCCTGCCCAAGACCTCCTGCTCTGGTTAGAGGTCATGGCCTCCCACTGAGCCACTGGAGCTACCCATAGCCTGTTATTTTGTGTCCAATGCTAGTTAAATTGATTAAGTGTAGAGCTGAGTTACACATTTCCTTCGTTGCACTTACAGTTGGTGTAAGGTATCCTCCCCTGTCCTTTGTGCTTGCTGCATGAAAGATGAGCACAGCTTTTGTTGTCACATTGATTTTTAATTATCTGTTTCTGATGGTGCAAAAGGTATTTTCCAAGGAAGCTCAGGCACTTGCAGAGCTCACAATCACAGTGATTGTGTTTGGAGGAATATAGGTGTAGGGGCTTATGGTTAACTGTATTTGACTCTGTGTATTTGTACACGCCTCTCTCCCCTCGGGTTGTCAGCAGAGCTGCTTTTTTCACAGCACCATCACCAACAGAAGCAGCAGGTGATGGCTTTTGATTGTAAAACAGCTGCCGTGAATTCATTATGTGCTAATGTAGACTTCAAGATACCAGATTGTTCCTTTGCAGGATAAGCTTAGGCGTGTGGCCCATTTGAAGTGCAGTTGACGGCAATTAAGATAGTGATGTACAACATGCCTTTCCTAGAAATCATTGTTATAAACCAGTTGCTACCTCTGAACAGAAATAATAGAATCTGTCTCATATTTGTACAGCAGTTAGATGAATGATATGCCAAATTTTTAGTGAACGAACAAAAAAATCCCTCTGGAAGTCTCTTCTGCACAATGGAGCTTCATCCAAATGGAAATCGGATACATTCGATTAAAAAAGACAATCACTAAAGGAAAGTGGAAAATACGATTAATGAACATCACCTTTTTAATTGACGTAATTGGAGTGACTAAGATACAGTTACAGAACAGCTGACTATGAGTTAGAGCGAATGCAGCTTTATGCTGGAGGCCAGATAATTGATCATTAACGTAACTAAGTGACACTTGGACTAGGACTTTATTTTCTCCCATTTGTCTTCTTGAGAGGATTAATGTGATGATGATTTTTTTTTCACCCAAGGAGGGAACAAATGGTTAACATTTTGCAGAACCCTTCTGAAAAAATAGATCATAGAATCATAGAATGCTAGGGTTAGAAGGGACCTCCAGAGATCATCCGGTCCAACCCCCCTGCAGAAGCAGGTTCATCTAGATCAAGTTGCATAGGAACATGTCCAGGCAGGTCTTGAAGACCTCCAAGGAAAGAGACTCCACACCCTCCCTGGGCAGCCTGTGCCAGGGCTCCCTCGCCCTCACAGTGAAGTAATTTTTTCTTATATTTAAGTGGAACTTTTTGTGTTCCAGCTTCATCCCATTACCCCTTGTCCTGTTGCTAGGTACAACAGAAAAAAAGGATGCCTCAACCTCCTGACACCCATCATTTAGATATTTGTAAATATTAATGAGATCCTCCCTCAGTCTCCTCTTCTCTAGACTAAACAGCCTCAGTTCCTGCAGCCTTTCCTCTTTAGGAAGATGCTCCAGTCCCCTGTTCATCTTGGTGGCCCTGCACTGGACTCTCTTCAGAAGTTCTCTGTCCCTCTTAAGCTGAGGAGCCCAAAACTGGACACAGGACTCCAGATGAGGCCTCACCAGGGCAGAGTAGAGGGGGAGAAGAACCTCCCTTGACCTACTGGGCACACTCTTCTTGATGCATCCCAGGATGCCATTGGTCTTCTCGGCTATGAGAGCTTATTGCTGGCTCATGTTTAGTTTATTGTCAACCAGGACTCCCAGGTCTCTCTGCAGAGCTACTCTCCAGCAGGTCAATCCCCAGCCCGTACTGGTGCATGGAGTTGTTCCTTCCCAGATGCAGGACTCTGTAGCTGATCTCCCTGAAAAAGAAACCCTTGTTAATACAGAGGGAAACGAAATGCTTCAGATGGAGATAGCTTCTAGTCTCCCAAGTCTGGGAGTCACAAGTCTAGTCCTAAGTCATAGAGTAGGCTGCAGTTTGACATGTACTGTAAGATGGCACTGCCACCAGTTGACTTGGGCATAGCTTGTTCTTCCTGGGATTGACAGTAAGAACTTGGTCTGACTGGAGCTCCCATCTCCTGATTTATAGAGGAAACTGGATGATAAGGGATGGAAATGAGCAACTGGGAAGGGAGAGATTGAGTAACTGTTTTTTTATGTAACAGTTTCAGTGCTTGACTAGGTGATCAGAGAAAATTCTAGATCTTTTTTACTATTGCATAGTTATAAAATCTTTTAATGGAACAGCATGAAATGCACAAAATCATTTGGTGTTTTTTTTCTATCTAAAATGTGGTTGCAGGAATACAAATGAAATGAGAGTGCAATTTACATTACTGTAATGCATGATTCAACCAATGGAGATCGGGCTGCTATTCTAATAGCTGTAATACTAATATACAGTCATTTTCTCAAATAACATTTTTCATCATTGCAGCTAAGGTGCTTTATAGAATAAAACTGGTATTAGTGCCTCATTGCTTAGCAATGGTTTGCCCAGGGCAGCCTTAGATGTGAGTGCCAGAGCAAGGCTGAGAACCTGGTGACTCTTAGGTCTCCTGCCTCTCCTCCTCTGCTTGGGATCAGCTTCAAGGGTCTTTATTCCCCACACCCCCACATTTTAAAAACTCTACCTCTTCTCTTTGTTCTCACACTGTCTTTTTCTCTGAGGTTACACAAAGTGTTTGGGTTGCTTTTAACAGTTGTATCTTGAGATGTGGCCTGGGAAGCAGACCCTTATTTTAGTTGCATTCATACTAAACCCATAACTCACTTTTAGAGCCTGTGTCAAAGCTTGCTGAAGTTAATGGAAGGATTTCCATTAGCTTCAGTAATTTTACAGTGTTCTGTAATTTTGAAACTTTTAATAGCTTTGAAACTCAGCCCATCAGGAATGAGTTTACCCTTGATGTTTATGGCATGTAGCTACATTAATAGCTGAATTAGGGCTGATTCTCAGTACACTTGGAGCTTGGACTGATAAATTCTAGGTCTCAGTCTTTAATTAATCTCTGGAAAATTTGTCCTTGTTTACTTAGTAAAATTATCTAGATGGTTTTATTGCAATAGTAATGGCAAACATTAGTATATATTGATGTTTGTGGAATGCATAATATCATGAGTTTGTTTCCCAGCTTGTCTTACTGAAGCACGTAATTATAGAAAAGCTGTGCTCAACTACGGCCTACCTATATCTCAGCAGTAAGAATTGAATAAGTCCATCAAGTACTGACTTGAAGTGGGAAATGTGTATGGGGATTATTTATTCCAGATGGCATTAAACCAATATCTTCTGGAAAGAGTTGATTATTTTCACTGTTTTAAGAGCAATACATCAAACAGACACTCTCGTGTCTGCCTATTATCAGTTGTTTGACTTTAACTTGCGCCATTGTCAAGACCCAGGATTATATTTCTCCTGCTTTAGTCCATAGCGAAGCACACCTTAGTGTTCTGTCACTTGTGGCACTGAAGCATTTTACCCCTTTTTAAAGGCACTGTCAAACTTTAAAGTTATGTCAGTAGCAGAATTTTTCTGAAGGTTGCCAGAGCTCTCAGTAAGAAGAAAGCTGGAATTAGACACAAGCAACGAAGTTGATTAGATGAGCCATTATTTTGCTGGATATTCAGTCATTTTGTTGCCTAATTGTGGTATCATTGTCTTAATTGTTGACACTAAGGTCAATATGTGAACAATTCCTGCAGTAAGGAAAGTTGTGTAAATTTATAACAAACTGTAAGATTAAGATTAACATGACATGATAACTTTAGGATGAAATATAAATAGAAATGTATGAGGATGTGGTGTTAAACACCAGAAACGATTTGGACATTAATGGTTCAAAGAATAACCTGTCTTGGTAGTACAGCAAAATGGAAAAGTAGGCCTAAAGGGTTACACTATGAAAAGCCCACTGGAACGAGCACATGGCCCCAAAAGAATCTGCATCCATCAACTAGAGGATAGCAAGAGAAGTTGCTGCAAGTGCTATTTGCTGTTTCTTTTCCTGTTAGTCCACCAGGAAAACACACCTATATTTTATACAGGAAAAAGGAAAAACAGGCCACAAGCAGCAATGGTTTGAGTTAGATTTATGGAAGGTGAAGTAAGCAAGATTCTTGCTACCCTGTGACAACTATTCGATATGTAATGAAAATAAAAGATCTTTTCAAAGCTTGTTCACTCTCACTGATAAGAAAGGGCTCCAGATGTGATGAGGAATCAGTAGTTGGTAGCACGGTAAAATCAACTTACTTAAAAGTCTTTAAGTATCAGGTTCCTCCTTTGTAACCTGCAGAGTTCTGCTTGACTAGTTTCCTAAAAGCCTCTCAGTGTTGCTGGAAATAGGGCTGAGTTTTTGGAAAATCATACTGCACGATGGCTTCCAAAATGGGAATTGAGGTGTCTACTTTCTTGTGCCTGCAGTTGAAAATTCTGGTGCTATTACATCAGACAAAGCCCCTAACCTGTGAAAAGGTTAGTGTGACTGGTTTGAGGAGTTTGTTTCCCACAGTCAGAAGGTGACTTCAGGAAAATCTTTGTGCTGTTCCACATTGCTGAAAGCCTTAATCAGCATTTTTGGTGTACAGATATTGCAGTCTTATGAATGACCTAAAATATTGTATACAAATGTAGTGCTCCAAGGACAACAGAGGCAGCACATGAACTGGCAGAAGCTTTTGCAACAGCTTCACTTAGAACTGAGATTTCATTTTAAGACAGACAATGAGCTTCTCTCGTTACAGGGCTAACATCAAGGGATATGGATGATGGTATTGGATGCTTGTGCTAACACAGAATTGGCTTTTACTGTTTTCCTGTGATTGATGTCCAGAATATCAATCTTATGTTGACTGTGGTCAAGAGTAGTGGGAAGGGCAATACTATATGAAGACAGATGTTAGTACTAGATGAGTGTGGAGCAGATGAGCTCGGGAGCTGCCCTGGGGGCTGCATTTGCAGAGTGAGGTTCAGATGCAGAAGAATTACAAAGAAGATTCCAGATGTTGAAAGCCCTTAGTAATAATACAAGAGATTATTTGTGAGTACACAGCAGTAACCCAGTGTGATTCCAAGGAATGAAAAACTCTCTTAGGTAAACAAATTGGTGTACCTGTAACTTTACTTAAAAATGAGTAAATTCTTATTCTGGAGAGCATGCTGCCATTTATAAATTTTGTTTGTATTCCAAAGCTCACTGTACAGTCTTTGTTGTCAGAACAGCAGAGGGGAGTATGTGTTTCACTGTGTTTCAAAAAACTCAAGGCCTTAGCAGGAAATGTCAAACTTCTTTCAAACTTCTTGATAAAAGTATTGCTTCTTTTTTGATCTCACAAATACAACTATAAATGTAAACATTTTTTCTGTTAAAGAAAAAGAACAAGATCTTAAAATTCCACATTAATGACATTTTGTCTTAAAAACATTTCAGAGCAGAGGTGAGAGAAATGTGCTTTCTTTACATTGATCTCCTTCTAATCTGTTGAAATTTACATAAATATTCATGTTCGGCTGCAAACTTAGGTTCAAGTGATAGCTTAAGTGCTTTGTCTACTCCAACCATGTAACATGTTGTGCCATGTAGAGCTCAGTGATTTTTTTTTCTTGTTAAATGCCTTCAATGTGTCTATCTGCTTGAATAAATAAATATTTCTTCAGCTGTTCTAAATGACAAAATGTTTCTGTAGTCTCTGGGAATTTAGAATCATCAAATCGTAGAATGCTATGGTTGGAAGGGACCTCCAGAGATCATCCACTCCAAGCTGCCTGCAGAAGTAGGTTCATCTAGATCAGGTTGCATAGGAACATGTCCAGGCAGGTCTTGAAGACCTCCAAGGGAGGAGACTCCACACCCTCCCTGGGAAGCTTGTGCCAGGGCTCCCTCATCCTCACAGTGAAATAGTTTTTCTTATATTTAAGTGGAACATTTTGTGTTGCAGCTTCGTCCCATTACCCCTTGTNACCTTCTTGGCCAATTTACTAACTGCAGAGGTTTCACAATTGGATTGCTGCCATGTAATCTAATTTCAATGACACAGAATGAAGACTCACAGAAGAAAAAAAGATATGGAAAACTTTTTAGGAAAACAACTTGAAATCTAAAAAGGCACAGCACTTTGAAGAGAATTCCATTTTGTTTCTGAAAAATACGGGAGTTTTGCCAGCATCTCTCTCTTCTTTTAGACATAATTTTGAAAATATGATTTATCACTCCCTTTTCCATCATTCTTTCTCTGGATATTTTTAAAGAATATGCCTAAAATCCTTATCCTAATTGACTCGGCTGCTAGCCAGGTATTTAGTTCACAATTTAGTCCAGCTTTTGTCCTCCTGCCAGTCGCATTGTTACCGCCGTGCAGATGCTGGGCTTGCTGAGAGCAGGTATCGCAGCAGTGGTGACAATCTGGGCATGAGCAGCTGCACTGCCAAGATGAATGAGCAGCAGCTTCATCATCCAGCAGCAGCTTCCCTGCTCATCTTTGCAGCCTTTACTAAAAAAGATTCCCTTCCTCACCTCATCATCATGTGAGATCTCTGCTAATTTTTGCATATTTGATGCCATACATTGATGTATACATTTTTATACAGATCATGAAATTTTATGTCATTTATATTAAGCACGCTGGTTGTGGAGAGTTCAGCATTTGTTCTAAGAACACAGATGTAACATACACACTATTCTTAATTCGTTCTTAGTGGTCTTGATACGTACAGAAGAAACAGTAAAACTATTGTCAGTATGAAGTATTTGGTTTGCATAACGTGTCTCTGGGCAACAACATAATGTTAAATATTTCTGCTTAAACCAAAATGTAGGTATTTTCCATTTTGCAATAGTTATATTAACAAGAGGGAAGTATATTTGAAGTTTCACTCAGTCTCTGCAATCAGTGATTGATCTTCTGGGATGGTGAGCACTTGCTTTGGCACTGAGAATACCAATTTGTGGATTGGTTTTCAAACATATTTTGGGATAAGAGCTTTATTGCCCAAGTTCTTCTTGGTGTATGTATTAACTGTACGTAGAAAAAAGGGAACTTCCAGCAAGGAATGAAAGTGTTCTTGGGTTTCAGGGACATGAGCAAATATGATATTAAAATGTATACGTGGTTTCTCTCAGCTTTTCGAGGCTTAAGAGTTAACCTTTGATGTATGATAAACTGCAGAGCTTTCTCAGCTGCTAGGGCATTGCCTCTGGCTACAAGTATTTTGAAGGTGCTTTGTATTATCCTGAACAGTTAGTGCAGAAGGGACAGAACAAAGTTGCAGACTGTCACAGATGAGACCACCTGTCCTTCAGTGCCATGCTATCACAGGGATAGCATATGAGTAATTTTACTCCTGTAACATCCTTGCCAGCTATCAAAATTCATGTTCTCTTGCAATTGTATGTTTTCAATATATCTCATTTTGATTTAAAATGAATAAATTAATAAGCCATGCTTTGTGTAGTAACTTTTCAGACTGAGTTGGAACCATGTCTCAGTTGACCTCTGTTTGGAAATGTGTTGGAAATGAAAATTTCCAGGGCTTCAGACAGCCAAAAGAAAGAAGCCTGAAGATAGGAACTGGAGGTGACTGGACTGAAAAACAGCCATAAGAGAGAGGAAGGAAACAAGCGAGTAGAAGTAAATATAAATGGAACTTCTTTGATGAGGAAATTCCCAGCCAGCTCTATCTATAACCTCTTTGATATATACATAAGTAAAGCACTAAAACATCTGTGCTTTCGTGTTTAGTAGTAACATTTTTGCCAATTCTGGGTAGAGCTCACTTGCCATTTTGGCAGTGAGCGCTTGGCTGAAGCAGAGATGCTAGTGAGTTGCATTTGAAGGGAATCTGACAGGTAAGTCTAAACCAGAACACTGATGACTTCCTCAGAGTTTGATTTTTGGAAATAATTTCATTTTGCCACTAGAAGTAGGAGCTTGCTGTATAACTCTACCAGGCTGGACCACAGGAAGAATGAATTAAGAGTTTTTATAGAAAGTGAATGAAAGGTACTAGTACAAAATACCAGATCAAGCGGTTCTGGCCTAACAAAATTTTCTGCTAGAGTCTTGGGTCTTGTTTTGGAAATTAAAGAAATAGATGTATGGCAAGGAGTGGATAATGTGTTGCTTGCGATATCAGGAGGCTGGACCTGAAGACTAGACACCCCACTCTGTGCATATTAAGTCAGAAATCTTGGAACAAACAAGTTTGTGCAGTTTTCTCTGAGTAGAGGAGCTGTTCATTTTATTGTGGCTGTGTGCAGCCATCATAGGCAATAGATTAGTGGTTAATTAATATTTTTTTTCAGGTTTACCAAAAGATCTTATTCATTCATATCTGTTGATTTGGATGGCATCAAAAGGAAATGTCTTTATAGGTCAATGACTTGTGATAAAGGTCTTAATCCGCTTCATAACCCAATACATTTGAGGTTGTATTCCTTTCCTACCTCTGCTGATATTTTTGCTCGACAGGATGCACTTGGCAGATTTTTTGGTTTGGTTTGTTTTCCTCAGTTTATCAGAAATCCTTTAGCAAGATGGTTTTGGTTATTCTTCCCTCACTATGAGGCCCAAAGTTCTGTGTAGTTTTTCCCCCACCCCTTGTTTTTTTATGCTGAGATATACTAGTAACATTTGAAATACTTTTCTATTGCACCAATCATTTTCTGGACTCAACCATTCCCTGATACTCAGTCCTGCTTCTCTTTGCAACCTGTGACGGCTTCTGAGGTGTGGGCTGTTGTAGGAGAAAAAACATACTGTTTTTTCTCTAAATGCTTATTTTATTGCTTGTGAAAAAATCATAAAGTTTAGGGAGATAAATATTCAATGTAAGGCTTTTTGATTACTAATTAGTAGAAGGAGCAGTTAAGTAAATAAATCTCAGTGACAGGTATGAAAAATTTATCTGGCCTGTGGAATGACTATCCTTGTCAAGAAAGGCTGCCACTGAGATCAGAATTTTACCTAAATAAAAAAGAGTGAAGGACCAGGTCTAAAATACCTAAGTATTACCACATTAATGCAAATTTGAAATCCAGTCTATTGCTGTAAAACAACAAACCTAGTTAATTTTAGCCTAATGCTACATACAACAATATTGGCTTCCTTCTCCAAACAGATTTTCAAATATGTTGTTCTCACAAACCTACATTACTAGTAGACATTGGGAGCTTTGAGACTTTGAGAAGCTAGAGAAATATAAGGGAAAATAGAGCAAATAGGGCCTCCAAAAGGGAGCAGTTAAAAAGATTTCTGTTGCAGAAATTAGTAAATGATTGACTAATAGAAAAATAATCAGTTTTGCTGGGAAGAGCTGGTGTGCAAAGGTAGACATTCAGAGCAAAATTTTCAAGTTCTGTCACAACCAGCTCTTAAAACAATGTACCTTAAAGTCAAGTCTCCTCTTTATGGAATGTTTCTGTTGCTTCCTCCATTGCACGTAGTTGTCATCACCAGAGCTCTATAAAATGCTGTTGCTTTGCATGAGAGGTGATCCTGTGGAATCAATGCATTTGCTTGCATGTGTTTCATAGGGGTAAGGATGTGTTGTTTTTACCTTGAATTTTAATTTGGGAGCATAGTGAATGTGGTGGAACATTGTTTGCTGTAGACAAAAACATTTATTGCTGTGAGCAAGGCATTGTCTTCTGTCTGCATATGACAGATAAGAGCATTAAGTGCAGAAGGGAAAAAAAACAGCAGAAAAGAGCTGCTCTGTGGTCAGAACAAACATTGGGAAGCTTTCAAATGCAAGGCCTTCTGTCTTGGCAACGTGGAAAAACACCATGTAAGAATGGGAATTCCAGGGGAAGAGAGTATTAACTTGCCTTTTGAAGAGGTAGTGAAGAGGAACAGAGAGCAGTCTGAAATCAGTCTAACTCTGGTTTGAGTGAGAGGTGGAAAATGCTTCTGTGAAGAGCTGGGATTTTCAAAGGCTGTGATCTCATAGAAAATTCACATCTGAGTATGAAGGTTTTATAATTGTGAACAAGGTAAACTGTCTTCTATGGCTGTCTAAATGGATGTCCTAGTCCCCAGTGCAGAAGGGTATTTAGCTCTTATGCAACTTGTGTGGGTGGTGGTGAAGATTGTTTTGCCTCTTTGAGATTTATATGGATTCCTGTTGATGTGTTCAGCATCTCTGGACAATTAAGCTGTGGAGTCCTAATTTTTGAAGGAGTGGAAAATAATATGTCAAGAAGTACAGTGGAGAGACTGTAAGAGTGTGTACTAGTGTAAGCTGCTTCTTACTGAATTCTAGATTTGACACTTTTTTCTCCATTGTACAGCAAGTGAGATGCACCAAGATCCCCTGGCCTTTAGTGCTCTTGTACATCTTATCACTGCTTAAAATATCCTGCATGTTAGTATGAAAATTTATGCATGTTTTTTCTCAAATCTTTGAAAGGTTAAAATTGTGATAATAGGTTGCTGCACAAACACTATTAATTAGAGATAGAAGATCGTGACTCTTAATTGCAAACCACCTTGTGATGCTGAGCAGTAAGTATTTGAGCAGAGTATTTGTGGAAAACCAAATAATTTCCATTGTTCTAGAAATTACAATTAAATAGGTTTTAAGAGAAGCTATTTTCCTATGACTATCTACCTACAGTGTAGAAATGTTGCATATCAAACATACTGTGAATTTACAGCCTAGCAGGCAATCTAGCTTGCAAATGAATTTAATTACTGGCCACAAACTGCTTCTTACACAGATTTTATTGAACTCAGTTGGAGCTGAAGATGCTCACCTTCAGTGGAGGCAGCACATGTATGCCCTGGCCAGGAGGAGCACTCCCATGCCAGGGAGGAGGCAGAGGTGTGGAAGGCTGGCCTCTTTGTTGCTTTGTTTGTATGCCTTATCATGAATATTGGCAAATCCAGCCTTTCAGTCCCTCTCTTACAGATTCTGTTGTAGCTGCTTCTTTCCTGCATCTCTCTGTCATGGGTAATGCTGGTTCTGGGAGGCTGCTGCCTGTTGCCCAAGGATATCTGGCTGAAGCATTTAAAGAAGCATCTCTCTCTGTTGTAATTTTTGCATGAACATTAATAACACGAGTCACAGGGCTTGCTAAGATAAATTATAAGGCATTTTAATAATGTCATCAGAACTCTATGCTTGGTTGGCAAGAAACAATTTTCTATCCTTTGACTCAAGCATTGTTTAAACTTCATTTTTTGGTGTAGGATGATCCAGTGTATCACTGTTTTTTGAAGAACATTCATTAATTGTGAAGTAATGAACTTGTGCAGCTGACTTTGTTATATCCTTTGTGTGTTAACAAAGGAGACAGAGTGTGGTGACAAAGTTATCATCACTCTTTATGCTGCAGGGCAAAAGCCATTTTGGGTGACACCAAAATTCACCTGACAAAAAATAATAGTTGGTGTATGGAAGACACCAAGTCCCCATTTTGTCATCCACATAACACAGAACTTGTAATGTTCTGACTGCAAATCAAAGAGGAGAAAAAAATTAAAATTAATTTATTCCTTTGTCTTATCTATGATAAAAGTCTGTTGTATGTTAATTTTCTTGAAACAAGTGTTCAAATCAGAGGCAAATCTTTATAACTAGGACGTTGGCTGGAATTGACATATCTGCAGCAGGCTAGAATTTTTTCCCCTGATTATTTTCAGAAGAAGGCATTTTGTGTAAAACTAGGCAATGCTTTTGAAGAGGCAAATGGAGTAAGAAGATATGTATGTTCTGTGTGTTGGAAATATCAACTGATAAAATTGATGCATGTCTGCATAAATATCAGCAATTAGAGCAAGAGATTATATGAAATGTGTATCATGTGAAAAAGTGTCAGCGTTGAGCTGTATTTCTGTATCATCTGTGCATGTCATCTGCAAAAGTCCCCTGAGATCCATAGAGTTGTTGATTGATGTGTGCTTGTTTGAAGGAAGCTTTGTTGTCTAGTTTCTCCCAGTTCAGATCTTTGAAATTTAAACCAGCAGTGGACAAGTAGCTAAGACAGACATATAGCTCTTGAGGAACCACCTTATAAATTCAGGTTTTTGTAAGCATGATCAATTAGGCAAATCTGATTCCATCCCCATCCATTCTAACCGATGGAGCTCCTCACCTATGTTTTACCTCCAAGCTGCTGTAATTTGTGCAAGCTCATAGCTTTTACTGAGCCTCTCCCTATGGTTTCTGACACTGACCTTGTTCAACCTTGAATTTGTGCTCAAAAGTTGTACACAATAGAACCCTGTCCAGGATTACAAAACCATGATACACGTAAGCACAACAGTACAATACATGCTGAGTGTCACCTTCTACTTCTGCTGCTGAGTAATTCCAACTGCTTTGTAATATCTTCTCTCAACAGTGGCACAATTTGGGGACTGTAGGCCTTAACATATTCATTAGGATATCTTTAAGGTATGGAACAGTCTGATAGGTTTATCAATCTTATCCTTTTCAGTTTGTTCTGAAACAGATGTTGGGAACTAGTTCCCAGGAAAAAGAACTAGTTTTTGCAAAACTTTCCTTTTGAAATATTTTCAAGCTGGCAGGTTTGTTCTAAATTGCATAGTTGACTTAGTAGGTTAATCCACTCAAGAGGCGTAGTTACTTTTCCTGTTCTGTATTTAACTGGTATTTTGGACTTTGGTGTTTCTAGATAAACTGGATTCTCTGCAGCTAATAGAGGGTTATGACATTTCATATGATTTGGAGGAATGGTATAGCCCTGTATTTTTTATATGCCAAAAGAAATATATTTTACTTACTTTCTGAAGGTTCAAATTTTCTGTATGTTAAGAGTTGTATATACAGCCAATGAAAGGTCTTTTCAATCCAGTATCTCATCTCTGGCATTCATGGGTCAGAGGTACATAGTAAAGAACAATTTTCTCTTTTCTACTAGGAAACAGCCTTTTTTTTTTTTTTTTTTTTTTTTAATTCTCAATCCATCTATTCCATACCAGTTTGCTTCTGGAGGTCCATTTGAAAGGCCTTAAAATAAAACTTACCCCCAAATTGTATTTGATTTGACATGATTAGTTCTTAGTAGATTCCCATCGCTGCTCCTTGTGGTCATTATTCCCTTTATGTCAGGGCTACTCTTTTGTTATTGAAGTCCTCTGGGTAATTTTATGAAGGTTATCCAATTTTTTCTGAGATGCAGTCAGCTGGAAGCTGTTTGCTAGTTCCAGTTCTGCTGAGCCACGCAGGTGTCATTAAGCCACCTTTCAGCTGCCTGGGAGGCCAAGTGGATGACAAGGTGGAACAGGTCTTGCAGAAGTGTGGCAGTCACCACACGCTGGAGATTTCAAAAGGCAAAAGTGCTCCATAGGTAGGTTAGCAGAGCCTGACATTATAGAATCATTTAGGTTGGAAGAGACCTTTAACATCCTCATGTCCACTACTAACTCAGCTCTGCCACAGCCACCGCTAAAGCGTGGTCCTCTGGACCACAGTTACACAGCTTTTGAGTACCTCTAGGGATGGGGACTGCACCACTCCCCTGGACAGCCTGTGGCAGGACTTCACGACCCTTACAATTAGACTGTTTAATAGGTTTTTTTTTTTGTATTTTTACGTGTGTCAACATTTTGGCTGACCAGTTAGTAACTCTTCTTTCTCTACTGGTACCTGAACGTTGTGCAAGTCTATTCTTTGTGTGACAGTAGTCATGTTATTTAAAAATTGAGCTGGTAGGGTTCAAGGTGTTAATCAACTCCTCTGTCTTGCTTGGAGGAGGTCCTTCTACAGTGTTTCTCTGAGCAGTGAATTGACACCTACCAACAATAGCTTTAAGTGCTCTTGTCTAGTTCAGTGGGTCACCTTCCCTTGGGAGTAAATACTACAGATATGTAGGTACCTGAATAGTACTGTGGGAAGGCATTGTGTGTAGGAACCTGAGAGCTGACTCATGTAATGTCTGAATTCAGACACAGTGCTGGTTCTGGGAGGTGTTCTCTTAGTTCCAGGACTTTGGTACTAATTGCTGATAGATATAGGTCAGATGAGCAGATGGCCAGCTTTCAATTTTTGTTCAAGCAAAACTCAACCTTTGCTATATTTTGTTGTTTTCAAATTGTAACTATATTTTCCACAGCTTTTTAGCAATTTGTTTGTCTTTTACTGACATTTATACTATTTGAATATAAAAAAAGTAAAGAAAACTGAATGAAACAGATGTTTGTTACAGCTGATGGTACTGAGTGCACATGGTTTATTAATATAAAGACACTTTGTCCCCAGGCCTATTGTCTCTCCATCACCAGATCCAGTCTCTTGAGGTTTTTGCTGTCTCAGTAACACCGGAGGGGACTATAGTAATTATCCCTATTCAGCCTCCTAGAACAGCTTGACCAAACTTTGGATCAGTGATGTTACTACCCTGGATAGAAGAAAATCACTGAGGTGCTATATCTCCATTTCTTTCATCAGTGACCAAGTGTGTCTGACAGAGGAATGAAGGTCTAGGGAAAGAAACTGTCCTAATTACCACAATCCTTCTACCTCAGGACTACTTCAAAGCGTGGGTTCTAATCAGGCTCTAATCAGCATGATCCCTTTGATTTTTCCTACAGAGCCACATCAGGTGCTAACAGAGGACTAGCCTTTTGTCCAGTGTAATTTTAAATGAAAACAAAAATACCTAATGCCAGTTACAGAAGCTGAGACTGTAATGTTTAAAAAGGCATTCCTGATTTGCAGCTACCTGAAGACATATCTTCATCTTCAAATAATTTACCTGCTAATTTAAAAAAACCAGAAACAAACTGCTAACTCAATTCTTATTTATTGTGCTTGAAAGTGGGAAAAAGGGAAAACAGTTGAGTAGTTAGAACTTGGACCTTACAGTGGCTTCCCTCTCAGCACATGCACTCCTATGTATGTCACAGTCACTGCCCCTGCAGCAGTGTTTTATTTTATGTGTTTTATGGTGTATTATTTTACATGTGATAGAAGAAATTGAAGCTGTATAAGTATATAGCAGGTTATTCACTGACTTGCTACTCATCTCCAATGCACATCCTTCCTAGAACAGTGGTTTAGGCATCCAAGTGAAGTGTGTTGACACATCTTGTGGTTTAGATTGTAGTTTAAAGCTCTTTGTTTCTGGAAGAAAATTAAATCCTTTAACATACATTTAGTGTTCATCTGAAACTTGGCAAAGTGAAGTGTGGTTAACCAGAGGTTTACAAAGAGCATTTCTGCCATGGCCAATGCCTTGATGTAATGGGGATTTTTCAGATGAGCACTTGAGCATCAGACTCTGGATGAAAACTGAAGGGCTTCAAGAAGCTGTCTGTCAGTATATCCCCTCTATAATGCATCCAGCTCCAGGACATTGTTCCTATGAGTGGTGAAGAGATGAGCAAAACAATTCTTGCCACTTGTAATCCTGAGTTTTATGGCTCTTTTTCAAGAGCAGGAGGTGGCTGGCTGAGGGCCAGACAATTAGTCACAATTCTTTGTAGGCAACTGGAAATGCATTAACCTACGGCAGTACAAGCTAGGGGCCAAATGCAAAAATGTTTCTTTTGAGATGATGATAAAATAGAAATCCACATTAAAAATGATAGTCAAATACATGGAAGGTTATATATACATAAAGATCTTACTTGTCTGATAAATACAAAACATAGCTATATTTTGCATCTTACACCTCAGGATGTCTTTCTCTTGTACTTGGTTGACTGTGTGGATTGAAAACATTCAGATTTTTATTTATCCTCTGCAGACAGGGATGCCAGCAATGCAGCAATGAGCAATTGACTCTCTTGATGTGCTTGATATCTCAAATATCTTGGCAATTAGTAATGTCACACTGACTCTGTAAGTTGCTCTCTGTGAACAGAATTTGGTCAAACTCCTGCATACTGGTACATACAGGCAATCTGCTGCTACCACTGCAATATGCAAACAAACCTGCAATTGCTTTGCCCCCTATGATGGCAGGTAGTTGATTCCTTACTCAGGTAGCTGTTTCAGAGCTCATTCTGTTAAATGTTTTCTCTGCTTGGTGCTCATCACAAACTGGAAGACGTCGTGATGGGTAATAACTGCTTTTAGGAAGTGGTGTTTGCAGGAAGTGCCACCAAGATGAACATCTTTCATACGAGGAAAGGCTGCGGGAACTGGGGCTGTTTAGTCTAGAGAAGAGGAGACTGAGGGGGGATCTTATTAACATTTAGAAATATCTAAAGGGTGGGTGTCAGGAGGTTGGGACATCCCTTTTTTCTATAGTAGCAAGCAACAGGACAAGGGGTAATGGGATGAAGCTGGAACACAAAAAGTTCCACTGAAATATAAGAAAAAATTATTTCACTGTGAGGGTGAGGGAGCCCTGGCACAGGCTGCCCAGGGAGGGTGCGGAGTCTCTTCCCTTGAAGGTCTTCAAGACCCACCTGGACATGTTCCTATGCAACCTGATCTAGGTGAACCTCCTTCTGCAGGGGAGTTGGACTAGATGATATTTAGAGGTCCCTTCCAACCCTACCAGTCTATGATTCTATGAAATCTTGTTACCAGTATCCTGACAGAGTTCCTAAAATACAGAGCACTAGAAATTTAATTTTTTAATAGAATGTTTATAATGCAAGCATTGAAAAAAATTATGATGATTTGTGCATTTTGAATTATTGTTCGAAGTTTCTGGAGCCAAAGGCAGCATTGTCCATGATGCATTCTTCCTTCATGCTAACTCTGTGGTAAAGCGTGGCAACATTGTTTACGTTTATTTATAGAGATACCCTGAGGCAAATCAAGGTAAAACAACAAAGCAAATGGTGTAAAACCAGATAACTTAGAACCTGTTAAGCAACCTGCAGACAGACAGACTCACAGGTTGGGTGACTGTTTATGTGCCCCAGTGAAGATTGCTCTGAGGAGCACTGGATGGTGCTGGAGATTAGTATCCAAATATAATTTTTGTAAGACTTTTATTTTTTTTCTGTCTCTAGGTTCCTCATTAATTTTGCAACTGGCAGTGATCGCTGCTGTTGAAAGTGATGGTTTCCTTTGCAGAAAGGTTTCAGCAGGGTGAAACTCCCCATCTATAAGCCAAGACAACTTTTTCAGTGGAAAATAAATACTTTTGTGATCAATGCTAAGGTGCCTCATTAAGAGTGTTGTACTGCCAAGCCATTTTCTCACACGAAAAAGTTTCTGTAGGAATTTTTTATAACCAGAGAGATGATTTCAATAAGGAGACACTGAACATTATGTAGAAAACCTCTTTGGTATATTTGTGAAGTGATTTGATGATCTATTCCACACAATGTGCAAATGCCCATCCCCAGCACCAACACTTTACTCTTCCCCAAGCACCAAAAGCCTTATAGCTTGGATTGCCTTTCTGGCTGTGTTAGAAGTGTCAGACAGGCTTGCAGAGCAGGACAGGAGGCCACTTATTTCAGGTTCAGTTCTGAGAAGCACTTTTTGTCTGCATGTTGGATTGAAGAGCTGTCAATTTGTAGGGCTGCTGGTGCCTTTTACAAGCAGCAAAAACTCTCAGATATTAATTTACTATAACCTTCCGCTCATAAATTCTTGATGCTGGGAAAACTGTGAGTGACTATTGCATTAAGAGAAGTGACCTCAGTGAAACAGATTGTAGTCAAAGTGTAAATCAAGCACTTCTAGAGTTGCAGTTATTTCAGACCCACTGAAAAGTCCTTTTTTTCCCAATCCCTCTGGTTGCCATCCTGAAGACCTACCGAAGACACAGCCCCATTCAGCTGTGTCTGCAGCAGCTTCCAGCCAGGGTCAGATTCTGGATTGGTCTATGAGAAGTCAAGAGACCCTGCTCTGCAGGGCTTAGGGTTTTGCCTGAAGTGCTCAATGAGGACGTGTACATTTACAGGAGAGCTGTCAGTCTACTAATTTATGTACTTAAAGAATTCAGCTTTGCTAAGAGACCGTTGATATCTTGCTGACATAAGGTAATGGTAAAGATTACTGGAAAGAAACCCTTTATCTTAATGTTGAAGCACTTCTGTAGTATTGAGAACAATAGTAGCCCCAGAGTTACTCCACTTTCTTTGCACAGCAGCTTTTCTGCACCACATCTGTCCCAGCTGCTCTCATTTAGCTTCCCAGTGCCAACTATCATGCAGAGAGTATTTACCCTTGCAGCAGGGATAAATTGATCAAGGCCTTCAAGTCGAACCCCACCCTCAAACCAATGTAATAACTTGTTTACTGCAAAGAATTAGTAGCATTTGTTTTATATATATATATATATATATATATGGCTGCCCTCATTACTGGGGAATTAGTGTGGTTAGTTTATAATAAATGATTTGAGCACAATGCAGTCTAAAAGTTGAGCAAGGTCTGAAGCTATCTGGCTGCAGGGGCTCTGCCTTTCCACCAGACAGGTATTTCTGAAGGCATTTCTAGAACTGTTGAGGGAAGAGCCCCAGACTCAGTAGTGAATCTTGTCACCAGATAGGACATTTATTTTGAGCATCTCACAGCCTCTTCTCCACCTCTGTATGATTGGTAGCTCAGTACCCTGATGCTGACTGCTACAATATATTCCTGTAAATTAGGGGATTTTATGAATTAACCCAAGTGCTATCATACCTATTGTTATAGTTGCAGCATAAAATTCATATGGACTATTTTTACACCTATGGAGAATATAAGGGGTGTCTAGAAGAGTTTTTTTTTTTTTTAGGGTTTTAAGGCTCTGTGTGGTTCTTTAAAAAGCATAGGGTAAGAAGAATGTACGTAGCCTGAAGATTCATGCATTTAATTTTCAATGATGTTTTAAAAGTATTTTTTTTATTATTGACTTAAAGATAAAACTGAAATGACTTGTATACAGTCACAACACAGAAATGCATAGAAATCCTGGAGAAGCAGAGCACTGACACTGTTGCTAGAGCCTAGTTAGCTATTACAGTTCTGGGCCATGCTGTCGATTACAGTTAGGAAAAGTTGTTGTCATGGTAAAAATAATTAATATAATTTAATTTGCAAAACTATTTTAAGTCTTGCTCATTTTGTACTGAAGAATTAAGCTGTGAGACGCTGAAGTCTCCAAGTGTGTGTAGGTGTGCTTGCATTAATGTTTAAGCTGAATAGGCTCAGACAATGTGTATGTGTGGTGAGGAATATTTACCATAAGCCAACTGCCTTTGGCAGATTCTTTATTTCAGAGAGTGATATGGCAGTGCCCGGTCAGAACTTGACCTGTCTGCNAATTTATGTACTTAAAGAATTCAGCTTTGCTAAGAGACCGTTGATATCTTGCTGACATAAGGTAATGGTAAAGATTACTGGAAAGAAACCCTTTATCTTAATGTTGAAGAAGCACTTCTGTAGTATTGAGAACAATAGTAGCCCCAGAGTTACTCCACTTTCTTTGCACAGCAGCTTTTCTGCACCAAATCTGTCCCAGCTGCTCTCATTTAGCTTCCCAGTGCCAACTATCATGCAGAGAGTATTTACCCTTGCAGCAGGGATAAATTGATCAAGGCCTTCAAGTCGAACCCCACCCTCAAACCAATGTAATAACTTGTTTACTGCAAAGAATTAGTAGCATTTGTTTTATATATATATATATATATATATATGGCTGCCCTCATTACTGGGGAATTAGTGTGGTTAGTTTATAATAAATGATTTGAGCACAATGCAGTCTAAAAGTTGAGCAAGGTCTGAAGCTATCTGGCTGCAGGGGCTCTGCCTTTCCACCAGACAGGTATTTCTGAAGGCATTTCTAGAACTGTTGAGGGAAGAGCCCCAGACTCAGTAGTGAATCTTGTCACCAGATAGGACATTTATTTTGAGCATCTCACAGCCTCTTCTCCACCTCTGTATGATTGGTAGCTCAGTACCCTGATGCTAACTGCTACAATATATTCCTGTAAATTAGGGGATTTTATGAATTAACCCAAGTGCTATCATACCTATTGTTATAGTTGCAGCATAAAATTCATATGGACTATTTTTACACCTATGGAGAATATAAGGGGTGTCTAGAAGAGTTTTTTTTTTTTTTAGGGTTTTAAGGCTCTGTGTGGTTCTTTAAAAAGCATAGGGTAAGAAGAATGTACGTAGCCTGAAGATTCATGCATTTAATTTTCAATGATGTTTTAAAAGTATTTTTTTTATTATTGACTTAAAGATAAAACTGAAATGACTTGTATACAGTCACAACACAGAAATGCATAGAAATCCTGGAGAAGCAGAGCACTGACACTGTTGCTAGAGCCTAGTTAGCTATTACAGTTCTGGGCCATGCTGTCGATTACAGTTAGGAAAAGTTGTTGTCATGGTAAAAATAATTAATATAATTTAATTTGCAAAACTATTTTAAGTCTTGCTCATTTTGTACTGAAGAATTAAGCTGTGAGACGCTGAAGTCTCCAAGTGTGTGTAGGTGTGCTTGCATTAATGTTTAAGCTGAATAGGCTCAGACAATGTGTATGTGTGGTGAGGAATATTTACCATAAGCCAACTGCCTTTGGCAGATTCTTTATTTCAGAGAGTGATATGGCAGTGCCCGGTCAGAACTTGACCTGTCTGCTTTGGGATTGACTTTCATTCATCTGTATGAGCTCCTGTGTCATGAGTGACTGTGAGATAGAGCTATCCTCTCCCTATTTGTTGCTTAGACTGAACTGCCTTCCGTGTGCTGTCATGGTATGGAAAATGGTGTTCGCCGGGACATAATCACATATGTTTGTGTTCTTGTGTGGATTCATGCAATACCTTTCCTTAAGCAGAAACATTTTGCTCTACATTTGGGCAACCCTTTTCTTCATCTATGATGGCTCAGAACAATTCTTCAGAGAAGTTCAGTGGTAGAAATAACAACTTAGTATAAACCCATCTGCAGCAGTAAGTTTGCATTAAGGCTTTTTGCTCACACTTGGCTTTGTGAAAGCCTTTCTAAAGGAAAATTCAGTAAGTTTTCTCCTTGACAGAGCATCAGTTTCCCATTTTTTCTTTACAAACACAATTCCTGTTAGCATCAGTGAGATGCTAAGAGATAGGGAGATCCTCCAAAGCCTTCTAAATCAGTGGAAGCCTTTCTTTGACTTAGTTGGATTTTAATTTGTAAGCATGTAAAAGGGATAAGAAAACCCATTTATAATTCACTAATGCATTTTAAGAATCTTCTTACAGCAGGCTTCCATAGAAATATAGTTTTATTAGAGCTGGTAAAGCTGCAAGAACTCATTTTCTTCTGGATAAACTGCTGGGTCAATTAGAAGTAAGCTGGCTTAGCTATTGTACTTTACCATAGCTCTTGACTACAGCTGTCTTGTTCTTGAGACTCTTTTAAGATGACAGTCTTTGATAAATCTTCATCCCTTCATCCATCAGAGATTTTGCAGAATTGGCTATTTCAGTCTTTGGTTGTGTTCATGACATGAGGGCAGTGAGCTCTCTGCCACTAACGGCTTTCTACAGGGAGTGGAACAGCTTACGCCTGATGGGGCATCCTTCAGATGTTTCTGTGTTGCTGCACTGCTTTCTTTTAATTATTATTGTTATTCTGGTCAGTGATTATTTAGCAAAGACTTGTGAGAAGAACACTATTGTTTCCAAAGACATGAGGCTGTTGCTATGCTGTCATAGTCTTTTATTTAACAGCTAGGAAGGTACCAGTGATAAATGATAGCTACTCTTCCGTGTAAAATGGGAAGTGTTCATTCAGCAGGTTGCCAGCATACATTTAGTAGAACAGTCCTCATTAATATTCTACAGCATAATATGTTAATTGGTTTTCTTTTCGCACAATCCCAGAAGACTCAGGTTGGAAGTGACTTCTGGAGGTCATCTAGTTGACTCCTTGCTCAAAGCAGAGCAGAGCCCAAAGAAAACATTAGCTTTTGACTTAATGGAATTTGTGCTTGTCACGTTGGTCTAAAGACATGGAGTTTATTTACTTACTTCTCCAACAGACCATCCCCCCACTGTGTTCAGTAACATCTGCATAAAATGGCAGTTGTGGCTATACCCTTCAACTTGAAAGGCACCAAAGGGAGCAGAGCTGCCACAGCAATTCTTTGGAGGTGATGCAGTGCCTGCTGCTCAGCTCGCTAGATCTCACCTGCCTCAGGCATCATCGTATCCTTTCCTTTCACCCCAGAGTCTCTTTCTAAGTGTGTGTAGGTGTCTGGTGAACTATGCAGCTTATTTCGTATAAATGGATAATTGATGCTCTTACAACAGTCAGGATTTGGGATGCTTGTATGAAAATCATGACAGCAAAGTATTTACACTTTAAAAGTTTATAAGGTAAAATGCGTTTTGGAGCTTAGCAAGTTATTGGCAAATAGGGAACTAAACCTCTCTTAATGTTTCAGCTGATCTATTGACTTGATATCAGGCTGCTGTATTGTTTACTTGGGTTTCATACCTACAAGGTTATTTTTTCAGCCAGGAGAGTTAAAGATAATTTGAAAGCCTTGGTTCTTTCAACAGAAGATCAATTTCACAGTAAATCCTCTGGCCACAGAACACACAGGATGTCAGTTATGATAGATGCCTTCCAGACTTAGATTATTTTGCTTTATTCTTGCTCCTTATCCCACTTCTCAAACTACTTTACATATCAGTTATCATCTTTTTTTTCTGTCTTTTTTTTCTAACAAGACTTTATTGATGACTTACTGTGGTTGAGTCGTATCCAGTTGTGTGGCTGTGCTGTCCTACATCAGTCTTGTGTTGTCCTTGTCTGTGAGAATCTAGAATCTTGATTCAGGGTTTGAGTTTAGGCCATCATGATTTTCAAACAGCAGTGATAACATTTTGAGTAGTGACCAACGAACTGCCAATCCACAATAAATAATTAGGTTTTTTAACAGTTCCTTATAGATTAACTTTGCTTAATGGAGCTTGTTCATCACCAATTTTACATTCTGCTCCTGTGTATGAAATGCTTTGCTCTTCCCCACATGCCCAAGTGAAGCAGAACAGAGCAGTTTTAAAAAGTGCAATGACTATATGGAGACTGTCATACCTAAAATGATTATTACTTTTATTTCACTGAGTTCAGAGGAGTTTGTATGTCATATACTTAAGCAGTTATTTAGCTAGACTAGTTCAGAAAATCACTAAAGCTGCCTAGGGCTTTAATCATAGAATCATAGAATGGTAGGGTTAGAAGGGACCTTTCGAGATCATCTAGTCCAAGATTTAGGTATTTGGTGATGTGCGTGGCTGGACAAGGGGCATCTTTGTATTCTCTATTTTCTCTCAGCTATTTTTGTTTTCTGCATCTGCTGATCAGTGAATTGTACGATACCCTATTATAGCTGACCAAATTATAACCTGAACATTTTCGCTGATCCTTGATCAGAATGCTCCACTTCTTTTTCTGGATTACCTCGTATTTCTGTTAGTGCAGTGTGGCCTGTTCACAGTGTTGCAGTACTATTGTTCCTTGAATGCTGAATTTTATATCATATAATAGTTTTTTTCATATATATGTGTGCATATATATATTCACATACTTTTTTTTCCTCAAGTATATATATATGCCTATGTGTGTGTACAGAAAGACAGAGAGACAGAAACAGACTTCTATGGGTAAAGAAACAAAATGACTTACATAATATTTAAGGCAAGAGCATCCAAATTGAAAATACATTTTTAATCAGTATATATGATACGAGAAGTTTACCAGGACTTGTGCAGCATCTGTCAGGAAAAAAAAAAAAATCTGTGTTGTTATTCAGTAGCAATGTAGCAGTTTGTTTTATGATATTATAAATAGTACCTGGAAGCTGAGATTATTTATGAGAAAGTAGGCAAAGCAAAGGGAGAAAAGAAATGTAGACACTTTATTATATACTGCATGTATGTTACAGTGAGCACTGTAATGTTCTGGACATTCCCCTCTGTGTTGGACAGAGGGGAAACCCCACCTTCTTCTCCCTGCTTGCTGGGGAGTAGGAGAAAAAAAGAGGATGGTGGGAAGTGGAGATTTGTGCTAAAGAAATTAATATGTGTGGTGGTAGGTTCGTTAATATCATAACACATCTGCTGCTGGAGACATATTTATCTGCTGAAGTTTTCAGAGTGCTTGGCAAAACCACAGAGAGTGTATCGTTTGACACATTTTTGCAGAATTAAAATATGTTTTGCCTGAAGAAAAATAGAAAATGAGCAGATGAGCCAGAAATACCCTGCAAGTGTCTGTTCCCTTTCCAACTTCTGGACCACAGTCCTTCCACGCTGTGTTTATACTTTGTACCATGCCAGTGTTTGCCGCGAGAGGCAGATGGGCAAAGTTTGTGGGAGTGCTGTGTAGTGATTTAGCAAAGCGTTCGTTATGCAGGTACTTTCTGAAAGTCAGGGTGGAAATCCTACAAACCTCATTCGACTCATCTGATGTCAACCCAGCAGCACATGCGAGGGTCCACTTTACCCAACTTCTGGGTTTCTGCATGCAGAGTTACAGGCTGTGTTGCTATGGAGACCGGGGCTTGCTGCAACACTGATCTGCGCTAACTGGCATTAATGACGCCGTGTTATTAGGGGCAGGGAATAGTCACGCCAGCCTAAATTGAGGCCTATCACTGATCTCTGCTGAACCCATCTGCTGGTATCGACTGTGGCAAGTGAAGCATGTCCTTGTACACGCTCCTGCCTTTTGCTGACACTTTGCATGCTGTGGCAGCTGTGGCAGCCGCTCTGCAGGTCCCTGGTGCCCTCGCTGGGAATTGTGTCTGTGTTGTGCAACACAGCGCAGTGTGGTGTGCTGCTGCTGGGGAGAGTGGAGGTATTTGTGTTCAGGATGAGTCTAAGCAGACTCACGGCCCAACTCTCTGATTTTCTACAAAATAATAAATGCTGCCTGGAGGTGGATCCAAAGCCCAATGGAGAGGATGAGAGAGGGGTACCCTGGGTGGGAAAGGGGCTGGAAGGAGTATGGGCAATTATTGCTGTGTGACAAGGATAAGGCATTGGAGGAATGATTAGACTGGCTGACTAAAAGCATAAGGAGATGTCAATAGATGACCCTCTAGTCCAGGAGCTCATTTGGAAGGCAGTCAACACATCAGTAGTATGTACAGTGCATACTGACGGGTGATTTTAACTTGTGAGTTCAGAAATGCTGAGAGGCACAGAGGAGCTTTGAGATTTGCTCACTGCTACATATATATGAATAAGGAGAGGCCTAAATGACAGAAACTTGACGGAGGATGTCTGTCCCACAGCTAATGATAGCAGTGTTAAATTTTACCTCCATTTGACTCAAGAAGATCCCTTCCTACAGAGATGACAGACTGTTAATTAGAGGATATTGTGTTTATCGATGTATGTACTCTGTACATTTAATCACAGTTAGTAATGGATTATGAGGGAAGTAAAAAAATTTCCACCTCTATAATTTGACCCCATTATCTAAATATGCAAGGGTAAAGCCCTGAGGAATTCCTGGTAATTATTAGCTCTTGCCATACAGATTTGTTATTCCCTAGCTGTAAGCTTGGGGAGTTTCTTTAACTCTCTTATCCATGCCATGTTCTGTATTTCCACAGTGCTTGTGCATCTGTGTCAGTGTGCAGACAGTCCCACTGCAAATGCTGGCTAGTGTTACGCTAGTCTGGCATGTCCTGTTTCAGGTGTTACAGTGTTACTACACAGCTAGATGTTCCCAAGAACAAGAATGAGGACAATTATACATAAACATCAAGAAATGCTGGAAATAAGTTGGGAGAGAGGTGTTGTGTGTGTTCGTGTGTTTTCAGATGCGGCTTTCTGCTGATGGATTTGTGTGCTAATTTTCTGTAATGTCTTTGACTTGTTCAGGGCACAGGTATATGTCCTGAAAAATAAGATCCAAAGCATTTCTGGTTGGTGCAGCCAAAATGTAGAGGACACAGTTGGCCTTGTAAGCTAAAGATTAACTGCCTTTCGTTTCACAAAGCTGTTAGTGAAAATAATTGCATGAATATTTATTGCAGATACAAATATAATGGAGAACTACAGAAAGGCATATGAGGAAATCAGTAATTTTGTCTTCAGAAATCAGGTGTATCATAAAGAATAAAAGTCCTTCTGTCATTCATTCAGCATCAAGGAGAAAATAAACGCTCAAAGCTCTGGTTCTGAAGCATGTGCTGCCTCTCACTGAGGAGACAGAGGTCTTGTGAACATGTAGGATGTCATCCTTAATTACAGACTATTTCACAGTGCTTGCACGTAAGGCAGCTGAATAAAGATTATGGTTGCAGTTGGAATTTTATAGGTTTTAAATGCGTGGCTTTGCAACCCAAATGATCTTACTCTGTGCTCCATTTCACGCACATTGGAGTTGAGGACAGATGCTAAAAATGTCAGTTGGAACATTGTAACACGTTCTCTACAATATCTGGTAGCCTGGCTTCCAAAACGCCTGTTCTGTTAGTGTCTGAACTAGTCTAGATAGATGAAATATACAGCAAAAGAAATGATTATTAACAACAAGCTTTTCTAGCAATGCCCTTGACAATAAAAAGGCACACATGGAATTTGAGTCTACCATTCTTCAGGAATTTTGTCATGCACTTGACTCTCTGCACTTGCTGAAAGGCTCCCAAGGAAGAACAGCAAGGAGCAACTCTAGGAGTTTTTTAAAGGAGTCTCATCGCTCTAATTTTTTTCACAGTGAACACCCAGAGTTCTGGGCTTATTTTTCCATTTCAGCCTGAAATGGTGTAGAGATCACACAAGAAAAACGGCTGTTGATGTGCCTCTTTATTGTTGCCTGTCTGATACTGGTTTTTTTTTCCACAACCCTTTCACTTTTCTTCTAGGCTGCCATCTGCCTCTTCCCCCGCACCTCTCACTTTTATTGCATTTCCACTGCTAGGTTAAGTACATATGCAGTTTAAGGTGTAGGAGGTAAGATCTTATGTAGATGGTGGCTTGACTCTGGCTGAATGCCAGGTGCCCACCAAAGCTGCTCTGTTACTCCCTATCCTAATTTGGACAGGGCAGAGAAAATGTAGTAAAAGGCTCATGAGTTAAGGTAAGAATGGGGAAATCACTCATCAGTTACCACCTCCAGCAAAAGAGACTTGCTTGGGTAAATGAGTTTAATTTGTTACCAGTCAGAAGACAGGTAATGAGAAATAAAACCCTAACCTTAAAAGAACTTCCATCCTCTCCCTCCCCTCTTCCCAATTCTCTGCTTCCTCCTCTGCAGTGGTGTTGGGGGAATGGGGGTTACAATCAGTTCATTACAGATGGTCTTTGCCACTGCTTCATTTCAGGAAGACTCCTTACACTTTCCCTGATGCAGTGTGTGGTCCCTGCCAGAGGAGAGAGTCCTCCACAAACTTCTCCAATGTGGGTCCTTCCCACAGGCTACAGTTCTTCATGAACTGGCCCAGCCTGAGTCTTAACCCCAGCAGAAACAATCCTTCAGGAACAGGCTGCTCCTGTGTGGGTCCCCCATGGAGTCACAGGTCCTGACAGCAAACCTGGTCTCATGTGCACTCAGCTCTCCATGGGTTCTCAGGTCCTGCAGGAAACTTGCCCCAATGTGGGCTTCCCATGGGGTCACAGCCTCCTTCAGGCACCCACCCGCTCCAGTGTGGAGTCCTCCCTGGGCTGCGAGTGGGTCTCTGCTCCCCTGTGGCCTCCATGGACTGCAGGGGCATAGCTTGCCTCCCCATGGGCTGCGCCACAGGTTGCATGGGAATCTCTGCTCTGGCGTTTGGAGCACCTCCTCTCCTTCTCCTTCACTGACCTTGGGATCTGTGGAGATGTTCTCATGTTCTTAATCCTCTCTGCTGTAGTTTGCACCTGTGCAGTAACTTTTATCCTCCTCCTCAAATACATTACCCTAGAAGTGATGCCACCATCGCTGATGGGGTCAGCCTTGACCAGCAGTGGGGGTGTCTTGGAGCTGTCTGGCATTGGCTCCATCAGGTATAGGGGAAGCCTCTAGCAGCCTCTCACAGAAGCTACTCCTGTAGCCCCCTTGCTACCAAAACCTTGCCACATGAACCCAACATATTGCCAAAGATCTGTTTGTTTCTGTCTTTCCCAGCACAGGAACAAGTTAAAACAACAATGGTAAATGAACTGGGGAGAGGAAACTAAAGGGTAAAATACCAATAATCGTATTTCTTATAGTCTGTTGTACAAAACAACAGTTAAAGGGACTATTCCTGCACACGTGCAGCTCAATGCATGGGTAATTCAAAAATACCCCACTTTAGAGGACTACACAGCAGCAGCTAATCTGAGATCATACAGAGCAGAAAGTAGCAGGAATCTTTTCAAAGGTTGCTGCAATTTCTTCTCTTCCTCCCTGAGCACTGTTTTCTCTCTGCCCCTGGGAGATTATTAGGCGGTAGAAAACACCGAACACCATTCCCTGATGCACCTGTGTTGATGGCTAAAATGAACGTGTTTTGCATTTGAAAGTGGGAGTTTTGTCCTTCTTACATGTTCAGACACCATTAAATCTCAAATGTATTTCTGCTGATGGCTGCTGAAAAGCCCTGTGCTGTTCTCCAGTGTGGAAACTCTGGAACTTAATGCTTCTCTAAATATTATGTGCAGATTATGTGCACTGTAGATTGCACGATGCAACCTTTATGTATCAGTATTAAACCATGATACAGTAGCAAATTTGAAATTGGAAAGGCACCATGGTGCAAAAAAAGCAGGAAGCACTCTGCTCTTTATTGAGTGGTACAGAGGATGGTGAAAACTGAGTAGTTAATCTTAAACGCCATGTCAAGTCATATATGTCAAGGTCATATGTCTTGTTTATGTTTATGAGTGCCTGTTACACTGAAATTAACACAGGGTTAATTTGAAGGATGCATGTGATGAGCAGCAGGCTGAGTTGTGTGCCACTGGTTACGCTTGTCACAACATAAAACAAGTAGAAAGGCAATGTAGCCAGCAATCCTGAGCAGCTGCTGCTAAGGAGAACTCCAGGCACTGGGCAGTGAGACCAATCTCGTCCCACTGTTGGGAGCTTGAGATGTTGCCCACAGGATTTCCTTAGATGTATGTGTTTAAAATACCTTAGGTGTCATCATCAAGTCCTTTCCTTAGTTTTATGTCAGTCTTTCTGCCAGGAGGGATTCAGGAAGGTTTGCTGTTTACCTGTTCCTGCTTGCTTCAAGGTGGGAGAAAGAGTGGGGAGCCTTGGCTGGGAGCAGCCGTCTGCCAGGATTGTGGCAATTGCTGCAGGCAAGCAGAATTGCCATTTTACTGCCTTGGTCCAGACAATCTGGAGGAGACCTTAACCAAGAGAAGTTTAAAATTAGTAAAAAAAGTAATTTACTTTTTGTTTCAAGGAGTAAAAACTAGTTGTCCAGTAGACAACTTTTTGTTCTTCTAAACTATATTAAGCTGGGGGTGTTGGTCAACAGCAGCAATGTGCCCAGGTGGCCAAGAAGGCCAAGGGCATCCTGGCTTGTATCAGACATAATGTGGCCAGCAGAATGAAGACAGTGACCACCACTGTCTACTGGGCACTGTTGAGAGCACACCTTGACTGCTGTGTTCAGTGTTGAGCCCATCACTCCAAGAGGGACATTGAGGGGAAATGGGCAGTGGAGCTGAGGAAAGGTCTAGACCACAAGTCTGATGAGGAGCAGCTGAGGGACTTGTTTTAGTGGTGGCTGTGGCAATGCTGAAGTAATAGTTGGATTAATGATCTTGATGGTCTTTTCCAACCTAAACGATTCTATGATTAAACTGTATTAAGTATCTCAAAGCCTGTTCATACAGCTCAAGCCAGGCAGGTGCTGGCATCCGGAGACAAGATAATCCATCTGCTTTTCCTTAGACCATCGCATTGCCTAAAGCAGCCAGAGGTTTAGGACTGTTGAGGTGTGGCTGCTGGGGACAGCCAGGGCAGGAGTGCCACCGTGTGGTGCTCTGATAGAGCTAGATATTAAAATTAAATACTATTAATAGAATGTCGATCTCTGAGGGATTGCAAGACCCTCCCAAATCTCTTTTTTAGTAATAATTCTACAAAATTATGTATATGCAGGGATTATGCAAATGATAGCTCTTTCATTTTTTTAAAACCCAGCTTGGGGTGTAAACTGTTAGGGGAGGAACAGGAGACATCTGGGATATGCTTTTTTTGCAATTCTAGTTATAAAACTTCACACACCCAGACAAACCATTCCTCCTCACAAACCTCACCTATTGAAGATGTGCAAGTTTGATTTTGGCTCTGAAAACATAGAGGTGAAGCTTGTTTTTCCATATCCAAAGACCACTTGGGAACTATTGTTTACCTCAGTAGAGATAAGTGAAGAATTTGACTTAGCTAGTGAAGTTGTTCATAGTAATGCTTTTCTCTGTATCCAGACTTTTAAACCTCCTTGAATTAAAAAGGATTTGTAATCTTTGGATCTTGTAGAATCTGAACCTCCCAGTATTAGAGAACCAAAACATACTATTATATGATACTGTGATTCTATTAGAGCATAGGCTTTACTGAAGTACACACCGTTGTTTTGGATATTGTTCACTGTTAGCCAAACACAAATTTCAGTCTCAGATGATGAATTAAAGAGTGATTTTTATTAAGAAAGTCCTTTGCTCTGCATCTTTATGTGCTCAAAGAAACAAGATGACAATTAAGGAGTGGAAGAGACTGGTAAATACTCTTTGCTGGCTGCTTGCAGTTATAGAGAGGTGAATTCTAGAAATTTTATTGTTCTATTATTTTTGAAAAGATTGCAAGTATTTCCTTTGGTGCGGAAAAGGTGATGTCTCAGGATATCTCTGCACTATGCCGTGGTGAATGATGCAGTGACCTTCTAGCCAGCACCAACAGAGACAAGCAAAGCCTGTCAGCAGAAGGCTACAAATTAACTCTGCTAAAAGATGGGACAAGAGGTGCTGATGTGCCCTTCCTGCTTTTATGCCTGACCAGCACACTCCACCATGTAGGCATGTCAGCTGCCTTGATACTTTTACAGCCTGCTCCATCACTTGGTGTCGAGTGCCATTTGAAAGACCAGTGGTTAAGGCTTTATGTGGAGATTTTTGATTCAGAGAAGTTTCTGAAATTCCAAATAAACATATTAGTGCCTGACTAGTCTGTTCCTCCTTTTTTTTTTTTTNAAGTTGTGGCTGGGGGAGGTTGGTCTCTTCTCCCAGGTAACAAGCAACAGGACAAGAGGAAACAGCCTCAAGTTGCACCAGGGGAGATTTAGATTGGAGATTAGGGAAAAATTCTTAACTGAAAGGGTTGTCAAGCCCTGGAGCAAGATCCCAGGACTGTGGTGGAGTCCCCGTCCCTGGAGGAATTCTAAAACCCTGTAGCTGTGTGGCTGAGGGACATGTTTTAGTGGTGGCTGTGGCAATGCTGAAGTAATAGTTGGATTAATGATCTTGATGGTCTTTTCCAACCTAAACGATTCTATGATTAAACTGTATTAAGTATCTCAAAGCCTGTTCATACAGCTCAAGCCAGGCAGGTGCTGGCATCCGGAGACAAGATAATCCATCTGCTTTTCCTTAGACCATCGCATTGCCTAAAGCAGCCAGAGGTTTAGGACTGTTGAGGTGTGGCTGCTGGGGACAGCCAGGGCAGGAGTGCCACCGTGTGGTGCTCTGATAGAGCTAGATATTAAAATTAAATAATATTAATAGAATGTCGATCTCTGAGGGATTGCAAGACCCTCCCAAATCTCTTTTTTAGTAATAATTCTACAAAATTATGTATATGCAGGGATTATGCAAATGATAGCTCTTTCATTTTTTTAAAACCCAGCTTGGGGTGTAAACTGTTAGGGGAGGAACAGGAGACATCTGGGATATGCTTTTTTTGCAATTCTAGTTATAAAACTTCACACACCCAGACAAACCATTCCTCCTCACAAACCTCACCTATTGAAGATGTGCAAGTTTGATTTTGGCTCTGAAAACATAGAGGTGAAGCTTGTTTTTCCATATCCAAAGACCACTTGGGAACTATTGTTTACCTCAGTAGAGATAAGTGAAGAATTTGACTTAGCTAGTGAAGTTGTTCATAGTAATGCTTTTCTCTGTATCCAGACTTTTAAACCTCCTTGAATTAAAAAGGATTTGTAATCTTTGGATCTTGTAGAATCTGAACCTCCCAGTATTAGAGAACCAAAACATACTATTATATGATACTGTGATTCTATTAGAGCATAGGCTTTACTGAAGTACACACCGTTGTTTTGGATATTGTTCACTGTTAGCCAAACACAAATTTCAGTCTCAGATGATGAATTAAAGAGTGATTTTTATTAAGAAAGTCCTTTGCTCTGCATCTTTATGTGCTCAAAGAAACAAGATGACAATTAAGGAGTGGAAGAGACTGGTAAATACTCTTTGCTGGCTGCTTGCAGTTATAGAGAGGTGAATTCTAGAAATTTTATTGTTCTATTATTTTTGAAAAGATTGCAAGTATTTCCTTTGGTGCGGAAAAGGTGATGTCTCAGGATATCTCTGCACTATGCCGTGGTGAATGATGCAGTGACCTTCTAGCCAGCACCAACAGAGACAAGCAAAGCCTGTCAGCAGAAGGCTACAAATTAACTCTGCTAAAAGATGGGACAAGAGGTGCTGATGTGCCCTTCCTGCTTTTATGCCTGACCAGCACACTCCACCATGTAGGCATGTCAGCTGCCTTGATACTTTTACAGCCTGCTCCATCACTTGGTGTCGAGTGCCATTTGAAAGACCAGTGGTTAAGGCTTTATGTGGAGATTTTTGATTCAGAGAAGTTTCTGAAATTCCAAATAAACATATTAGTGCCTGACTAGTCTGTTCCTCCTTTTTTTTTTTTTAAGCTGTTCTACTTTACATAAGTGTTTTAATTGGGCCATTCATTCATTGAGGTGATAGGACACCTGAGATTTCAAATCTGGGTTTCTCACATCCCCTGTAATGTGCTAAAGGTTAGCTAATGTTTGTCTTCATTATCTCTCACTGGAAGTTCCAGATTCTACCTTTTCCATACAAGCCAGTTAACTCTTGCTTTGAAACTCATCTTTTATAATTGTCCATGTCAACATCGGAAGAAACTGTGTGTCTTGAAAGGTGTTTTTGGTCTGGCAGCTCTGTGAAAAGGAAGGTTGGCCTCTGTTCAGCGCTCCTCATTGCTGGTGCAGGAGCACTGGTGTGGCAGAGTGCAACTAAATTGCTGTCCGTAATCTAGTGCTGTATGTTGAGGACGTACAAGCTCATTTTGCTCTTTGCAAGAGCTTAAGGATGATAAATTGAGCTGTGAGGGAAAGCCTGGGATGAAGTATGTGTTTGGACTAGACCAAGACTCTTACAGTTCTTTTTGTCCTCGTTTTCAGCACAAAGTCTCTGTTTGCTGCCTTTATCCCTTCCCAATGTAGAGCATAACTTTAACCTGTATGAATAAATCATCTGCCCTTTTGCCACATCTATACGAGCTATTGTGGTCAGCTGAAATTTGAACTGATCTGCCAGCTGAGGGTCAGTTTTGTGTAGATTTTTGCAGAAATATTCCTAGTTGATTCCAACCACTCTTCAGTATCAACTTAACTATGATCCACCAGCTGCCTGATTTTCAAAGAAGATTCTGTGTATGCTCTTGGGGGCATCTCGTTCATCACATTGCAAACTTCCAAGACTCCAAGCAAGAGCATCTTGTTTTTGACTTTGACGTTAAGGTTGAGGAAATGGATAAATTGCCATACTCTTTATTCATCATTTCTAATGCTACTGTCTTGGTGAAACGTAAAATTGCAAAGTACATAGTCAAGGGGGATCATTTGATGAACTCAGCTGATTTACAGTAAGGCTCCTAATTACATCAAGCATGTCAAATTAGAGTATACTTTTGCAAGGATACATTTTTTGGTAATAATGCCTGCAATTCATTTTCAAATCTCCATAACAGTAAGAGGTTGTTTGGGAAAGTGGTGCAGACCCTCCCTTTATTTCCAAGGCTGCCAAGAAGTCACAAAGTGGTTTTTAAGTGTTGACTGATCTAGACAGACTGCTGCCTTTATTCTAGCTATGATTTGGGATCCATTCTTGTTAGTTGTTTGAGAAGACAAGCTGTTCATCCTCGTCTTCCACAGGAATTAATGGAAACTGAAGGCACTTCAGGAACAAAATGATGGTAATGTATGCTTTTCTGTGTGTCAGAGATGTCTCTTCATTCTGTGTGAAGCTTTGTTTCAAGTCACTGAAAGTGTACTGTTATGGACAAGTTCTTTTACCTGCTGGGACAGATTTCACAGTAGAAGAAGAAGCTGTGTGTCAGATATACCTTCCTGTATTTAGCTTGAGACATATAGTTGCCTCTGCAAATTACCTTCAGATCTAGGATGTTTTTGTCTTCAATACAAATTCAGAATCAGACCAGCCACTTCTGCTCTGTGTAAAGACAATTCTGGCCTAGCACACTTTTGCAGATTGTGATACGGTTGCCTAAATAATTTCAATATATCATTGTAAGAAAATAATTTGGTGAGGGACATGTTTGCACTTCTCAAGTGTGGCACTGTGTAGATGATCTGAAAGTTCTCTGGACAGGAAGCCAAGCTGCTTCTTGAGAGAGCTTTCAAGCAATTCGAGTAAACTTCCTGTATCCAGAATGGGTCTTTTAAATGTCTAAATGCTGCAGAAACACTAGTTGTTAAAAAATAGTAGGATTCTTACTAGAAAAATGTAAAGTAAATGTAAAAGTGAAAATTACATTCTGTGGTCCTTGATGTGCCCATAGATGCTGGAAGTATGTATCACAGCAGTGGTCTCCTGTGCTTTTTTTTTTGCATCTACAAGGAGTTTTTCATTTTACAGTTCTGTAAATAGAGGCCTGAAAGCTATAAAGTAAAAGTTATACTACTTAGGAAGGGCAAGGAAAAAGGCTAGGGCTTTGCAAGTGAGATCTACATTATCTTTTCAAGTTCTAGAAGAACAATAAACTACATCGCCTGTGACTTCTGAGGAATTTGTCTTTAGCTGACTCAAAAATGACTGCTTTAAAATTGCTGTTATTTAGAAAAATATCTGTAATAGGTTCTGAAATGCTTTTAAAGGGTCACCTGGCAGGTTTTTACTGAAGAATGTAGACTCTTAAGACCAGCAGAAGCTCATGGTGCAGGGCCCTTCATTAGTGGGTTATACCCTGGTCAGAGGCCTTTGGCCTGTCACTGGGTTTGACCTTTAGACCGTGTTTTCTGGCTTTTACTATCATGTAGGGAAAAAGTTTCCTCATTTGTGTTACATCTCAGGGTCATTTGGATCTTATCAAGTGCTTCCTGTAGAAACATCCAGGTAGTCTGTGTCTTTAGGCCACCAAGGATTTCACAGTGTATGTGATGCAGAGAGTATCTTGTTCTGTTATAACTTGGCCTTCCCTATCCTAACTGGTAGTAGGACAGTGGAATGAAGACAGACTTTGTGCAGCAGGATCTTCTGCTTGTGGAGTTATATCATTGCTTTGTAACCAGTGTCAGTGCCTTTCATCTTGTTTGCATCAGGATGTCACTGTAGGGAAATTTACAAGCCATCCTTGGCAAACTTTCAGAGCAGTTCAGAAGGTTCGTGGGCTGGATACAGCCCATGGCTGGAAATTACTGATCATGTCCTAAACAGACTAAACACTGACAGGAAACCTGATGCTTACTGCTACATGTACACCCGGTTGTTGCCAAACTTGGCCTGCTGTAATGCTGAAAAAACTGTCTTGAAATGTACATTTATGGCTGCCTTGGCGTCACTTGGCCAGGAGAGGGGGATCACTTGCCGTTCATTTCCCCAGGCATTCGGGGAGGGAAATAAAATACTGAATGTTTTTCACTTATCTGGACTCCATGTTTTCAATGCTACCTTAATCACATCTGTTTTTCTTCAGTCTTGCAGCTTGACTTTTCAGCTGTTCTAGAGTTAGTGTTTTCGTCCAGATATCTTATTTGATCTCAAGATCTTGCATTCCCCACTGATGACAATATTTCATTATCGATGTGAAGGTTCCTCCTGGTCTCTTTGGTCTGTGTTGCCCTTGCAGCACCTCAGCCGAGGGTTTCAGTAGAGGGGCAGAAGCTGGAGGTTCTGTGCCACTCGCCCCACTGATGTCTGGGTCCCACGCCGGCTCTGAGCTGGGACACAGTCGGGGCCGCGTCCCCAGTGGTCTACGACCTTGCCGATGCGTTAATTTGGCATGGCTGAGGGTTTCCCGTGCGCCTCGTGGCTTGGCTGCGCGCGGAGGCGAAGGGGGGTGAGCGCTCTCCATGGTGCTGAGTGTCGGGCGCCAGCTGCCCCGAGTGCGCGAAAGCGCTTCTGAGCTTTTGGGAAGCAGCAAGTTCTCCTCCTTGGGGTTCTCTGTGCGGTAAAACCACTCCCTTCATTTTCGCTGGCCTTGCCGAATAACGGTGTGCCGACGGCTCGGTTCGGCTGTAGGCCAGAGGAGTTCAGTGTGCCCATAGGTAACGATGTTGCTTTGATCAGCTATTGGCAAGTTGGTTTGGGACAGGGAAAGTAATGTCAGCTTTCTTTCTTTTGTGAGGAAGAGAAGAAAGACATCTATATTAGAAGGGTTTATTATGTTAATGTGTTTAATATGGTGGTTAATTTGGGCAGTGCCTTTTAAAAGAATCTTTGAGAATTCTTAATATAAAATTTTAGCCAGTGTTTTTATAAACAAGTGGCAGATGGGTCTTCTTTTGTTATAAGCAGTAGAAAAATGTGCTTCACAGACATTTTAAATGATACACCTCTTGTCCATAAGTATTTGATGAAGCAATGCATTGTGTAGCTCTTCTTTACATTTTCATTACCTCCAACAAGCAAAAGAGAAAGGAGATAGCATTATTGCCTTTAGAACAGGCATACTGGACTGGACTTCTGTAGGTTGTTACTGAAGGTGTATAACTGCTGATGTAGGTTAGAAATTGTGTAGTTAAAATTTTTGTTAGGATTGGTTATGTGTACTGACTTCATTTATGACATCCACTATTGTGACCTAAATATTCAGGCTCCAAGCCTGATTGCAGGTGGATAAGTGAAATCTAACTATAGCATTAGTCTTGATGGCATGTTGGTGATAGAAATGTCATTTTAGATACCATATATATAGTATACAGAAATACAAAGATGCATCAATTGGTTATACTCCTTCCATACTTTCCAAACTGAAACAAACCATGAAAGAAAATTGTTTATTTGGTGTGTCATCTTTCATTTTGGAAAGCTCATTTTGTGGGTCAGACTACTACATATACAAATATATCTACCTACATATATGAAAATATTTGTATAAGCAATCACTGAAGACTTTATTTTTATAGCTGTGGACATGTCAAGTTTTAATTCAAGGCAGATAGAGCCTTAAGTGCAGGCACATTTCTACACGTAAGAGCAAGCATGCTTAAGCAGAGCTGATTATGTGCAGCATCTAGGTTGCAACTGAAAGGACTTAAAGTTAATGAGATCTGCGTCACATTGGCTTATAGGCTTCCAATGCAGTGGCAACCAAATCCATTTTCCTGTTATATGCTGTTGTTGCCCAGGCATAACTGCTTTTTGTATTGTTATAATTTGTAAAGTTTTTTTTATTGACATCACACTGAAGCACTTAGCTTTGAGATATCAAAATCTGTTTCTAGATCAACAGATATCCCTATTAAATAGGTTATGTTACATGCAACACTGTAGTCCAGCCACATTATTGTAAATAGATCATTTTTGAATGTAATGAACTCTTACATCAGATAAATTGGTAGAGTTAAAACAAAGAGCTGTCCTTTTGACTCTTCAGACAGCTCACTGGAAATACTCTTGTGGTTTCTGGGAAAACAAATAATAGGACTTTTTGTCCCAAGTGACAGGATTGACCCATTGGGGACACAGGTGAAATATACTCAAGTACCTTTCAGTATGTAACTTGTTTTCTGTGACTTTTTCTCAGAGGATTACCCTTGAGTGTGAAATATTTCCTGTATCTCAGACCTGATGTAATTCAGCAGTATCTGACTATAGTGCAAATACTCAGAAAAAAAGGGGGAAAACCACCTTCTGAGAACATGTCTGATCATTATATGGGAAGACATTCAAGAGAAAGACCTCCACAGCTCATTTGTATCATAAAAACAAAAAAATCTGAAATCTTAGCCACTCCGTCAGCTTTCTCATCTTACAACTAGAAAGACTACATCTGGTCACACAGAGGAGGCAGAGATCCACTTCATGGGGTTAGAGAAGAAGCATTTCCTCAGGGTGTTGGACCAGTTGTCCATGGCACTAGATGGTACCTTGGGGAGCAGGCAGGATGACTGCAGACCCTAATAAGCTGCTCTGCTTTTGGCTGTGAGTGGCCTCTCTTGTATTGTCAGCAGAGCAGAGACCAGATTGATAAGCTGCACCAACAAAAGATGAAGCCCTGCACAACTGAGTGACTGAACTCCTCTGCAGCAGATCCAGCAGATATAAGTGCAGCAGCTAGGGAGTGTGAGGAGGGAGCCTGAGGAACACAATGCACGTCTTGGGAATCAGACTTGGCAGATCTGCAGTTACCTTCAGGGTGATCCCTCGGCTCTTTCTTTGCGTTAACATCAGCTTCTGTCTCCACAAGATCAAAACTGAACACAATACGAAAGAAGATGAAAGATGGTAGGGCAGGAAGGTCAGACCAGGAAGGAAGATGAAAAGGCACATTGCAATGTTGAATTAAATAATTGTGGTCCTGATCCAAAGTCCATTTAAATCAATAAAATGTCTGCTGTTGCCCTTAGTGAGCTATTGGGTCAGACCCTGTTTGACTTAGTTAAAATAGAATGTGATGTCAATATTTTCAATCAATGTGAAAACTAAGTGAGGCGATATTTAGAATTAATGCAACTTAGCTGTCATCAGAAAGCTGCAAAGTGAGCCAGAAATGTCTATCTCTAGTTTATTTAGGGTTTTGATAAAAAAAAAAAAACATCTTGAATTGCCAACGTTGATACAGCTCCAACGTCTTTACCTCATTTTTGGCATATTTATTTAAACTGGAGACATCAATGTCCGAAGGGCTTTTCTAAATCCTGTTCTTAGTGCTCAGAAAGTTGATGGTGTGTGCAAAGCATTGCTTTGTCATGGCACAGCTTGGACAGTAGTAAAGGATGACTAGAAGGACTTTTATGATATGAGAATGGCAATTATTTTATATTGCCACTGTTGCTGGTCTGTGAGCACTTGCCTGTGACAATGGCACTTCAACCGTGTAGTTAAATCTACAGAGCTCTGCTTTAATACATAGTGGATGCTGGAAATTCAGAAAGGTTCAGAGAGAGATTGAATAAGTTTATGGAGAACAGCGTGTGAAGATGACTACATCTATCATAGCACAGATGTCCTTCAGTCTGAAATGTCCAGAAGCTGGAAGAGTGCTTGAAAATATAATATAATGTGTTTGCCCTCTTCTGCCCTTTGCTAGGATATCCAGTTTTTGGCCGCTGTTGGAAGAAGGCGGCTTTGGTCTCATCTCACCGGTCATTGCTCTTATGTTCTTAGAAGCAAACATGTGACCATATTATCTGAAATTATTAATCTATATTGTATGAAACATTAATTATAAGAGTATATTAATATTTTCAGTAACTTATTCAAGTTGAAGGTATCTAAGCAGTATCATTTTTTGTAGCATAATTATTAACGACATGTAAAGTTTGTCAGTGTTGGACTGAACATGTTCAGGGCAGAAACCCACTGTGCAAGGAGTGGGTGTGGGTGTGTCATCTGTAATTTGTAGTAAACGTGTCAGGGCTGAGAGACAGGTCTGATTTGTGTCTGTTAATATACACGCCATAACTTGTCCTTTTTAATGTTGTCTTTTGTATTGCCTCTTTTTAGTTAATAAAATAGATCATAGAATCAGAGAACGGTAGGGTGGGAAGGAACCTTTAGAGATCATCTAGTCAAACCTCCCTGCAGAAGCAAGTTCACCCAGATCAGATCACATAAGAACATGTCCAGCCAGGTCTTGAAGACCTCCGAGGAAGGAGACTTCACACCCTCCCTGGGCAGCCTGTGCCAGGGCTCCCTCACCCTCACAGTAAACCAGTTTTTTCTTATATTTAAATGGAACTTTTTGTTTTTGGAACCCCTTGTCCTGTTACTAGATACAATAGAAAAAAGGGATGCCCCAAGCATTTAGATATTTGTAAATATAAATAAGATTAATGAAATGATGAGATAATTCATTAATGAGATTAATGAAATAGAGGTCATCAAGGTACAGAGAAAAAAGCCAGAACATAGTTTTATATAGTATCTTTTCAATTAAGTGACATTAATTTCCAGTTTAGAGCTTTCTGGAACACATTGTATTCACGTGTTCAATAGCATGAGAATCAGAGAGTGTAGAGCCTTTTTTTTTTAACCTGAATTTTTTTTTTCTTTCAGGAAAATATAAAATGAAACCCATACAGTATGGATATGTGATTGCTGACTCATTTCAAGGGTTATTTTACCTTTAGAACTAGGAGAATTGCTACCCTTTATGAGTAATAAATAAGAGTGTGGTTATAACAGTGAGTGAGACAGGAGGCAATTTATAAATGTGACATAAATTTCCATAGTTAGCTTTGTGCTTTTACTTTCCACAAGAATTATTTTTGCCTTTTTTTTTTCTAGGAATATGTAATTCTGTGGATATTGAAATGGCTGAATTTGCTAGTACTCACAGTCCATCCAAATAGTTTTAAATAGTTGAATTAAGTACATGGTTACACTGCTCTGGCACATCAAGTATTTTTTTTGTCCCTATCAAAAATATTCCATCATCTTCATCTTCATCCTTCCAGAGGAAGTATTCAGAGAAGAGTTTCCTGACCAGAAGGAGAAGGATGTCTACCTCTGACACTTAACCTGGCTAGAATAACAATAGAGTGAGTAGGTCGACATCCATGCTTGTGGGTGTAGGTGGTTTACTTCTTGCAAGTCTGCAAGTCACTGGTTTCTAGGCCACTAATGGCTGTGCCTGCACATTTCCGGGCCTGGTCTACCGTGTCCTGCCTTTCAGCAAAGAGAAGTTTAACACAACTTTTAAGGACAGAGCTGGTGATGTATGGTTGCAAAATAACACATAGGTGCATTCATTAGATATTATGTACAAGTTAGGCTGTGCATTGCTTTGGAGGGAACCTAATTCCCCTACAGATTTGCAGTCTGCCTTGTCCAGAAGGGTCTTCCACAATGCTAGACAAAAGATTGAATTGCTCAGCTTTTATCCCCACCAAACTATTGCCTGGGACAGCCCTTTCCCATTTTTAGTTCTTTGAAACCAATTTTGATTTTCTGACTATTTCCTGAATGTGCTAGCAGCCTAGTCTCCATTCTTGCTTTGAGGTATGAAAGGCTTTTCCCACTCCATCACTGCTTACCTTTTTTTGTAACTCCAGGAAAGGATGAGAACAGATTTGAGTCACACAGTTTTTGGCATTATTTCTAGGCTTGGTTTCTGCACTACCCACATGATTGTGTGTGGAGAGAACCTCATCTTTGTGAGACAGACTTCTGTTAGTGGATATGCTTTAAGGAAAATAATCATTTTTTTACATCCTCTTGTATTCCATTACTGTTGATCTTCATCCAGTAGGTTTCTACAATGGAAAATGCTGATTTGCCCAGCAAATCATGTGCATCTACCTGAAAGCTGGCAATTAAAAACAAATGCTGATCATAGTTGTTGGCTAATAAATCACTGCAGTGCAGGAGCCTATTGTCCCAGCTGGTGGATCAGGTTAAAAACAACAAAACCTGGAGATGCTAGAATTAGGCAATTGGGTCAGGAAGTTAATAACATGCCAATTTGTAAGTCAGGCAGATAGAAACTGTAACCCTAATTAAGCACCCACACATCTGTGATCTCATGGTAAGGTTACCCACTTGGGGCCTATTCACAAATCATTTAGGACACTGGACAGGTCTAAGCCTTGGAAGCTTTATTAGCCCAAAAGGGAATTTGTTGAATCTCATGAGTTTTGTATTTCTACATTCAGAGCTAATGATGACAAATGCTTTTCAGAGAAAACCCACCCTTTTTCTGGTACTGTGTTCTTTTTATGTTACTGTGCATCTGCCCACTCTCCCACTCCCCTCCCACATGCCGTTTGTGGCAGCATCGCGGTATGTTCTGTTTTCCTTCTGAAGTGGCTTCACAATATATTTTTTATGTTTAGGGAGAAATTACTCAGTCTCCATTTTTACTGAACAGATCTTGAAAATTTAGTAGTCAGACTGATGTCTACAGAAGGATTTCTTTTTGTTAAGGTCTGTATATACAGGACAATGACAAGTCATTTTTTGCTTTTGTTAGAAAAATCTTCCCGCCTTAAAACAGAACCCTTCTGTCCTGCAGGGACATTAACTGTGTCAACTGTTACACACACACAAGTGACACATACTTTATGTTCTTCTTCCCAAGGCTGGATATGTGCTTTCCAAAATAATCTACTGGAAGTGATTTCTTATTTTTTTTTTTATGAGATGATGACATGTTTTTATATCTCTTTGAGATTAGGTGGAAAATGCTTATGGAACATAATAGTGAACTCCTAGAACTGATCTGAAGGGGTTTTTTTTACTACTGATCTCCTAAAGAATGTTTGCTATTTCATTTTGTCTTACTTGGCACCCATTGTTTTACTCTGTTTTTTTTTTCTCCTGTGTAGCCTGAGTTACAAAGTACATTGAGATCTTTGTTAACTTATGAGTTTTCTGAAAGAATAATTATTTGAAACTGAGCCGATGAGCCTGCACATGTCAATCATCAAAAGATGACAACTTGTTTAATAGTCATGACTCCTGTAAACACTCCTGTGTATCAAACCCTATTGTGTGTGCTGCATAGCAGGATTTAAGCATTTAGTGGCTTAAGGAAAACTTGAACTATGCTTTAGGGAAATCCTAAGACCAGGATTTTTAAGTGTAGTGGCCTGTGATTTGGTTTTATTTTCTACATTCCTACATAAGACCCCACAAAGAGGTTGGGAAGGTAACTGCTTTCTTACTGTTTCAGGAAGGTAGAGCTCTGGATTACCAGCTGTTCATTTCTAATCTGCAAGTGATGCTACCTGTGAAGTTCACACAACATTAGGACAGCACAGCAAGTTACAGTTCTAGTAAAGAATCTAGTTGTCGCCTCCATTTTATCCCTTTGGCTGCCTCCACCTGTCTCACTTTGCTGGTGGCTGTTGCTGCTGCTACTGCTTGTGGTTTAGCCACTAGTTTTGCATAGCCTAGTTTCTCACGAATGAGAGCAACTGTGAAAAAATCAGCCTGTATGTACTGAGAAGCCACAAAAAGGGCTGACTGGGACTCTGTACCCTGCTTCTTCTGATATCTCCTTCTACTAGAGAAATACGTTTTTGATTGAAGGCACAGATCGCTGTCTCAAACACAAAATAGATGCCTTTTTAAATGGTCTTTATAATGCTTTGTAGCTTCCATATACAAGGACTTTGTGACAATTCTGACTTTGGAATTTGTGAAATCCTCAAAGTGAAAGTTTATAGTAAAAACAAAGTCACCAGTAAGAATTAGCTCCATGGTAATAATAAATGGCTCGATCTATATAAACTGAAAACAACTGAGTTCTGTAGGTACAAAAATAACGTGAGGTCAGGATTAGGCCTGGTCTGTGAGCTATTGTCACAGAGACAAGAGCTCACAGGACATCTGTTACCTATTTGGTGGTGTTGTGTTATAGGGAAATTCATGGTGCTTGGGTTTAGTGGCCATTCAGACTCATTCAGTCTGAACTCAAGGAATAAATTACAGAGGGAAACCTGGCTAAGAGAATTGTTTCTTTGAATTAGTGATTTTTTTAATGCTGCCATCAGTGAGCTCCCATGTCCCTGGCTTCTCTGTGGTGGCTAAGCCAGGAATGCAAATCTCTCTCTGTGTCGGAGAGTTGCAGTCCTCCTCTGCCTTGGGAGCTGCCTGGAAGAGACTGGATCAGTGCTGGTGGAGAGAGTTGAAATGTGATCAGTTGTCTACTCAGGACTAATGCAAAGGCGTGTCCTATTTTGATGAATAGATGCTTGACACTAATAGCGATAATAGTTACCCAGGGAGGTGGGAGCAGAGCTTTGATACGCCAGTTTTAGCAGGGGGCATAAGCAATGAGAAGATGACAGACTCGTCTGTGTCTGATATTAATGCTATAAATTAATGTCCCAAACCCAAAAGATATTTGGGGGGGAGGAGAAGGGAGGGAGATTAATTGACCATGTGTTGTTTCTCTCTTTTTCTTTTGATCTCTGGTGATCCGTAGCCATAATCATTCTCCATCTTCAACACAGGGCTTCATAAGTTGTCTTAGGAAGCGTCTGAAAGCAGCTTTTGGCACTGAATAATAATGAGCAGCAGACTCGGTGGTATTATTTTTACCTCAGAGGAGTTGAGCTGAACGGGGCAGGCTGAGCCCAGATTACGCTGTGTGCTTCCCCGAGCAGCATCCCCCTCCTCGCTGCGTTTGGTTCACTGCTTAATGCAGCTCTCCTGATGCAGCCTCACGTGGCTGCATAAAGGCACAATGAGGACTTGAATATTGCAAGCTGTTTCCAGGCGGCTCTCCATGCTGCTTGCAGGTGAGCAGGTTGAGGGTGGTCTCTCAGAGCCCGGCAGCTTTTCTGCCTGGTTTCCTGTCGACTGATTCAGCAGTAAAGGAAGAGAGAAGAAGGAGAAGAGGAGCCAGGAAAGCGTATGCTAGGCTCCAGTACAGACGGTTGCAGCAGCAGCAAGTCAGTAAGTCAGACTGCACCATTTTCTTCTCACCCTGCATAAAGGCAATGTGAGAAGCTGAAGGGAACTGCCCCCTCCCCCACCTGGTGGTGATGCTGAAGTGGAGCCTTCCTCCCAGTCAGAAGACGCAGCCGATCTGGAGGAATCCCAGAAGACCTTTCCAATTTGGCGATGTGTGTTTGAAGGCCAATTTTTCTTCTTTTCTTTTTTTTTTTTTCCCCCCACTCCCCAGCTAAGTCTGAAGCTTGTCTTTACTCACAGCCACGCTAAAGCAGTTTCAGCCTGCTAACAGATATCTGCCGGCAGCTCTCTGCTTCTGTGTGTGTGGCTGCCAGCACTTTCGCATGTCGTGTGAGTGGCCGTGGTCTCGTGCTTCTGAGTGATGGGTGCTGCAGAGGCTGGAGCAGAGCTGTGACCTCTCCTGGGGTGCTGAAGGAAGAAGAGTGGATTACGCCTTGAAGTTCTGACTTGCAGACAGTGCCCTTGCGGAAAACATAAATCACCTGGATATCCGCGTGTGGCGGAAACTGCTTCCTTGGAGCTGGTGTTTTCCTCTCCAAAATGGCTCATGCAGCCGCTTCCATTAAAAAAGTTCGAGAGTCTGAACTGGAAGAGAGGGAAAGAAACCTTGAGAAGGAAAGGAAAAGGCAGCGAAAAATCTCTAGGGCAGATCGGAAACGAAAGGTATGGGGGGAAAACATCCCCTTTCTCTCTTTCTTCCCCCTACCCTTCCTCCCTCCTGTGCAGCACTTCACAGGTGTTCATTGGCATGTGTAGTGCTCTCCCCTTCATTTTTCTAATATTTCATGTCATATTTCCCATTTGTATCCCTACCCATTCTTGCTGAGCCCCGCTGTGGGCTCAGCCCAGCTGCAATGAGATGAAAGTGCTACCAGTCATGGCAACCCACAGCTTTGCAGGCATAATGCAAATAAAGATGGCCATTGGCACACCAGTGTTGCCTTCCTTCTTTCATCCCTGAAAGGGCTAGAAATGCATGGCACTGTTTGGGAGCTGGGTCTTTCAAGCTTCCATCTGAAGAAGTTGTCAAGGAGGGAGGTGGCAGTGTTTGTGCTTTGCAGCGTGAAGGTACATTTCTGTACTTCATGATAGCATTTTTACCCCATTTCCCCTTTTTAGTTTCAGTTCCCCCATCACCAGCAATGCTAAATGTTTGCCCGTTGAGACTTGTCTGTGGTGCTGGGCATATCAACTGAACCAGTATGCAGTTAGCTCTCAGTACCTGATCCTGGGCTGGCAGCCGTGATTCAGTGTGTTTACTCTGCACACTGCAGGTGTATTTTTCTAGCTAGGGCCTGAAACACAAGTCTGCAGTCTATTGTTTTTTGCTTCTGTTGCTAGTGGCAATCTTTGATCTGTTAAGGCATATGTATTTAGATGTTTCAGATTTTGAAGAGGTTTCTGTTAATTTATAACAGTAACTGTTGTTTTGCTTCTGTATTAGAAAGGGGGAATGAATTTCTGATTGCCTTGGTAAAAAAATAGAATAACAAAGCCAATAGAGATTGTTTGTCAGATCACTCTATAGTTTCTAAGGACACAAATAACTATGATAGTGGAGAAAATATCAGCAAAACCCAAAGCTTCTATTAAGGTTAGCTTCATGACTATATTACATTGGAAGTGCCTGTGTTAATGCCTCCTCATTGTCACTTCATTTCTCCCATCTCTAGATTGTGGTGTGCATTAACTCATTCATGGACACTGTGTTTTGATCCATTCTTATAAGTATCTTCTGGAAGGAATAATATCAAGAGACATAATTTGTCCTTTTTTTTTTTCCTGCTACATTGCATGTAAACACAGATCTCTCTGGAAAAAGAAAACAGAACCCAGTAATATAGTGTTTAAATTTACAGATCCTTTTGGCAAATCTCTAGGATTCAGAAGCCATCTGCTCCCTTGGCATACCTGGAAATTTTGAATTCATTTCACATTCCATCTTATGGATTTTCATATTCTGAACTGCATGACTTAAATAAAATTACCAAGGCCATTTGATACCTTTGGGACCTTTGGATATTATCTGCCTGACTTTTAAAAGGCTGGCTTTGCAGAGTTCATTAAGTTGCATTAGAATTCTCTTTATCAAAACAGGAATGTCATTTCTAATGTATGCGGTGCTTGGATGCTGGGGCAGAGCTGCTTGGGGCAGATTGTGATTACTATCCTAATCCCTTAAATGGGACACTGCAGCATAAGGTAGTTTTTGTGATTACATCTTTGATTGTGGAATTCTCTGCAAAATATCCTTTTAAAAAAATTATTGTTTATTTGAATGTCCTTGCTGGAGGGTCTTTTTTTTAATGTTTGCCCAGCACTCATCACAGTTACTTCATCACAACATGTGGTGTCATTCCTGGTTTCATCAATGTTATCCTGTTTCATCATTGTGTTTGATTCAAATGTATGTTCTCCTACTTTAATTAAATCTGGATAGAATTAATACTGCTCCTTCTGCTATCTCTTTTCCCAGAGTGCTGCATATCCTTGACTGCAAGTAGACAGACTCAGGCCGCATTTGTGTTAGTGATGCAGGCTCCTAGTCAGATTTTCAGAGCTAGGAAACACCAGTAGTCTTTGCTTATAAAATATGGAGAATAATGTTGTTTGCGTTCCTTCCTCGTTAATATTCAGCGATGGCTCTCTGTCTCCCTTTTACTGCGGCTGTACCTTGCTGTTACATAAACCAGTGCTTGACTGCACCCTAAACTTGCCTTCAGCCGGTACGAGTATGGGTTGGGCTGGATATCTTCCCTCTTGCTTCTTCTGTGTGAGGCATACAGAAGCAACACAAGCCTGAGTTTGTGTTTATATGTATACATGCTAATACTGTGCAAAATGCCTAGTGTAGAACAGGTTAGATATATGAATATGTATACACACACACTCAAATACACAAAATATATAACATACATGATCTGTAATGTAGTATTTGTATCTATGAATCAATTGAAGTGAGATATATGTATCTGCTATGTGTATATACAGTTATATGTATGTCACTTAAATTGCTGAAGAGAAATGAGTTGTTCTACTGTGACATGTGACTATCTCCTGAAGGTGCAGAGCTCTCTCAGTTTTTGTTGACTTCCTTGGAAAATGGAGGCTGTGAAAAAATTGAATGTGTGGACCCATGAGAGGCAAAATGTAAATACATGGGTATTGATTGATTTCTCTCAGCACTTAAACTCTTTCTACATCTGGGGAACGTGGTCCCAGCTTTGTGATTTATTTAAAAGTTCTTGCGTTGCAGTGACTGGATTTTTAGTACAGCAGAGATCCATTTTGTTTGTAGGAGTGATGGTGAGGGGGAATTAGTGAGTGTGAGGGATCACGGTCTGCCTTTTCAAAGCCTTGTTTGGATATATGCTATGTACCGATGCACACTGTAGGCAGGAAGCACTGATTTGGCCTTGGGATGCAAGGTTTTTCTTTGGCCCTGGAACATCCTTATTATGCAAAAGACGATAATGAAGGGCCATGACTTTAGCGTTTCCACTCTGCCAGCATGTTGGGCATCTCTTAATATTGTCCCATGCTGGTTCTAGCTTCCAGGGATACTGCAGGGTGTGGGATCTTTGTGGTTTTGCATCTTCTCTGGAGTATTTTCGTTAATGATGTTTTGCCGTCTGATCATCATCTGTGCTGATAGCATCAATACAAACCATGGATGTAGCTTCTGTGCTTCTTGGGTAGGACCAGAACGTTCTTAAATGTCATCGTGTCTGCCACTTGACAACAGCTCTGGACAATAACAACTCCCTGGCCATTAGCAGAGCTGGGAAAAGTGCCAGCATCAGTAGTGTTCTTGCTCAGATGATGTCTTTGCCATCCTTAGATATTTGTAGTTCTTTAAAGCTTAACATAATTTTTCCATGCTCAAAAATTGGAAAAAGCTGTTTGCAAGCTGAAGACAAAGTTCAAGACCCACTCCTGCATTCTTTCTGAGACTGACTTGATTGGTTTTTTTAAACTGGTTGACGAATCAGCTCTGTTCATCTTGCACTTAATTGGGAAATTTTCACTTTGATGCATGCATGTTGTGATGTTGAAAAATACGTGCTGATGCAAATACATGGATGTAAACAAAAAAAACCCAAAACCCAACAGTCTGAGTAGTTGTATGGATACTCGAATGCATCAAGAGCATGAAAAGCCAGGTACAAACACAGGTGGTGAGTGGATGAAAATGTGTAGATTTTGCTGAAATTCAGGCATGGCTAATTCCATTTTACCTGAATTCAAGATACGTTAGTCCCTACTGCACTTGCCTCATCTTTTGCAGGGGAAGGACAGGGAAGCAGTGTGATTACACAATGGTCACTCACTGAGTCAGCAGCAAAGATGGAATTACAGCCTTGGAATTCAGCTTCCTAGCCCCTGGCAGTATGTAACACATACTTGCTTTCCTCTGAAATACTTTTCAAAGCAGTCAGAGCTTCCTGTCTTTGCTCGTGAGGAGCATTTAAAAGGTTTTAGAAAACCCACAAAAAGTAAACCCTCAAATGAAACATGTTGTTACTGAAAATTGATTTTTCTGCCAAATAAAACTGTGTTTTGAATGTACAAATATAGGAAGCTGATGCCTGTTACCCTTTTACCAGCAGTGATGAGGACAGGGTTTGACCTCTGTGCTCTACTAGCAGTAAATGGATATTTCTTTAGAGTTCAAATACACAGGTTGAAAAAACTTTTTAAAACTTTCATACCTTTTCAAAAGGCCAGTCTCATGAGTTCAGCATCCCTTAGCATTAAATGTCCCACAGTATCTGGAACATTCACTGTTGTTCACCAAAAGAGATTGGGAAACAATTGCATCTCAGTGAGTTTTGTCTTTCACTTGACATCTTAAGCACAGTCAAAGCTCACAGAGAGCTACTGCTGCTCAGCAATATCTGCAGAAAGACAAGGTGGAGGGAGAGTTGCCATCAGCAGAATTCAGGTGTGTATGAGGAAGAGTCCAACATTCAGTAAATGTCTTCCATTGTTTAGCTGCAGAAGATAGGGACTGAGTTTTCTTTGTTTTCCCTCAACAGCAGAGCTTTTTCCACATTACCGTTTCCTTTTTCACAAATTGAATGTCAGAACAAAATTTCACATTGCAAAATTCACATAGAAAATGATGTCACATTTGTCTCAGAACCAGGTGGAAAAGCTTGTTCAAAATTCAAGCATACCTTTGGCAGGAGAAGTGGATATTTAGCATCTGGTACATAGACTCTACTGACTGGCTGTTAGCCACAAACTTCATTGCTCTGGAAAGGGCCAAAGCTTCATGGAGGGTAAGAGGACATGGAGAAACAAAAGAGTGCTTGGGCATGCAAGGAAAAGATATGCCAAAATGGAAGTCATATGGAAGTATAATTCTTCATTTGTGGTCGCTCCCTCTTTGGTTCATGGATGCCAAACAGTATCTCACCTGGTGTGAGCACACTGCAGGATTGGTACAGTGTTTGTATGGGCTAAGGAAGAGAAAGGAAGTCTCTTGCTGTTTAACTTCTGTCTGTTGAAGCTTTCAAGGTTTATTGCAGCTTTAAGCTACTGTATTTTCTTTAGCACTGAGTATGTCTTATCTGTTTAATGTTATGTTCGTTGCCTTGGCAAGCATCTTTGTGATTCACTAGAATTTCTAGATGTTTCAAATGCCTCTTCAGCCATGAAAAAAACCTTTTTGGTGTTTTGTAACTGAATGTTTGCGTAGGTGGTGCCTATTCCTGATGCCCTTTGAGCATTTACCTTCTGTATCTCCAACTTGTTTTCATTATGTAGATATTTCTTGGCATGCAAATAATACCCCGCTGCTCGCTTCCGTGTGAAATAGAGGTTCTTTTGATGATGGTGCATTTCATAATAGATTGCTGCTTGCTGCTTCAGTTTCTGTCTGTCCTATTTGAAGGATGATATGCATGTGATTGCAACACTGCTGAAGCATGAAAATATTCGACTGTGCAGACCCTCTCACTGTGTTTACAATGCATGTCCTGCTCAGCATATCTTTCTTGGACAAGTTAACTACTAAGTTGACTGTGGGTTTAATCTAAGTGAGCTAAACCAAGTGGGGCTCTAAAATGATGTCTGATTAAGCTCTGTTCACCTTTTTGCAGGTAGAGGCTGTTGTCACAATGCCAAGTGTCGTTGTTTCTGTGCTCTTCTTTGAGACTTCCACATTGGTAGCCATAAGTAAACTAGGAACAAATACACAAGATTCTGAAATAAAGCAAGCCAGGGGTTGTAGTTAAGATTGATGATCTCCAGCTCCCTTACTTATGATGGGAAAGGAACCATGTCCACTATGAGTTTAAATTTGCTCATCTTTTTATTGTTGTCTAACCATACTGTGATTTATATGGAGTTAAAAAATTTAGTTTCCATGGCAATTTTTGAAAGACTTGGTCTTAATATATCATATATAGAAAGCATTTCAAGACAGATTATTTACCTAAGTGTGTTTTTGGTATCTTGTGTAAAAATGCCTCTTCACAGCTTTAAATTGAATGAATCCATACCTGGAACACTGGAGAATATATTGCCTCAATAGACAGAATTATGGGGTAGGTGAGTAAGTAGGTATCCTCAAGTAAAGCTAGTGGTGATAATTGCTTCCTGTGTATTTAGTGAAGAGAAGTATGCTTGGGCTTGAGTGTAGAGCTCATCTAGCACACACACTGCACCCACTGCTTCTTGTCCCCTCTGGCTCAGCATGACGGGCACAGGAGTGCTCTGAGTCTTAGATCCTCTCTCACTCCCTGCTACTTGTGCAGGAAGACGTGGGATGAATAAGGGAATTCGAGCTGTATTATAATCCTTTCATGAAGGCTGTAATAGTTTTGCCTTTTATTTTTGTCACAAGAAGACAGGGCAAGAGGAATACTTGTGTGGGAGTCATCTGACTTACTGGGGCCTGCAGAGCTGCCACTTGGTTGTCAGCTTGTGCCCCACTCCTTGCTGATGGCTGAGGCTACAGTTCTCATCTAGCCATGAGCGGATGGAGTGATACAAATATATGTGTTTAATATATCTCTCTGCTGATTTCTCTCACTTTCCTTCCTTTGCTGGCATTGGGCTCACAGCTCTTTTGTGTTAGGTACTGTACTCAGGAGGAGGAAAATGTACTCCTGGCATGCTCAGTCCTTTTGCATTGTCAAGCTTGCTTGATACAATCCAGTTTGATGGGGTACACTTTGGATTTTGAGGCTGGATTGACTCATAATGTGATCACTTCATAAAGTTATGAAAGTGTCCAAAATGCCTATTTTTAACTCTCACTCCATGTATTTCAGTAAAAAGAACTTTTGCTAAACTTTAAAAAGAATAACAAAGAGAGAGGAGAAATGCTAGCACCTGCCTACCATGGCTCCACCTATCGTGCTCTCTGCAAATTTAACAAGTGTAAATCCTACTTAGTAGGAACCATGAGTGATTAAGAAAACTGAGAGAACATTCACACATTGAAGGAAATGATCCCTGTTAAACTTTTGTGGCTTTTTGTTTCCTTTTGTTTACCTTTTACCTTCTCATAAAATGTCTTCTTATATCCTTTAAATTGGTGACATTTTCTGCACCACTGGAAGAATTATTACGTTATGCTTGGGCAGTTCTGTCTTAAGCAAGTGAAAAAAATATGTTTAAAGGGAAATTTTCCAAATGGAGGTCAAGAGCTGGAAAAGTAATGTAGATGTCAGATATTAAACTATGAAATGTCAAGCTTTTAGGAATCTGGCTCCTGTAATTTGGCCCCTCAGGCTTTTCCACTGAACTCCTGGGGAAAGTTTGGCACCTGATGTAATAGTGGCATACAAGCATTGGGAGTTCATACTTCAATGGTGAGATTTGGAGCTATGCCCTGATTTTTATCTTTGCCAACACATAGTGTATCCAGAGTGTGTAAATGGGAGGAATAGGTCTGTTAGCAATATAGGAGTACTAATGCCATTCAGGCAACAGGTAATTCCCTGAGCTGGTGCCTTCTCCAGCAAAGATTTGTGACTCAACTGGAATGCATTTCTGCAGGAGTGCATGATAGAAATTGTTTTTAAGCCTTTCTACAGATAAGTATTGCTTCAGAATTTAAACAAATGTTGGTTTATAAATATGTAGTTCTTGGCCAAGTATGTATTTGAATTTCTTCCTGTTTAGTCAACATAGTGATGATGGGAAGAAGTATTTGATGTACAGTTTGGGATGCTGTCAGATATTTAATTTCTGTACGATTACTTTAAAGCAGTTTTCAAACTCATTTAGTGCAAATGCCTTATAGGTGAGTTATTGTGTAAAATGGGGTTTAATAAGGTCATTCGAATTCATCCCTTTGAGTCCTGGTCATCTTCAAATAAAAAATACACATTTAGGAAATTACCTTCATTAGACATACAGTGTCATGCTAAAGGTGTTGTGAAGAATAGAACTAGACAAAGCATCAGTAATTAGAGGGTTTGTTGACTAATGTAACAGAAAACTGCTCTTTAAATATTTATCAATATTCATTTCCAGTCAAGATACAGAAAGTTCCAAAGTAGAGACCTGAACTTGCCTTTATTTAGAAAAAAAAAAAAATCCCTTGATATCAGAGAGTTGTCAGTTGTAGATTAGCAATGTCTGATCTGCAGAACTTTTCAGATGTGATGGAAGACCTTTGTTCCCCATAGGATCTATTCTTGGCCTAACAAGATAGTGCCTAAGTTCTTAAAGCCATTTTTAAGACTTTTTTAGGCATTTTTGTTATCTTATCATCAACATTTTCCAAATTTAATATTTCTTTTCCTCCCTGGAATTTTAGTTAATAGTACAATGTATTTCCGTATTCTGTTGACTTGACTCTCTATGCTCACAGAGTATCTTTGGCATTACTTTTTGCGAATGGAGGTGTTACCAGGGGATTTTGTAAAAATAACTCCTGTTCTCTGCATTCATCCCAAGTAAATCCTTTTGTGTACAGTCATGTGGCACTGAGTAGTTTTGTTGGAATGTCTGTCAAGATTCTCCTCCCTGACTGGAAGCTGTTTCTTTAGGGTACAATACAGTTTGTAAAAACTCTCTCCTGTACTTAACTTCATCTTGACGAACACTCATGTTAGCAACCTGTTAGTAATCCTGTAGCTTTAGACAGTTAAACCCCTTCCCTTTTCTTTTCCCCTCGACAGTCCATGGAATTGTCTAGCTGTAAGCAGGAGTACATATTCCACTGTTACATACATCTAATATTGTATATAACTGTGTATCAGAATTACTGAATTCTGACAAATGTAATTAAGTGAAATTTCAGATGGTTGACCGAGTTGGCACCGTATGTGGTGCTAACCATGTTGGCACTGTTCAAAGGTTTCTTCTCAGTATTCTTAGTAATTATTTATAAAAGTTCCATATATTGTAAATAGATGCTGATATCTTTTCAGAGATTGCTTCAGAACCGAGCTAACGCGTGTTCCTATACTAAAACCTTCCAGATATGGATCCATACAGATTAATTGCTAGCTGCCCTTTTACCAAGTGACTAAAAACAGAGGCTGCAATCAAAAAAAAGGTCCATAATTACCATCTATGTGTTGATGCTATGAAGAATTTAGCATGTGAACCTATTCAAAATATAGCATGTCTGTTAGCTGCCTAAGGCTTCAGAAAAAAGGCAATTTTAAGGAATTGAGCCTAAACAGGTTTCTGAGCAAACATTTGTGAGCTGTTCTATTTAAGGTCAGCTTCTTATCCTCTAGCAGAATTCCCATTGTAGCTGGTGGGGATTGTATTGCAGCATCTGGTCCCTTTCTGATGAGGAGAGAATAATAAAGAGCAGAAAGAGAAATGGGAAGGAAAGTAACTCTAGAGATGATTGGGTCATGTCATTAAACACTTGCAGTGTTTCATATTTAGAAAATATTCGTGTGATACTGTTGTTATAGATGACTGAGGAAGGGTGTGGCTTTCTTTTTCCCTGATTAATTCAGATCTGCATTCTCTTTGTTTCTATATGTGAAATGAAGCTGGGTGGAGAACCAGCATTCACCCGAAATACTCTTATTTTCCCAAGCTAGTAGAAATACATTTCAGCCTATAGAACCATAATTACAAACTTTTCTAGGCCATTTTAGGTTTAATAATTTAAGCTTATTTTAAATTATTTACTGTTTCTGTCTTGTGCAATGTCAGGATGTCTAACAGAGACACGTCACTGCTCAAACTCAGCGAAGTTGACAATGCAACAAGAGATTTGAATGCATAAAAGCTAGTTAGTGCCTCATTTCTCAGGCTGGGATTTAGCGAGGAGTGCTTGGCTCCTGTTGAGCCTTCTTACTCCCCTGCTTTTGTTTTAAAGGCATGAATGCAGCAGAGAGGAAAGAAATCGTGTGCACCATGTTGGTGTTGGTAATACTGGTGCTACTCTAGCAATAAGAGACTGTTATTAAGATTTACCAAACAGCAGAACTTCAGCCCCTGCTCAAATAAAGGAGAGCAATTAAGCTCAGCAAGTACTTAACATTTTTTGCTGATGAATATGGTACTGGACATCAGAGTTGCCAGGAGGAAAGGAATCATTGCTGTCGCCCACATTTCCAGGCTGGGTGAACTAAAGTCTGCTTAATGAAGTCAGGCAACAGTGTAAGTCACCTCTGTTTTAGTCTTTGTACAGGATCTCCACAGATTTTTAATATTAGATCTGTTTAGTCATTGTTGGAAAGAGGTTATTGAAACAAGACTGTTGATCTGTCTCATTAAAAAACTTATGTTCTTGCACCAAAATATTAATTAAAAAACCAAACCCACAAAATTTTATGTCACAGCAAAAGAAAAAGCCAGTAATTTTCCAAGTGGTGCCTATTTCTTTTTATGTTGCTCATGGGGGAAAAAAAAGTGGTATGGATAGACACATTCTGAAAGTGTTTTGGTAGAGCAACGCGACTTTGCAGAAGGAATTCAGTAAAATTTAAAATGTGAGTCTTAAATTGCCATGCCAGGCTGCTGTGCAGAAGCAAGCTTAGCTTTAATGATTATGGAATCTTTTGCAAAATGGCACTTGCTGGAGACAAAAAAAGTGATTTAGATTTTCTTAGAAAAAGAAGGTATTTTGACTGGTCAGTGGCAATAGCAACTGATGTATAGCAGCAAAATTTTTCTGAAGACATGCATGGAGGCTCCATAGCAACTAGATCAAATATGTGCTATATTCAAGATGCTGGTGCTGTGTTTTCTGTGAAGGAGGCAGCCTTCTCCCACTACCACCACACCCACGCTGTCTGTGCCGCTCAGCCTAATTGCATTTGGCAAATGGCAACTTCAGCAAATGACCACTGCACCAGAGTTATTTTTAGGGTGACAAAAATGTCCCTGAGTTGTATTTTGTTTCTTTTTCGTGATTATCAAGACAACAAAAAGCCTGCAGCATTGTCTGAAATGCAGGTAAACCACTCAGTCACTTCGGTAATAATTTATTTAGTAACTTCTCTTTCCTCAGATAGAGGCACTAGCAATATGTGCTTTAAGAGAGCTATTTCCCTGAAGCAGTGCATGGTATTAGCTAGGTGAATGATGAGGCTTTGCTAAAGATTTCCCAAACAAGTGAAATGAGAAATAATTAATAGCCATGCACAGAGCTAACTCTGCATTGCAGCATGAGTTCTCTCAGGCTTAAGGAAGTACGTGCTTGGCCATCTTTCCTGTATTTCCAGGGAAGCCTAGCCCTTAACCTGTTTGGTTTAGCATTTGTTTATCCTCCCTGTGCCTGTGGTGTGGCATTGCTGATGTAAATGCAGTTTACAGACAGAGTGCAGATCAGATACAGTTATTTGCAGCAGTAAGGTGCCAGAACAGCTGTGCAGGGCTGGAGACTCCCATGTAGTTTTGAGTTAATGCTGAACATTTGTCCCTGCAGCACTTGTTTTTAACTGTTGGTACAATACTCCAATGTAAACTTTAGTGCTTGTTTGGTACCTTCATTCAAATGAAAAGGAGTTCTCTGAGGACAGTTTATGAATATGTAAGTAATAGAAAAGGCTATTTAAGGCCATTTTTCTGTTTGTCTCAGTTTATCTGTGTTGAAAGTTATCTGTGTGGATTTAGCAGTACATATTCCTTAATTTTGAGCAATAAACCATCATTAATTTCCAGTTTCTACATACTTCTGTTAACAATCATTGGTCTAGGAGCCTGATAGGGATATGTGATTCTTTTTTAACATAGCTGATCAAACCAACTTCAACATGCTTAATGTTACAAAACTAGAATGCTCAGGAGGAACCAGCCTTCCTTTGGAAAAGGTTTTGGAGATAATTTAGAGATAGGGAACTGTTAATGGTTATAAAAGAACACCGGGTTTTATAATAATATAGAGTATAACCTTAACTCATTGAAATCTCTGAAAAATTTGCTCACGATTTCAAGAGATTTAGGATTTTTTTTCCAGATGATTTCAAACAGGAGATAATTCACCTCATGTTACATAACCATCTTAGTACTGTATTTTTCAAATATAATTTGTGACCATTTGTTCAAATTTCTGTAATACATCTCTGTGGTAGAGAGATTATTTGTAGTGGAAAAGAATGTTAAGCTAATATACCTTGAGTACCAAAATGTTCTTTAGATGAGTCTTATCTTCTGTGACTTGACCTGTTCAAAGCACCATGTTGTTGGCATATGAGGAGAGCTTTGGTGTTCAGAAAGTATAAATTTCATAGAACTTTAGAATGGTAGAGGTTGAAAGAGGCCTCTACAGATCATCTAATCCAATTCCCCTTTAGATTTAATAACATTCTATAGTTAATGATGGAAATAATTGGAGAGGCAGAAAAAGCTTGAAAATCACAAATGGAATTGGAGGCAAATTTACAAAGGCTGAGGAATAAAATGGAGTTTTTGCCAAGACCAGGAACTTGAGATGTTGTTATGCCATCAATGTGATGCCTTTTGAAGAACGAATATGCTCACTTCAGCCTCACAAAGGAACTAGTGCACTTCTAACCCATTTCAACATAAATTCTACCTATTCTGCTCTGGTTTTACTTTGGAAATTAATTTTCAGTAGTTGAGATCCGTCCAGTCAATGGTCCCTTAAGTTTGTTTAGGTAACTGCCATGGTTTGACATGACAGCCTTTGCTGGTAAGGGGGCAGGGGCTGTAAAGGTGAATCCTGGAAGAAGTTGCTCGAAACTCTCCCCAGCTCTGAGCCAGACCCACTTCCGGGGTTGAGCCAATTAGACACCTCCACGATCACTTTTTAAGAAGAAGCTGGAAAAGGAGACTTCTTTCTGTTACTTTCTTCTGTCCCTTCCTCTTTTCCAACTGTCACGGTGCTTCTGTGCTAGCTGGGCCAAACTGCGACAGTAACTCTGTTAAGCCATTCAGAAAGGGCTATGTGAAATATAGTTTACTGCCAATTTTAGCTTACATTTAGCTTCCCGTTACTTCCTAATAGCATATATGCAGATAGGAGTGATGCAGTCCCTACAATTGCAAGGTGCTTGTTCCAGTTGAATATGAGGTCCCGTGAAAGTCGTGCTTTAATACAGAGAGATAAATATGATGTTCATTTTAGTAAGTGCTGAGGCTATTTAAACTCTATTACAGATTGTTAAATTGTTACTTAGTCTCTTACATCTTTCAAATTTTTTTGAGTTTATTAATACTGAAACTTGCTGGTAATTAAGCCCCTCAGGGTTTTGTGAGGGTGGGAGGCTCATGTTGTCAGTGAGAAAAAAGATCAGAGAATGAACAAAAATCTTCACTTCCTAAATACTGCTTCAGGGCATCTATGTCTTTCCCTAGGATATTTGTGCAAGTGTTAAATGTAGATACATCTTTGCTGTACAAAGATAACTCGGTATCAGGTGATGGTCACTGATGAAGCAGGAGGAAGAGTCAGAGTTTTGCTACATGTAGATAGGTTTTGTTTGATATTTCTATAGAAACTGTCCTGCAGTGGACACACAGAAGAGTTATTCTAATACATATAAAATGAAACAATTTAAAAATAATAATCTCTAGTCCTTTTTTTAATGTACATGCACATGGAAAGTAGCTATGGAATTGTTGAAGCACCCAGCTGAGGAATATTGGAAAAGCATCTGAGTTCTTTTAAAAAATCCATTAAGAAATTGTCTATAAGCTACTGTCCAAAGAGCATAATGTTAAATATGTGGGTCAGGATGTTGTTTAGCCTGTAAGTGACCAGAATTTCTACTATACAGAGTGAAAGCTTGCCTTTGGAGAGGTTTGGAAAAAGTTATTGGGTGTTCATCGTTACAAAAGGGGAAACATGATCCTCATGCTCCAAAATAATTGCACAGTCCTGCAAAATTGGAGCCACGACCTTTTTCTTTTCAGAATCAGGGAAAGCGAGTCAGCCTCACCCCCATCCCTGGAAAGGTGATGGAACAATTCATCCTGGATGTCATTTCTAAACCCATGAAGGAAAAGATGGTTATCAGGGAAAGTCAACACGGATTCATCAAGGGAAAATCTTGCTGGACCAACTTGATAGCCTTCTATGATTCTATAACTGGTTGGCTAGATGAGGGGAGAGCAATGGATGTTGACCACCTTGACTTTAGCAAGGCTTTTGACAGTGCCTCCCATAACATCCTCATCAGAAAGCTCAGGCAGTGTGGCTTGGATGAATAGACAGTGAGGTGGATCAAGAGCTGGCTGAATGACAGAGCCCAGAGCATGGTGATCAGCAGCACAGAATCAAGTTGGAGGCCTGTGGCCAGTGGAATTCCACAGGGATTGGTTCTGGGGCCAGTCTTGTTCAACATCTTCATCAACAACCTGGATGAGGGGACAGAGTGTACCCTCAGCAAATTGGCTGATGACACGAAACTAGGAAGTCTGGCTGATTCATCAGAGGCTATGCTGCCATTCAGCAGGATCTTGACTGGCTTGAGACTTGGGCAGAGAGGAACCTCATGAGGTTCAACAAGGACAAGTGTAGAGTCCTGCATCTGGGAAGGAACAACCCCATGCACCAGGACAGGCTGGGAATTGACCTGCTGGAGAGCAGCTCTGCAGAGAGAGACCTGGGAGTGCTGATTGATAATAAACTAACAATGAACCAGCAACGTGCCTTCAGGGCCAAGAAGACCAATGGCTTTCTAGAATGTATTAATAAGAGTATGGCTAGGGGATGATCAGTGGCCTGGAGCATCTTCCTCATGAGGAAAGGCTGCGGGAACTGGAGCTTTTCAGCTGGGAGAAGGGAAGACTAAGGGGTTGGGGGGAGACTTCATTAGGACTTACAAGTACCTAAAAGTTGGATGTCAGAATGATGGCATGACACTTTTTTTCTGTAGCGTGCAGTAACAAGATGAGCGGTAATGGACAAAACCTGGAACACAGAAAGTTCCACTTAAACACAAAGAGAAGATGCTTTACTGGAAGGGTGAGGGAGCCCTGGCACAAGTTACCGAGGGAGGTTTTGGAGTCCCTTTCTCTGGAGGCTTTCAGAATCTGCCTGGATTTGTTCTTGTGCGACCCAATCTAGGTGAACCTGCTTTAGCAGGGAGATTGGGACTGGAAGATTTCTAGAGATCCCTTCCAATGCTTACTATTCTATGATTCTGTGATTCTAATGGGGGCAAGGAAGAGAGAGGAAACATTCCCCATAGATAGAAATGTTGATTGACCGCTTCCAGAAGGACTGTGAATGCCTGGCCATTGGTTGAGAAGGCTGTGGGTTTTAGAGAAGCTGGATGATTGAACTGCCACAGGGTTTTCTTTCTTTGATTTTTGTCCTTGACAGTCCTTTAGTTCAAAAGAGAGTTGGAGCACTGGATGAGAGGGGTCTGCCTGGCCAGGGATAAACTGATCCAGGTGCAATCCAAAGGCAAAGATGATCAGGTTGACTTCAGTGGGTGCTGGAGCAGGCCTATAGAGAATCGATAAGAATAGCCAAATATTCATTTAATCAGACAGCTACTTCCCATGGATGTGGTGTTGATATCCTCTCATACATGAGTCGTCTTTGCAGTAATAAAAAGATAATTTAATTTGTCACTTTGAACGTAGTAGGGCTTTTCAGAGGTCTCACATAGGATCTGAGGTCTTTCACTTAATATTTGGTTTATCTGGGAAATATGAGTCTCTTCAAGTATTTTATTATACGAAATTACTTTAGTTTTTGAGTGTAATTGCTTAATATGTATACTTTTATTTACCTGGTGGGTTTGAGTTACTATTTAATCTGCCATATAAGATACTGGGGTTTTCCTGTTCTTTTTCCTCATTCTGAATGTAAAATGCAAATTCAAGTGGGACTTGTAGTCTGCCCAGTGGAGACCTGGGATCTTTGGCTTTGTCAGGGACTTCTTTCATGACCTCCAGCTGAGGCCAGAACCTGGTTTAAGTTTGCCTTCTGTGTCTGTGTCGTGGTTTCGGCCCATCAGGGAACAAAAGACCACGATTAGCCTCAAGTACCGAAGACTTAAGGATTGCTAAAGGGCAGGGAGAGCTTAATTGCCGCTTAAGGTGCAGGACAAAACAGACCAGGCTACTCGGCTTGGGGAAGAAAAACAGAAAACAATTTAATACCAACTAAAACANTCTTTCATGACCTCCAGCTGAGGCCAGAACCTGGTTTAAGTTTGCCTTCTGTGTCTGTAAAATGGAAATAATTGTACTTATTCTACCTTTTTTTTCCCCCCTTACTTTTTTTTCTACTTTTAAAAATTCTACTATAAAATTAATAATATTAAGGCAAGTATTATCATAATGTTATGATGGTTTTAAATATTTATTGTTTATGCCTTCTGTGAGACATTTTGTTTAGAAAAATAGCTGCTTTACCAGAAAGCAGGCAAATGGAGACTTGTGTAGAAATATTACCATCTACTGTTTCACTTGCTCAGGGTTGATATAAATTATTATACTACTGATTTATGGCTATTTATGTCTCAAATATAGAACAGATTTTGCTTTCTTTCTGAAAGGTTATCTGGACTGAGTTTCTGAAGATGCAAGTGTTATAGGAAAAAATACATTTAGTGCAGTATTCCACAAAACAGGGAGTTGCTTCAAGTGAGATGGGAACCTTCCTTCCTCTTCTCTATTTTTTTTTCCTTTTAATTTTTTCTAATCTCAGGAAGGGAATATTATAAAGCACAACACCAACTTATTTTTTAGCTAATATAGTACAGACTAAGGGCCAGTTTAGTGACATTTTTCTTCTGTTGGTGTTTAAACAAGTTCATAGGTCTTCCCTGCTCAGGCTGAATGTATGCAGAAGTGCATTGCTCTGAAAGGAAGCGTAACAGGAGTCAGGTCTAGGTAAATCAGACTCTATTTCTGACCCTGCCTGTTACCCACCATGCTTACCTAATTGGAAATATACTTATCTTTCATTGCATATAATTGAAATTTTATATGTGTCTGTCACACTTGGTGTTACAAAGATGCTGTCAGACAGAAAAGCTGGAAAAGCAGCCTTGAGAGAAGGTGTTGGAGAGGGGAGGGGTTTGTGGAGGCTTCTGCCCTATTTTCCCTCTTGTAATTGCCTCTGGGCCAAATGTTGGTGTTCAGCCATGAAGTGCAAATAAATGAACTGTAATAATGACAGAACAGAGATGGAGACATGAAAAGATACTCCAAACTTGAAGATGGGAGGGTGTTATGAGGGACATAACCTCCCATTGCTTGATTTGAGTTGTGGTGCCTCCCCTGACCCATCCACTTGCCTGCTAGAGTAATGAGATTTTGTTAGGGATAGGTGGGGAAGCGGTCATTGCTAAGAGCTTCCTTTGTTCTTGGGGTCACTATAGGCTATATGGGTTAATTCAGTAACAAAATTATTTGGTAATGCTCAAGTACTGAAGTTATACTGTATCATAGAATTTAAAATGCTACTAGCACTTTCCTTGCCATTTGGAAGGAAAAACACAGGCTTTGTGAAAGGTCATTTTGTAAATGTTACCATTTTCCCACTGGTGGTAAATCTCGCTGTGGTATTTTGTACATTTGAATTTTTTTGCTCACTTTAGTTGACATTAATAGAGTTTACTAGCATCTAACTTTGATTCTATTGTAAATATGCTTCTCCTAAAATTGCACTATTGGGTTTTGAGAATCCAGTTCTTGTGTGGATCCTTTCAGGAAGAAGAGACTGTACATGGCTTGTGGCTTCCAAGCAAGTCAGATGAGTATTTTCATCAGAGCTTAGGATCTCTACTGATATTAAACAGAGAAGAGGGGGAACTCGTGTTTACATGACAACTTACAAATGTGTACATCAAACCCGATTACTTGTTGTAGCAAGATGATCCCTAGAGAAGAATAATTGTTAAAGTATGTTAAATAGGAACATTGTAGAATATATCTGTTTATTTATAGTGTCCTTCACTAGAGACTGCCACTGCCATTTAACAGGCATCTGCTTAATGAATCTTTGTCATATTAAATATAGCATTGACATTTTGGAGTTTGGTGCTCCATGGGGAGTTTTTTGTGTGAATCCCATCTACTAGGTGCTACTACTAAATTGCAGAGTATCAGTTATGTTCTTCTTTTGTATTAGCTCAGAACTTTGTATTGTTGACTTTTAGCAGGGTTGGGTTTTTTTCAGTGAAAGGCATTGTCCTGAATCTATGCTTACTTAAATTTGCTAATGTGTAAATTACAAAGCTAGTATTTCTTTGATTGTCTCTTTTGTGTATGTTTATTCCTCATAGGAAGCAAAACTATTGTTAAAACTTTGGATATTTTGCCTCATGTTTGATAGTCATGGTGTGTGCACTGTTAATGTTCTGCATATCACAGCATCATGAATTGTGAATGGCAACTGAAGAAGGTTTTATAGCATTCTTAGGCCTTCCCTGGAAAGAAACTTCTCAGTTCTGTCATTTTGTCTTATTTGGCTCTTTTTAATTTATAGACACTGCTATTCTTAATAGTCCCAAGAGACTACAGTACCTAAAAATTTGCTTTGTCTTTTGTCAGTTGTTAATAATCAGTTTTACTCTCACGATTTTTAATTTATCATTCAGAATTGCCACAATGTATTTGATGAAGACTTGGTTGCAGATGATATGCTTTTCAGTATGTTTTTTGGTATTTCTGTTAACTGGTCAGAAGTTATTTTTTTTCCCTGAGTGGCGGGTCTAACAAGCTGATAAACCACGTGAAGATGTGTTTTCAATAGCAAGATCTCAATATATATGTTTGCAATTGTGTATATAGTTGCAAACCTGAAAGTTTATTCAGTCACATAGCATACTTAATTGTTTTTCATGCTATTCTGTCCCTCGTTTATATCGTTATATAAGGGATAAATTGTTGCTTGCATACAGAAGCCAAAAATCTTGATGTTATTCTGTTAAAACACTTTTGCTTATGGAGAATTGCTTTTGGAAGACTGTAATCTTTTACTTACCATCAATTACAAATGACTTCAGAACGAGGAAAGAAAATTGTTAGACAGGAATGACATAAAACCAAGCTTTTGAATGCTATTTGTTGACATACAATGAGTCTAGCATAAAAATTTTTGTTTCATGACTCACTCTTTCTTAAAAAATTGCAAAGATAAGCCCTTTAGAGTTTGCTTCAAAGAAGATATCTTTTCATCTGCACCCACGCCTCATCAACTTGTTAAAGCCGGAGACTTGGAGTTGGTAATGCTGGATTCTGTTCTGTTTCTGCTGGTGTGGTTACTTGAGCACATATAACAAAAGCTGTAGTGTTCCAGAAGAGAAAAATGACAGATTTATGGTTGTAGTTCAACTAAATGTAAGCCCAGTTTGCACAACCAGGTTGTTTCAACATCAATAAAGATATGTTCAATTGGGGGGGGGGGAGGGTAATGTCTGTATATGTATGTACATCGAGGTTCTGATATATACACTGATTCATGTTAATGTGTGAATAGGGGAGATTAAGTATGGTTTCCTTTCAACGGCACTAGATATACCTTATATAAACAAATACCTTAATATATTAAAGGTGAAAGTTTTTTTCTGATGTGGATTAATAAAAACATTTGTTACACCATATGTACTTTAATGGCCCAAGAGATAATAGACAAGCACAGGATGCAAAATAAGAAAGGAACTGAGTAAATGGTATGTACTTAACAACCTGTGTAATTATGTACATCAGGAACCATTAATTTTTATGTAAGAGAAGAAGCTAGAATCAGGGGTACAATGGTAACAAAAAATGGCTCATTCTTTGATGATTCTGTAAGAAAATGCTACTTTTTTCCCCTGTCTTTGAGAAATATAGAAATAAGGGGAAAAAGTTGCACATACATTATATCTGATATTCTTTCTTCTTTTGTACCTAAGCTAGTAGGTGACACTGAAACCTATGTTTCTGTATATTATTTTCAGTTTCTTGGATTTCTCAGGTATCAAAAGCCTCACTCTACCTTTTTCTGTTACCAGAATGCATGCCCAGATGACAGCTGCCTTTGAGACAGGCGAATGCTTCTCTACCCATTAATCTCAAGCAATATTTAGAAAGAACAGTCTTACACAGGCAGAATTTCAAAAAGTATTTAGTATTGAAATAAATTATGCCCTTTTTTTAGCATTAAAAAAAGAAAGTTAATTCCCTAGTTCCATAAAAGGTTTGTTAAGGCTGTATATATTTCAATTACCAGCTATAGCATTTTGCATATGTTAAACTATAAGTAAGTTTCATCATCCTGCCTAGGACAGAGCTCCAGGGAATATAAATTTGTTACTGACCATTTTTCTCTTTGAAGTTTCAGAGCAAAAATATTCAAAGATTATGAAAAAGTAACTTTTACTGCTGCATTAACAAAAAATAGAAAGACAATTGATATTTAGACAGGAAAACATTTAGACTTCAATAAATGTTGAGCATTAGCCTGAATAAAATCCATTTTAGTGAATGTTACTGAATGGCAAGACCTTTTGCAAAACAGGAATGTATTTAACATTGTTACTTTTCCTGTGTTGTTGAATTGATCCTTTGAAACTACAGTAAAATAGAAGATGCATCATGTAGAAAACCATTATGTATATTGTATACCTGTGTTACGTATATGTTTTATATGAAGTATCTAGTCCACTTACAAACTGGTTTTATGTGAAAATATGGAAGTTTTGCCTCTGAAAGATGTATAAAATTTGCAAGAAATCAAACTAAAGTGAGAACTTCAGATACATGTAGGAAAAAGATCAATGCAAAGTTTCTCCTGATCTGACGGGCAGTGCGTTCAGAGGGATGGCAAGGGAGTGGCACAGCAGTCTGCAGTGAGACTGTTTTCATTCTGTATTTCAATAACAAAGACTTAAGAAACTGGGATTTTCAGACAGTCAGCAGTGATCTCCTGCTGATGTATGCAAAAGAGAAGATAGGATGATTATCTTAGAGAAGAGGATTGAGGCCTTAACTTGGATATACCAAATTCTGAATGAGATGGCTTCGTGAAATCCTATGAGATGATGGCTTAAGGCAGAATTAGTATCCTGTGTGTGTTAAGGAACAAAAATTAGAGCTAATCAATAGTGAGATATTTGATTTAAATTGAACTGCCTGAGACAAATAGGTACCAATTAGAGCTTACTACCACAGAGTGATATAAAAACAAGTTCTCAAATAATGCTTTAGTTTTGTTGTAAAGAGGAAATTTAAAAAGCTGTTTTGGGCCCAAGGAGTGATAATATACTTTATAGTTGTGCTGGCATGGGTGATTATGAGCTGTGTTCTTAACCCTTTACCCTTAGCTTTGAGTTTTAGTGCAGCGAAACCTTTGCTGCATCATTGCTCTTAGATTACTGTTTCTAAGTGTTTTAATTAAAGTTAATTTGGACTCACGCAACTAAATTGATCTAAATGCTTCTCTGTGTTGGCCAAGTACTGCAAATGCATTTGAGGCTGTGGCTTCCCATCGTTTCCTGCATATACCATGTTTCTGCTAAAGAGCACATGCATGCATTTTTTTAATTTAGTGAAGGACTGTAATTTTGTGTCGTAACTACTTTTCCATAGATATCAGCAAGTAGAAATATTTCTCTGCATTAAAAGTACTTTGAGTCTGCAAAACAAGGGTGGCAAAGATATAAGTCCACAAGAACAACGTGGTTCTGCATTTGAGTTGAAATCAAGCAGGTATTCATTTCCTAATTCACAGTCATGCTTAGATTTCAGACAAAGAACTGCCTGTACAGTCCTACATGTTTTCTTGCCCTTGCTTGAGAAAATTAAATTGATGAAAACCAGCTGTTTAAATGATATTGAACACTTCCTTCCACTGGCTTGACCCAGACTTTTAGTCAGACACAAATTTTGCTAGATTTGTGGACCAAGCCAAAGTGGGATGAGAGTGAGCTGAGGCCGTGCTTTAGGTGCCGAGTCTGGCACCCAGTGAAGAATCCCAGGGTAATACCCAGATAAACACACTCTTCTCTGCATATTATACTTGGTATTGTTCAAAAAAGAAAAGAGATTGTGGCATGCTAATAAAAAAAAAATGTTTGTCAGCAAGTTCCATATTGATCATTTGATTATCTGTAGAGGGGAAATCACCTTTTTTTCTAATTACTGCAGAATTCATTTGAGACACTTTTCCCCTCTGCATAGGTAGGAAAACAAACATGGAATAAACCAGTAATACTGTTTTAGATTTCAGGAAACCAAAATACTGGAAGTTTAGTTAATATTGTATTTCTATAGATTACATATTTAAAAAATGAATAGTGTAATAAAAATGTAACCTTTTGCTCTTGCTTGCACTCTAATTGGTGTATGAAGTATGAAGAGTATAGCAGGCAGTATGCTTGATGTTTGAATTGTAATCGTCCAATTGTTCACGCTTTGATTTTTCTTTCGTTTCTTTTATTTGTGTTCCATGTGTTTTATTTGCGGAATGCTGTAGGCTCAACTTGCTTGTGTTTGGAGGAAGGTCCCTGTAAATTCACCAGGGAGCTATAAAGATTTCTGAATAACAGAAATTGTGTAGCTTATTTTGTAAGTGTATGTATTATATATATCTTTGTTTTAAACTTTCCTATCCACGAAGCAATCTTCTTCCCAATTCTGTCACTCTTGTGCCCGTTCAGTTCTGCAGGATCTGTAGCTGCAGTGATTAAAAACCAGGTTATCTCTTTGCTCATTCACGTAGGGATACAAAGACATACTGTACTATTTGGATCAAAAGTTCTTTGTTGCTGACCAGAGAGGATTGTAAGCTTAATGTGTTGAATGATTCACCACCTAAAGCATAGCAGAACAATTTGTCCTCTTCAGAATGGCTCAGAATAGATTTATGTAATTGATGGGACTCAAACTATTTAAACTGTAAAGAGTTTGCTAATAGGTCCTCTGTAGTAGACAACTGCCTCCTCATAAAGTCTGCGTGGGTTTGGGGAATTAATTGCTGTGGCCTGTGTGATTGACAGACAGTAGACACCAGAAGAAAGAGAAGGCTGAATTTTTGGGAAATAGTGATTGCATCAGTGTCATTTATCATAAAACATAAAGGGAGCATAAATGATACAAAGGCACAAATCATCAGTCTGTAATCTTCATGAGCTTAAGATCTGACTCAAAATAATTACCAAAAACAAGTGAGCCATGTTGTATTTGACCTTTCTGTAGAAGAATCCCTGAGAGTGAAAGACTTTGCATTTAGGAAAAATTTCAAAGTTTAGGAAATGTTCTAGAAATATGTAGATCCCAGTACAGTGTCTTTTCTTTTTTTTTTTTTTTTTTTAAATTACTACGTTTAACCATAAAAATGCAGTAGAAAGCACCTCTGGGGAAAGATTTCACAATAATTATTTTTGAGATTTATGTTACTAACAATATGTAGGTTGTGATTCATCTTGATACTTAGAACTCTTTCTGTCTCTTTCTTCATTTTAGCTTTTGTCTTTTATTTTGCAGCACAAAACATTTTTACAGTACCTCCTGAATTGTTATTTTAGCTGCTGTGTTACACTAAGGCATAATTGAAACCTCTACTGAAAAACTAAGCCTTAGTAATAATGACAAAGAAAAGTAAAGATGCATTCTTCATAGCAACAGAGCAGTTTTGGTTTGGTTACTGAGTACCTGGCTCTGTGTGACTGTCTCTAGTCCTGTTTTTTCTTCCAGCACACAAGCTTGGCTGTTCCTGGGGTGACGAACAGTATCCCATAAAATGAAGTCTCCATCTATAGATAAGATGACAGCTTTGATTTCACTGCTTCTCACTTATTAGTCTTTGAGATCTTATTGATACTTTGCAGGTAGCAGCAGGTTTTTTATTGCACTGCTTTTCTCCATGGCCAGTAGTAGAAAAGTCAGAGTATTTAGCAATGACTCTGTTTATTGAAAAGTGAAAACAGAACCTGGTGACAGAAGGAATACTGTAATTAGGAGAGTAAGTTCTTGTTGGTGATGACGTTATAATCACCAAATGCTTCTTTTTATTCTTGGCAACATTATGAAGCATAATGGATGCCTAAGAATGACAAAAATTCAATGTTACATAGGCAAAACCATTTCTTTCAAAATAATTTTGACTTTAACATTCATCTTTTGGATGATAAGGCTTTTTTCACTTTGTGTTTTACATGGTCTTAGGCAATGCTGGTTATGTTTATCCTTGGGGCTTATTTTCAAAATGTCTTACATCTATATTTCCTCCTTAGACTAGGTTAAATATTTTTAGATATGGCAAACTGGAAATAAACCAGACCGCAGTAAAAATCACAAATACATGCTGGCTCTACTGGCCAAAGGAGATGGTAGTTGTTTTGTCAGAAGTTGTCTTAAGCTAACTTAAACCAAGCCAGGTATATCTCTGAGAAAAATATTTATAAAATGTTGGAACAGTCATGCTGTAACATTCTAGACCTTGCTTCCAAAAAAAACCAGACAACATGGACGTGTTCTGGTCAAGTTTAAAAATTAGTATCTTTACTCAACTGTATTTAATTTTATCCACAACTGTATCTCTTCTAAATGTCATGATTAGGAAAAACATTTGAAGTATCAAATGCAACAAAATAAAACTTCTGCAAGTGTACTTAGTGACTGATTGCATGAAATTTGAAGCTATGTTTTACTACTCATAATGGGAAAGTTTGTGCACAATAAAATTCCCAGAAGTCTGCTGAGGACTTTATGTTGTGTCCTGGCTTTGTGCTGCTGAAAAGCTGATAATCATAACTACTGCAGGCTTAGGAAGAGTTCAAATGATGAAACCAGAATGTTGCCCAAAGCCTATAGCGTGCTTTGAAATGGACAAGGCAGCTGCTAATAGTCTTCATATGGTTCTGTAATTTTTGCTGACAGACCATTATTCTACTAATGGCCTTTACCAAGGATTTCAAGCTTGCTGGTCTCCATTTTTTGGTGAATTCTGATGACTTTGCATTATTTAGGGGGTAAAAATAAGAAAGTCTCCCCCAAGCAGTGGCTAATGAAAATGTTACAATGAATCGCCACACTGTGTAAAAAGGGTGCCAAGAGTAAGAAGGGCATTCTGAAATGGTGGTGAAGCAGAGTATTAATATGACAATTTTCAACAAATGAATTAGTGCAGTCCTTTGGTTATTCTAAATAGTAACACAGTTCTTTGATTTGTTTCCCATGTTCTTGGTGTCAGACAGAATTCAGTGCATGAAAACTCAAAAGTTTATTGACCAAGAACAAAAAAAGTTGGACATGTGGATAACATGGATTTGACTTGCAAAAGCAAAGGAGTGGGAAGAATGGGATTTCTGACAGAGGCACATTACTAGAACGTTTCTCTTAAAAACTGAAACTGCTGACACAGTTAACATTGCCACTTGACAAGGCTAATTTTGGGGAAAGCCTGCCAAGATGAATGAACCAGTTTTCATTTACTGCAAGTAGTGTCACAAACTTAAACACCCCAAATGAAGCACCACGTGATTTTTTTTTTTCCCACAAAAGCATGAAGGTTGTATAGATGTTGCAAGTGCAAGACCTAGCCTGAAGCAAAAAGGTGGTTTTCTGGATGACTGCATTCTTCTGTTTCTCCCATAGTATCAACATTTCAGGGGACAAGAGGAATCCTGTCTGTCAACTGCTTACTGTCCTAGCATCAACACTTGAGTGTAGTATATGAGCTATTCTGCTATCTTCGTTTCAGGCACTCTAAAGTGTTTCTGAATGTTTTTCTAGTTAGTGGAGTAATTGAGATTTTAAGTTACTGTTGCAAAATGGCCTGTTGCACAGCTGAGAATTAAAGCATATATTAAAGCATGGGAAAACAAGTGGATTCAGCAAATTACCACCATAAGGTTCTTTAAAAAGTTCTGTTGTGGGCTTTGGAGCAGTTCTGACAGTCTTAACACAGATCAGGCTCTGGCTTTTCAGAGAGTTTGTGTTTTGGTTTCATCTCTGCTGCCTTATGGGATAGTTTTGCAGCCCCAAAAAGCAACAGCAAAAAAGAGCATGGGAACTTACAAAAATATTGCAATGTGTTCCTCCACAAAGGCATTGAATCCTACATCATAAGACTGACACTGTATTAGACTATGATGTCCTAAGTAAGTCTGGCAAAACAAGAACATGTTTGCATTCTGAGTAATTTGCCCTAATGACTTTGAACCATTTTGACAAACAACAGTAATATTGTGTAAAGGCCTTGGCAGAAAGCTTATCCACTGCTCTTCATCAGATGTCTACACAGATTGTTGCTTTTCTGCAAGCATTATTCCAAAGGAATGCATGCCACTTGGGTTTTGCCATCCTTTCCCCTTGAGCTGATGCTTTGCTTCAGTCTCTTCTGTGTTTTCTAGTAGGTTCATTTTACATTAAATAGATTGCTTTGTCCAAGGATTTTTAGTTTATGTTTAATCCTTGGTTTTATGAACTTTGATCAAGTCAAGCATTTGGTGAGATTCCTTCTTTTGCATGCTTTTATTTCTATGGCTATATGAAGAAGTTAGGGCAATATGTGTACACCTTACTGTTATAGGGTAATGCCTTGGTAGAGTTGAAGAAAATCAGTGTCAGCTAGTGCTGGAATGGTCAGCCTTCCATGAAAATTTCTGAAGCATCACTAGTGTCAAGTAAATGCAGTGACTGCTTTCAGTGTTGTGGGAACCATCAATCAAATGCAGTTGGAGTGGTTTGGGACGATGATCATTCTCAGGATAGTCAGCTCACACCTGAACCTGCCCTTAGCTAAGGAGTAATATGTACACATATTGCATGTTATTATTATAATTTTCACATGATTGGAAGCCTTTATATGTTCATTAATTATTTTATATTTAAAGTTAAGGTTGATTGCAAGATTAAACATCCCGTCTCTTGTGTTTGCCAATTGCTGACAAAAATGTTGTCGGGGACATTTTGTAGTTCAAGTTTAATTCAGTTCCATATGTAATCACATGGCCAAAAGCAACTACAAATTTAGCTATTTTGTGCATGCACCTATCCAACATGTGCTCATACTTGTTTTACATCATAGTGCCTGAGCTTTTTCAAAGGGGCTGAATGATCCTATCCTGGAGCATTTGTCATCAGTCAAGGAAAAATTATAGAGCTGTTTTAAATCTGCCTTATGATAATTAACACAAGAGAGAACTCTATACAGGTCAACAATCCTTTAAAAGGGGGGCTGGGGACATTGTGCTTTTTGTAATTTTAACTGGCACTGCTGGGAAAGGTAACTTGGCAGAAATCAATAGGATGCTGTGAACAGCTGCCTGCTGATGTACATTGCAGTATCAGCAATAGTTTGAAACCCCAAAGGGAAAAATGTTGGCTAGATGTTACAATTCTTTGAGGATCACTCTGTTTCTGAGGAATTTTGGGCTTAGTTTTCCAAATACATGCCTAACCCCACTTACAGAATACATGTGCATTGCAGGAAAACCTATGGGACTCTTAACGGGCAGACAGTCTGTCTCTGTTACCTCTGTGACCTGAAGGATTTGAAATCTACTAATTATTTCTCAGCTAACTTTGTGAGTTCTTTGTTTTTTGTAATTCTGCAGTGGACATCTGATGGGTGGGTTCCAAAATGCAACCCTCAAAATTATTTTTATCCTACTGAGTACAGTCATGATAACTAACTCAAACCTAGAGGGAATGTCTTTATTTTCATTTTTGTTAGTTTGGGGGTTTTGTTTGCTTTGGAGTTTTGCAGGTTTTTTTAACTTGTAACAATTCTAGTTAAAAAAGCAAACAATCCTAAGCCAAAGCAACAATAAAACCTCAAAACAAGATCAGACATGACATAGAGAAGAGCTAAAGTGATCTAGCATTGTCCTTTTTGGATACATTTGAGCTCCTCTGAAATCAAAGCCAGGGCATATATCAGTTCAAAAGCAAGCTCATCACAGTTACTCTCTACATGAAGATGAAATTGCATGTGAAACACGGGAATGAAATGACCATGAAGTTTTTACTCAGAAATTTTGTCTTGTTCTGTAAATACCAGATAGATGCAACTTGATCATCTTTTTGAATTAGAAACTCAGAAGGTGTTAGCAACATTCTGAAATGTAGGGCTTTATGTAAACACAGCGAGACCAAGACCGAGAGGGCTAGGGAAAAAATCAAAACATTCAAAGGCATGCAGCTGAGTAATTCAATAACCCTCACATGTAGAGGCATTTCACTCAGTGGGACTTTAACTTTATGTGCTAGGCAGGCTGGCTGAATGCTGGAAAGTGGTTCCCCCCCCACCCCACCCCAATGCCATTGACATGCATAGCTGGCCTGGTAGGTGTAAAAATAGCCAGGCAGCGCCTGAATTGGAAATGGTCACCGACTGCTGCCTGCAGTTGCTGGGGTTTCGGGTTCTCCGTGACACAGGACGGCTCGGGGCAGGGAGCCTGGTACAAGGGGCCAGGGAGTGCGCACAGGCGGGATCCTCCTCCTGGAGCGTCGGCTGGCTGTCCTTCGGGAGCGCTGGGCACCTTCTGCGGCGCAAGGGCAATCCCACTTGTAGGAGTTAGCAGGAGAACTGATATGGGCAATGCACCGATTTGCCAGGCTTGTCACTCAGATAAGGGCTTAAGAACACAGGGCAACATACAGGATTTGGATAAAACCCCTGACTATTATGGATGCATCAGTGAAGAAAGTAAAGATCCTGAAGCTGTGGTAAGTCTTGGCTAAAGAAAATGGGGATCAAAGGGAAAAAACAGTACCAGAGTTTTGCATGTTAGATTTGAAAAGGATCTCTCTCCTCAGCCTACATCTTCCTTGACAGTTTGTAATATTAAGAGACCAGCTAAATGTGCCCCTGTGCAGACTTTGCTTTTGTTCTTCTGTCTGACTGTCATTAAAAAACAGCTGTTGCTAAGCTGTGCGGTCACTTGAAAGCATTGTCAGCTACCAAAAGGCTCAGGTACATGGAGAGAGAACACCATCCATGGAACAAGTCCTTCAAATGAATGGATGTAATCAATTATCCTAGTTTACACAACTGCTGTAAATGATCCTGCATTGATCAGTTCAAAACTTGAACTCAGTAACTTTTCTTTTTTAAGCTGCATGATATTATTTTCAGCATTTGCAGTAGAGATAGAGCTCCACAGATCTTTATGCAGATGAGAGTGACAGTGAGTGGGACCAGGCACGCCCAGGGGGCCATACTGATGGCTGCAGAACTTGAAGTTAAGCATGCAGTCAGTGATTTTAACAACCATGTCAGCATTTGTTCTGCAAATCATAAGAAAATCATTGAGATGAATACTTGCACAATGTCTATGGCAAATTAAGCAGCTCTCTTTTTTTTTGTTTAATATTTTTCATCTTCTTTTTGGGAAAGTTGTCATTAAATGGTTATTTAATTCAAAATTGCAATGAAAGGAGCTAGTATCAAAACTTCTCACAGAAAAGGAAGATCAGAAAAACCTTAATGTTGATATATCCAAATACTATGCTCTCTCAGATTGATCTAAAATACTTTTTTTCTCAAGTCAGTATTATCCTTTTCATTTGCATGAATTCATGCAGTGCGTTGTAGGAAGTGTAGTTGAGGTGAGTTACACCATTCATATGGGCTGAAGAGACCAGAGACACTTTCAGCAGCAGCTCACAAGAAGTTCAGCTAGAAAATAAATTAGACTCTATCTTGGTTTTCCAGTAAGAAATATTTATGACTGAAAGTTTCTGACCAGTTTTATTGTTTATTTCACTGACAACACAGTCGGACCAGTTCTTCAAAAGGAGAAGTTTCTTTGAGCTAAAACGTGAAAGCAAACTATTTCTTTAAGCTTTCAGACATTTTTTTTACTCTCATCAAGGAGTTTTTAGTTGAAATAACAAACAAGCACCAGCATTTGTGATGGGAAACGTGAAATCAAGTTGAGGGACAATGCAAGCACAGGACTTCCCAACAGACTTTGCTTTCATTGCTGAATGGGAGGATTTCAACAGGTATTATAGTATTTCCCTTAAGGTGAGTGGTCTGAAGCTGTTTGCAAATGTATGGAGATTCCTCAATAAGCAATCTCTGAACCAGTTCTTTCTGAATCTACAGTCTCCAAGCTGCCCTTCTGCATAAGGTCAGGTCTTTCGGGAGGCCCGAGTGAGCCAAAATGAGTAGCATGTGATCTTTGAGGGGTGGGGGATGTTTTTCCCTTCTTTGTTTTTTTTCCCCTAGATACTTTTCAGTCAGCCCTGAGAGCTTTTCATAGCAGGCAGAGATAAGGCACTTTGATACTGTCTTTGATACATTTAATCATAAGATCTTGGCTTTATATGGCTCTGGTAGAGACTGACAGTCACTTTGGAATATCTGTCTTGATTCAGAGTGCTTGGAGGATCACAAAGGAAACTTTTATTTTCCTCAGAAAGTTGACAGTCTCTCATTATACTTATGATTCCTTACAAAAAAAAAGTTAAAAAGAAAAAAAAAATGTATCAGTAAATTAAAAATGTCAGTGAAGTTTTGTCCTGAGGGGAGAAATGGTATCTTGTTCTTCTCCTGAACAGGAATATGGTATCCAGCACAATAGTTTATTAGCTATACATTTCCTATGCTTTCATATAGCTGTAGTCATGCTGGCTGTCTCAGTTTCTTAAGAGGAGTGCCACGTCAAGCTGAATATGATGATTTAATGAATCTTGTACGAAGTAAAAGGTTCAGAATAATTCAGTTGGTATTCAGCCAAGTTAAATGGCAAAATTGCTGTGCATAATCTAATCTTTTCTAATGTACAATCAAATGCAGTCCACTGCTTTAGGCCTATCTTGCTGAAGAAATCTGGAGGATGTTGGTTTGACCATCCTGAAATGGCTGTATGATGCCAAATAACTGTCTCAAACAGGGAGTCATGTTCATCTCTGAAATAGCAGTAGCATTAAAAAAAAGCCACCACATTTTCATAATAATATATTATACATTTAATTATGGTGGGATTTTTGTTATGTTTGAGACAAAGACATCTCAGATGACAAAGCACGGGGGGCTGTTGTGTTCACTGTAGATTAGTCTGCCTCTTTACTTGGATGTTTAATTACCTTCATATTTACTCTTGAAAGTGTATGATCCAGTCTTGTTTCATGTTGCTGGATCCTGTTGTATTTCAAACTACCTGGAATAGACTGCTCTCTGAGTTTCAAGACAGAATCATTCTAAACTCCTACTGCATAATCCAGAAGATTTTTTTTCTCCCTACTCAAGGCAGTGGATTTGGCAACATGGACATTTATGTCATTGCATAAGACAGTGGGAGAGTCGACATAGGGAGGCGAGTGTGAAGCATTGATTCTCAGAAGTGATAAGCAATTTGCAAAAACTTGGGAAATACCTGTATTTGCAGAGTATTAGACTCAAGGTCCAGCCAGAGCCCTTCAGTCCCATTGCTACAGTAAAGGTGAGTGGGTACCTGGGGTTGAAACCAGAAATTGCAGGCAGTGAAGTAGGCCAGAGCCATGCATTGCAGTCTTCTAAAATGGAGGCTTGCACATAGTACAAAATGCAGGCAAAGAGCTATTAATTTTGTGTATTTTAGGTACTTACTTGAAAGTAGGATAAACTGCCTTTAGGAAGTATCCCTTTTTGTTTTTTTTAATTACTTGATGCCATAGGGAGCCTGTGTGGCCCATCTGAATTAGAGGAGTAGCTTTCATACTCAATGAAGTCAGATGTAACTGGTTCCTTTCTCTTCTGGCCAGAGCTGAATTGTTTGAGATTTAGGCCAGGACTACAGGAGTTTTGTTTTACAGGTAATGTTCAGCTGGAAATAAAGGGAAAACAATAGTGCATAGTATCATGACCAATATACAAGCAGTAAATGTCACAACTAATGAAGAAAAAAGGGTTTGCATGGTTTAAATGTCTGGGGAATTACACTTGAAGCATAAGTTAATGTGAAGAGATAAAGGAAATTATCTGTGCTGGGTATTTGCATGAATCTTAACAACAACAAAATATCCTAAATGAAGACTTGTTTCTTTCCACCATAGAAAAAGTTAAAAATTCTTCATTTACTACTTTGGTATCCATTTTATGTTTCTGTGTGAGGAAAGTCTTTACAATGAGTCTTACTGGCAGAACTGGCATTGAGTTAGAAACTGCTGCATTTCACTAACACCCACTTTGTTTCATTCAATTTTAGTCCATCCCAAAGGAAAATAAAATAATATGTTTATGGTACCAGTAAGTTTGAATCAATGGGCAGTCGATTAATGGCATTTAGGTCAGGCTGTTAGATTCTTTAGCACTGGTGGTGTTAGCACATTTCTTCTATTAGAAAATGTCACTTTGATGGTAAGATGAGGGATGGGAGTGGATTAAAAATTAATAATAGTGGTAGAATTATCTGTCAACAGTCAGATAACTTCACTGACAGGCATGATTTTTGTTAAGCCTGGTTATTATTCTGCTAGATATGCTTGGAATGGCATCCTCACTCTTCCTAGATATGTTCTAGCATTATTACCTTTCTATTTGAAGACATCATTAGTAACGAAAACTTGCCATGGAAACCCTTTAAATGCTTGCCAGGTTCTAAAGTTGTTACTAATACCTCAGAATCTCTATATGGTATCTGAGTGAGCTTCAATATTTTTCATTTCTTTCAAGAAGTTCCTTTCAGTTCCTTTAGTGGAAATATTGGTTCCATATCAGTATTTAAGAGAGACTTCAGTAAATGTGTGTGTCATGTAGGAGAACCAAGACTGGTCCTGCAGTTCTTTGAACATGTCCTGAATCCTTGTAGTTTCAGGTAACAACAGAATGATGCTTTCACTCAAATTACAAATTATTATTTCAAATTATTATTTCAAATTATTTTCCCATTAAACAATGGGATTATCTATTTCTATTTTTAGAAAAGTTTAAAAGTCTTAATAAAATGAAGATTTTTAAAGTTTTAAGGGTTACTCAGACTGTGGTAAAAGCCTTCTCTCTTTAAATTCAACTTCTTCGGGTTTTGATTTGTTGGTTTTTGCTTTGGGGTTGAAGGGTTTTTTTACTTTTTTTTTTTTTTTTTTTTCCAGAAAATTCAGGCTATGTTTTTCAGGCACTTTCGAGATTCTTATTTTTAGGTTCACACTTGATGAGGATAACTCAGTCTTGCAGACGTTGTTTCCAAGCTGAGATTTATACCAAAATGTTTGAGAACATGATGAGCCCAGTGGGATATCAGGGATTACACCTGCTTGAAGTTAGGACTGACGTGCTGTTCTGAGGTAGAACCTTGTTACTGATGCTGTATTTTAAAATCAGTATGGATTATACATAACTTCTATCATTTAAAATACTGTGTTTAGAAGGAACATGCAGCTAGGCAAAAGACTTTCATCATATTCTTTTTTTATAGAAAACTATGCAGTTTTGCTTCAGTTCTCATAAGTCCTTCATTGACACAGGAGAAGTCAGCTGGCAGTAAGTCCAGTATGTCAAATTAATGAATGTAGTGGGAGGACTCCTACGGATGTCTGTGGCAGCTAAGTATCATAAAGGGTTTATAGAGGACATTTGCTCCTTGGCTTAAGTAAGGGTTGATTTTACATTACTTTTCTCTTCCTTTTTTGCTACTGCTGTATTTGCTAATGTTGGCCCAAATTCAGGAACACAGTTAAGTATGTATTTAAATCCACCCTTTATATAGCTTAAACCTCTTTAGTTTGAGATCAATTGGACCTAAAGATGTGTTAAAAGGAGCCATTTATTCTTCTCCTGGTTAAAAACAAAGCAAAACTGATTAGGCATTTGGACATTCCAGTGGAAAGAGAAGAGTGTCTGGATGGCTGACATCCTGCAAGCTCTGGAATCTCAAGGAGCAGTTGGCAAAAGAGTCAAAGGAGTCAAAATATAAAAATCAGTGTAAAATGAAAGTCATTCCTTATGAATAACTGTTAATTTTCCCATCAATATGAGAAGATAGACTACTCAAAGCCTCACTTTTCTATTAGTGAAAATTAGGAGGGTCCATGAGGGTGTGATAACTTCGTGACATCTGTCTGGAGCAGTCTTGTAGCAGAAACTGGTATTCTGATAAAGCTGCTAGCTAGGCAAAGTTTTCTCCTCCTTACGTTACTCAAAAGTACATGTTTGTTGGGATAATGTAACAGCAGTAAGAAACTTTCTCAATATCAAATGCAGCTTTCTGTTATTAAAAATACGTTGAAATTATAATGTATTTGTTATTTTATTATGTGCATAAATCATAATGCATTCCTCAACCCAGTTTTATTAGCTTCTTTTTTGCAATGACGCTTTCCATCTCCAGTCATACCAATGAAAACCGTTTCTTAAGGACACTCTAAGCCTTGAATATTTTTATACGCTGTATCTCCTTTGGGTTACAGGTTCTTTATCTAAGAAAGCTTTTACCAGTATAAACCCAAACAACAATATAAACTTAAACATCAGTCTTCCTGCCTACTTTGGCACTATGTAATTTTGGCTGCTACATGTTTCTTAGTAGAGCTACTGAGAGAATATTTATTCTGAGGACCGAAGGACGTACTTGAAGGGGGTCACTTCTGCATCCCCTCAACTCTGTCACAGGTTTCTTCTTGTTTAAATATGTGCAAGCTAGTTTTGATATGAAATCACTGAATGCTTTAATCCTGGGTCAGAGGCAGTGTAGAGCACAAAAGCTTTTTCTTCTCTTGTAGCTGTTTTACCATCTTGTTATTATGCAGTATTTTTTGCTGTAAATAGCAATAGTCTTTATGCCAAAGTGTGGGACCATATCCATACTGTATATAACATCATGGTGAGGGCAACTCCAGCCTCAGTTCCAGCTCTCAATGCCTGTAAAAGGGATGGTAATCTCTTTGTTCTGTAAGTTGCTGTCCTAAATAAAGCCTCTTAAATTATTCAGGTGCAGAATATGTGCTTAAGAGAATATTTTTTTTTATTTATATCCAAGATCATCAACCTAGAGAGACAGACCCTTGAAATTAAAAGAATTCATTGCTAGATGCTGTTGGCTGCATCTTGGTAGAGAATATTTGACTTACTAGTGATCTCTTGTCTCTGAAACCTTGCTTTCCTCTTAACAATTGACAGTTCCTGTGATTCACCTTCTTATTTCTTAAGGTTTTAAGGTCAGTTGTGTCTTTTTCCTGGATAAGAAGGTGCTTTAGATTATGTGAAAGAGGTGTTTATTTAGTTAAGACTGCTATTGTAGAAGTGTGCTTTTCAGTTCAACTGTTCATTGACAAATTTTATGCAACCAAAGGTACATAGCAGGATGATTTAGATCTGAAATTCATGTGCATGCTTGAATGGGAAAAGCTGTGTGATAAAAATGCTTTTTAGAAATGGAAATTAGAAATCTGTGATTTGATCTACCTTCCTTCAGTACCCCCATTAAATTAATGGGAGGAAAACATACCTCTTTATAAGCAAAGGAAGTGGATCTGAAAGTAAAGCAATATTATATTTAGTTTCTTTCAGAAGATGAACATTATTTCATTAACAGCCAGGAAAATATGTTTCCATTATAGCTGTTATTATCTCATTGAACTAATTTACCGATGTTAGATTATTGAGCCTGTGCCTTTGCAAGTGCAAGATTTAGCTCACATTCTGGCATGCATGTCAGAACTGCAGACTGCTGTAGTAGTAGTCTACTGTTGTAGTTTAATTACAAAATAATAATTAAAAAATGCTCTGCCTTCTTGCAGTCATACATAGCTGCATCTTAGGCTTGCAGTTCACAATCACCATTGTTCTGTCGTGATGTCCTTCAGAGAGCACCAGCACTTTCACCTCAAAAAGGTAATTCAGAATACAAAAGGTAAAATGTGAGCTGCTGAAAAACTAGCCAGCAAGTTTTACAGAAACTGTTTTATGGGGGAAAAGCATTCCTTTTAAAGTCACATATTCTACATTTGAATGCTGGTATGGAAAAAAACCTACCCTGGTGTAAAAAAATACGTATGTGACAAATGAGTTGAGTAATGGTAAGACCTCATCAGTGCTGCCTTTAGAGTTGCACCCAATTAAATGATGGCTGCTTTGAACAGATGGTTTCTGAAATCAGATAATAACCAAGCCAATTGGAACAAAATTTAGTGGTTGTCTCAAGGGTAGGAGCATAAATTGACACTCTGGAAGTTACGACATAGTAAAAAAGAAATGGAAAATATTTACATACCTGTTAGTTTTCCCCCCCTGCACCTTTTAATTACTTGATAACATCAAGAAGCCACTAAAACGTATGTTTAGGTTATGCAACTTTCCCTCTATGGTGATCTGAATTCTCAACTCCAGGCATTACCTTAATATATTAATATGATGAGCCACCAGTCAATTAAGAGCTTTTTAATGAAGAAGAAGAGTTAACAAGCCATCAGCATTTTACTAATTATAGAAACAGCTGTTGGACAAACACTGTCTCACAATGCTGAAGCGTGTAAATCATGTTAATGCTGTCAGATAACACTGAAGCCTGCTGTATTGACAAATTTGGTCTTAATGTGGATTTGAGGGGAAATAATAATAATCCAGGATTCAGTTGGTCGGGCAAGTTTTTATAACTGCCTAGGTAGGTCTAACAGAGTTATTAGTATTCAGATACACATATTAATGCACATACAAGCCAAAAATATTAAATGAAATTGTAAAAATACTGTCTGGCTATTATGCATCAGTTTTGAATTCTGTTTTTGCTGTCATTAATTAATCAACTGTATTTAACATATGAGAATTGTTCATTAGGCCTTATCATTATGCTCCATTCTCCCACAGAGATATTTATGATTATGCACAGGCTGGGTCATTCACATTATTTGGGGAGGGGGGGTAGTGTGACACAAAAGCCATCCTACGGGAATAATTTTAACGTAGACATGATTTCAAACAAGCATTTAGATGGTTTAGATAATGTTATTGTGAAAGACATCTTTTGAAAACTGGAGCTTCCTACTCCCTCAATCTTTCTTTCTTAATCATAAAGCTTGTGTTCAGCAGAAAACTTGAATGACTGGAGAAATTCCTATGAGTTTGGTACAACATATGTTTTTCCGATTTATTTTTGTGCATCCCTATAAACTACCTTTGAGAAACAGGCCCGTGCTATGTGTGATAAGTGATGTGGTATGCTGTGAGACGGTAAAGGCAACCAGAGCAAGGACAGAGGAACTGGAAGGGAAAGTTTCTGACTATTTGAATCAAATACGGTGTAGTGGTTTTGGCCTGGGCCAGGTTTTTCAGTAGCAGGGGGGCTAAAGGAGTGGCTTATTTAAACAAAAAGAGTTGCCAGAAGCTTCCCCTGTAGCTGACGGTTAGGGCCAGTAAGTTTTAAGCTGGACCCTGCACCTGACCCAGGCCTGGCCAATTAGTGGTGGAGGTAATGCCTCTGTGAATAACATATTTGAGCAGAAGAAGTTGTTGCGCAGTGGCAGAACTGCAGCAGCAACAGGGAGAGAGAATGTGAAAACATCTCCGCAGACACCAAGGTCAGTGGAGAAGGAGGGGGAGGAGGGTGCCCAGGCACTGAGAAGAAGGCTCCCCTGCGATATGTGGTGAGGACCATGGTGAAGCAGGTTGTCCCCCTGCAGTCCATGGAGGACCACCGGGAAGCAGAGACCCACTCGCAGCCCGTGGGGGAGCTGCTCACGCCGGAGCGGGTGGATGCCTGAGGGAGGCCGTGACTCCGTAAGAAGTTCATCCTGGAGCAAGTTCCTGGCAGGACCTGGGAGTCTGTAGGGGAGGTGCCCAAGCCGGAGCAAGTTTGCTGGCAGGACTTGTGATCCCGTGAGAGGACCCAGGCTGGAGCAGTCTGTCCCTGAAGGACTGTCTCTCCCAGTGGATGACCCACGCCAGGCAGTGTGTGAGGAGCTGCCCCGTGGAAGGGCCCATGCTGGAGCAGTTCGTGAGGAGCTGCGGCCCATGGGAAGGACCCACGTTGGAGAAGTTCATGAGGGACTGTCTCTCGTGGGGAGGGACCTCACAGAGTAGCAGTGGGAAGTGTGAGGAGGCCTCCCCCTGAGAAGCGGCAAAGTCCATCTGTAATGAACTGATTGCAACCCCCATTCCTCTTCCCCTGCGCTGCTGGTGGGAGGGGAAGGAAAGGGAGTCCCGGGAAGTGGAGGGGTGGGGGGAGGTGTTTTAAGACGGTTTTATTTCTAGTCTCCCTGCTTTTATTATTTCTTTAATAAGTCAAACCTCTTTCTCCCTAAGTCGCGTCTGTTTTGCCCGTGACGTTAATTACCGAGTGATCTCTCCGTCCTTATCTCAACTCACAAGCAGTTTGTTATACTCCTCTCTCTCTCTCCTGTCCAGTTTAGGAGGGGGAGTGATATTACGACTGGGTGGACATCAGGCTAAACCACCACATACTGATTTCCATTTATGATTTAATTACTGAGATTCCTTGACCTATGTGTTTCAAAATCAGGCAAAATTCTGGCATTGCAGTTAGCAAAAAAGAAAGGAGTCGAATCCGTATCCTCTCAGTCTTTTTTTTTTTTTCAAAAAAAAATATCACATATCTACTCAATCATTTCTTATATTTTCTTATAGGATGTGTGACAACTAGGGACTTACAAAGTATTCAATCTGCTGTGAATGTATTCAAGGTTCTAGTGATATATTTTTTTTCATGTTGTAGTTTATTTGTTCATAGTACTCTGAAAATTCTCCTCTCTGGCTGAAATAATTTATCTCTATTCAAAAGTTAGTAAGTAAGTTAAAAGGTAGTAGCTTTTTATAAGGTTCAATAGTACCAAATATTCCTCACAAATCTATTGCATATCTTGGAATTACATTGCAAACAGATCTTAAAAAATAATCAAAGACTTGTGGAGATCTCTCACTGCATATGTATTTAATATTTGGGGTTTGTTTTTTACAGTGACTTTTCCTTCTCTTTGATCAATATGTTGACTCTATAGAACTGCAAATAAATAATCCAGATTCAATCATGATCGAAATGTTAAAAAAGATAATTCTCTATGGAGCATTCAAATATGAATGTTAACTATTGTTAGTGGTGCATTCTTTGCAGAGCATTTTGGATATCTCAGAGTATTGCATTAGAAAAAGCTTATTAGGTCCACAGATTGGGAATTTGTACCACACTAGAAAGGATGAGCTAAGTACTCTTCAATCTTTCATACCTGGTTCTGATAGCGTGTTAGTACCTTACTGAGTAGATTGTCCAGCCTTAGTGGCCACATGTAAACAAAGTGTCCTTAATTCTGCCTGACCTGAGCTGAGGGTGTCACATAGAGATGCCAGCTTAGACTTTGCAAATTAACATGTTGACATTGGACTTTCCCAGACTGTGTGCCTCGTGTTCTCATGCTTGCTGGTAGCTACTCTCGTCTTGTAAACATTCCTTTTCCCTATAGGCAGAGTGCTTTTGACCATGATTTGCAGCATTTGTAAAATTCCTAAAGAAGAATAAAAAAATCTTAAAGGGATATGGATAGGAAAGGATGACATGATAAATATCATATGGTGCAGAGGACTCTGGCTCCATGTTTTTATCTTCTTTCTCCTAAAGAAAGTATCTTCAAATGACAGTTTCCTGACAGTTTGTCTTCACTTGTCAACAAACTAGTAAAGAGCAATATGCCAGCTTCTATGCCAGTGAAATGTGATGTGAATTTAACTAAAAATCGTCATGTAAGGAAACAAAATATTTAATGAGATTACTGAATGAATAGGAGAAGCCCACAGGTCAAAAATTGTTTCTTAGCATGGTAAGGTTATAGGAAACTGCTGCTGTTGACTACTGAGCCCATTTTGTCAAAATGGATTTGAATTCATAATGTGTTAAATTCAGTAAATTGCTGAGACAATAGTACTGACAAAAACACTTTTTAAAGGCCTTAAAAGAATGGGGAAAAGAAGAAACTACTGACAACCTACTGAAAAATGAGAGTTGGCAAACAAAACCAGGAAGGAAGATAGAAATATGATTACTTCTGACTTCTAATCTTTAAAACACAGTGCTGAATCTTTTCAGTGTTTCATGGAAGCACTCACTGGCATTTGGATGTGAATTTGTATAGGAAGCATCTGAATTGTTGTTCCAAGTCTTTGATTTGTGTTCAAGTTTTATATAAATGACACATCATGGAAGACTGTATAAAACTTGCTGTGAAACAGGAGAGGCCGGACTATGAAGAGATGGGTACAATCATATTCATGCAATAGGAGATTGGTGAGAAAATTCATATAGTACCAAAGATCACCTGGGCTAGGATTTTCAAAGGCACCTAAATAAAGCATCAAGATCTCATCATGGTTCACTGGGATTATATCAGTTTTATTCCTTTTCAATTTGCAGTCAAGTACTGATATTTTAGACTGAGAACATACACAGCAAGAGATACTTCTGGAAAAAGTGCCTGTATAGGGAGTTAATAGAGTTAATTCATGATGGTTCTTCATATAGACAAGAAGTTCACACTGCATGTTGTGATCAGTATTCAGGTGTTCATAATATATCTTGAAGTGATGCACATTGCACCAATTTTAATTTTGAGATAACAAAAGTATGTATCAAGGAAATGAGAATCTGTTTTGCATGCACAGCTTACATCTTCTTCACCAGAAATAAATGGAATATTGTCCTGTGGTCTTAGCTACAGTTGAGCTTCCACCAGTAATTGACACTATCATATCTAGCTTTTCATGTTACACTGTATAAATGAAAAACAAGTGATTACTGATTTATCCCTAATAAAACAGAAGTTGTAGATGTTCATTTATTGCATCATTCTCACTTAACATTTTAAAAGTGCAACCAGGTGATTGCAATTTTCACATGATAAATTATTGTAGAAGTAGTAAAGCATGAAAAAAATGGGGAAAGAGAAGGTAAAATGTGTGTTCTGTTGAGGACAAAAATGCTTTTCCCATTAATTTCAAGATGGTCCATATTTCCTCTTCAAATACCTGCTCTAGGTTAATGTTTTTACCAAGACAGTTGATTTTCATAGGACATTTAAACATTAAACTATAATTCTGCTCCTTTATGTGCACAGACACAGGAGATGATGCAGTACTAATAGCTATCCTTCCATCTGAAAACGGATTTCTTTCAAGTACCTGTCAGAATCTGCTCCTGGGTCAAGTCTCATCCAAATGCTTGCCTGCCTGAAGCTATGAAAGGGTTCTGTGAAAATGAGTTCCTGCGCTACCTTCCCCTTCACCCTACCACCTGGTTAGAAAGATTGTCTGTTTTCTTAACAGCAAAAGATGTGGAAAATGTGCTGAAGTTTACTGAAAGGAATTTAAAAGGAAATATTTTTGTCTTGGCATGTCGTGCAGTTGTACGAAGAATCATTTTGATGACATCCATCTGTTGTGGATTAAAATAGGTTGGAATCAGAGATTGTGAAGTGAGTTAGTACAGCATGATAAGTAGAGTGACCAAAATGAATGCATTGAAATGGATTGGTTAACTGAAATAAATTGCTTTGTTGATCAGTATTAATAAGCTAAAAGTGAGAGGCTTTTAGGATATTCTCATACTGTGAAATAATACTTTTTACCTGGTGTTCCTCATAGGGAGGTGGAATTAGAGGAGAAACATACACAATTGGAGGTGTTTCAGTGGAACACCAAGTACAAGTCCAATGGTGTGCATGCTTCTCCAATCATATCCCCCAAAAAACAGGCTATTACAGTTATTTATCTGCTTTTGGAAACTCACTCTGTTGTTTCTGTCTCTGTGCGTGTTCTCTAATATTTATTCTGTCTAATCAATACTTCTGTGGCATGACTGTCTTTTTTTCTCTTGTTATCTGCAGTTACATTAGTAGCCAATTTACCTGTGTGTAGGTTCACGTGTGGGTGCACATCAAAGTACATGCTGGTTTCAGATAGCCGATGTAATTTCATGTCATAACTGTAGATCAAGGCAAGAGTGCTGACACATTTCATGCTCCTTCACTTAACAGTGCATCCCACAAGCCAGCTGAAAAATGAGAACATACTTCTGTTTTTTTAACCTATGAATGCTAATGGGACTTTAAATGGGAACGTATGAATGCAGGCAGTTTAGGAGAGAGCATGTTTACAACATTATCCTGGATTTAGATACTCAAGCTTGAGTATTTCATCCGCTTTGTTCTATGGTTAGATACACTTGCAGTGTGGCCTGGTTTTATGAGACTTCTTTTTTTTCCCCTCCCACTTCTGTGTCACAGGTGATAAAATATAGCCATAGAACTTTTTTGCTCAACAAAACCAAAATATTGTTTTTTCTCCAGTGTATACCTCTGCATTAAACCAATGTGTGTGCATGAGTATCCACTGTAGCCATATAACTTTTCATGCCAGGTACAAATCCAAAGTTATGTTTTCTTAAGTAGTATAGGTCAATTATTTTCCAGAACTTTGAGCATATATATGTATATATGAAAAGCAAACAGAAAAATATGGCTATCAGGTTGAGACATTTATTCTTTTCTTGTTGCTTACATCAGTTACCATGATTTCTGGGAGGTCATTTTCTTTGATCCTTGCTAAATTTTGACCTTTGGCAATTGTTGTACTATTTTTCTCACTCTGATAGGTGTGCAGTTCTTTTGTGTCAGTATTTTAGTCTAGATATGAGGAGACTGAGGGGGAGAACTCATTAATATTTAAAAGTATGTAAATGGATGTCAGGAGGTTGGGACATCCCTTTTTTCCATTGTATCTAGCAACAGGACAAGGATTAATGGGATGAAGCTGGAACACAAAAGGTTCCATTTAAACATAAGGAAAAACTATTTCACTGTTCAGGTGAGGGAGCACTGGAACAGGCTGCCATGGGAGGTTGTGGAGTCTCCTCTGGAGGCTTACAAGACCCTCCTGAATGTGTTTCTGTGTGATTCAACCCAGGTGGACCTGGTTTGGCAAGGGGGTTGGACTAGATGATCTCTAAAGGTCCCTTCCAACCCCTACCATTCTATGATTCTATGATTGCCTAAAGTATGTGCATGATAATTAATGAACATGCAATGCAATGTCAGTTTTCTTCACAATTTTATTCTCCTGCAGCATAAAACATGTAAACTTTTTGTTGATGGTGAAATTGTGCTCTCTTTTAAGCATGAGCTAACCGCATTTTTTTTTCCTAATCTTTTTAACAGTCTGACAGCAATGCAAGCTTCCTCCGAGCTGCCAGAGCTGGCAATCTGGACAAGGTAGTGGAATACCTAAAAAGTGGAATCGACATTAACACATGTAATCAGGTAAGGCATTTGAAGTACAAAAATTTGCAAGAGTGAGTTGCAAAAAGCCCCTCTCAAAACCTAGTTTTTTCAGGCTGGGTTATTTCATATAGATGTTTGGATAAACCTCAAGCTATGTTTTCAGTCCTGTTCTTCAGTGGTATTTTTCCTTAGGAAGCTGTTAATGTCTAGAAAATTGTGCTGTTTTTAGTAAAGCTTCCTGTAAGATTTTTTGGGTTCCTCTTTCTTGCCAGCATCCTGCAGGTATGGATATGTGTTAGTGAAGTACCTATCATCAAAGCTTCAGGTATACTTTGTTAGTCTAATGCTAACAGACCCGCTATTGTGAAATTACAGTTCTAATGGAAACAATGAGCACTAAATAGAGTTGAATTCTCCAAAATACTCAAATTATGCAAAACAAAATGTTCTCATTGAGGAAGTTATTGTGTAGCATTCTCTGGATACAGGTAAATGATAAAATATGCAGTTTAGTTGTCCTGAGGCGTCTGTGTTCAGCAAAACCCACCTAGCTCCCTGTGTGCTTGGTCTTGTGTTGCTATGACAGGGTGAGATTGAAGTTCCTGTCTGAACAGGAAACTTGGGAAGCTGAGGCCCACCTGTTACCTAGTTTTCTTTCCCCTGCTGAGAGTCTCTCATTCTTGTATTTGTCTGGAGAACTGAGGCTATGCCAACACTCATGTTTCTTGCTCTGCTAGTTATTGCTACTTATTGTACCCATTTATTAACTGTAATGAGGTGTGCCCATATAATAAGTATTCCTGATTTTAATGAGACGTCTTTCTCCAGAGAACTTGCATTGCAAATAGAGGTTTAGGAGCAATAGGTATTACAACAAATTGATAAACAGAGATGTCTGTGATCAATAAATTCCACAGCATACCAGCTGTCATGATTTCATTTAGTTTGGATTTTAAAGCTATTTTGAAGTCCTGTTTTCTGGCATCTTCGTAGATGTAGCTGTTAGCTTAAAAGAAAATTCAAAATTTCATATTGCAAATGTTTGTCCAAAGGACAGTGTGGACTGGCACCCTTGGCAGAGCCAAGGAAGATGTTGAAAGCCATGTATGAAAATTGACATCCTTAGCTTCTGTGGGAAGACATTGCTTGGATGCTTGAAAGTCAGGTGTGCTTGAATAGTAGGAAAAGTGAAGCTGATAGAGACTTATGTTTTTGAGGCAACAATTTACAAAGATGAATACTGTAGCATTTTGAATGGGTTTCAAAATCAAATTGCAAAACATTTTTCAGTCACCTAAAGAAGTTTCTTGTAAACATCATCTTTTTCATATTCAGTGTGTTATGTTTAAGCTCCTGTAGCGTGGGAACATTTTTAGAGTCTGGGATTTCTATCGTATGTAGACCCAGAGTTCTCTTCCAGCATACACACTCACGATAGTAATAGCAATAGCCTTAAAAAAGAAATTACAGGTCTGAATTTGGAACAAACTTTTTACTAGGCTTCTAGCAATTATCCTGGCCCTAATTGGAATATGTTGATACATGTTTTTCCAAAATAAAGAAATATAGTCTTTGTTTTCAGTTTTATGCTTAGTTTTCAGGGACTGTTATTGCTTGACTTGCTTATTAAATTAATGTGAATACTGGAGGAGGAATGGGATAGCAATTGAACAACTCATACCAAAGAAAGTTAGTAAAAAAAAAAAAAGGTAAAATTAAGCGTTATCTGTGGATATTTTTAATGCTTTTTTATTCAGATAATTCAGTTAATATTATAGTGAACAAAGTTTCGAAATAAAATATTCTTTGCTTGTACACAGTCCTTTGTTAAAAGCAGACTTTTAATTTCTTTTCTATTTTGTGGTGAAAAGTGTCATCTAAATATCACTAAATAACCTGAAGACACAAAAATCATGGAAAGTATGTGCTTTACTGAAGAAAAGAAAGATAATTCCATTGTGAATCTAATCTTCCTCCCATCATTCATGTTACTTTTACATTTGCATTTAATAAAAAATATTCCCATTTTAGCAGAGTACATTTTAGGTATAAGATGTCTGGAATTGCTCTGTTCTTGGGGAAGTGTGTAGGGATGGAATATACTAGTACTGGAGACTGGAGAAAAATGAAGTAAAAAATAATATTTTAGGTTTGCTTATGGGAAAACCACTCATGTTGTCTTATCTCTTCTGATCACTATTCAAATTAAGATCAGAAATAATCAAGATCTTCCTTACTGTATCCTAAGACACAATTGTGGCTCCTAATGTACGTCATATCTCGCAGCTGAGCTGTGGACATATCTGTTATAAATAAGTAAAATATTTAGCTATGACACCTAATAAGAAGGGAAAAGGCTGTTGAAACAGCACATCTAATTTCTTTTTTTAACAACTAGGATGTAAGGCACACATTTTCCAAGTCAATCATCAGACTGAAATCTTGAGTTGTTTTCCTGCTTTCATATAACGTGGGCTTTAGAAACAGTGAATTTCTTCAGTAACAAAGTAATGCTACAAAAGGATGGGTTTTCTTAGGTGACAGGGGCAATAATTCCACATGAAATTGTAAGTCTTCATTTTTCTGGTGGTCAGTATGTTATGGAATAATACTCTGCCAGTATGTTATGGAATAGTACTCTGCCAGTGGTGCTGAAGCCTGTTTCTCTGATGTTTNGGAAGAGATCAGGTAAGCTTATTCTGAATCTGTATCTTGAAAAGTATTTTGATTAAAGAAACCTCCAACCAAGCAAAACCTCAACAAAACCAAAAAGAGATTTATATATATCTTATATAAATGTAAATATATATATATCTTATATAAATAATAAATCTTCGGCAGGTTCTAAAGCACTTCTTCATTTTTAAGTTCAAAGGAAGCAGGATGAGGTTTAGCACTCTGCAGTGCCAGTCGTTTTCCTTTGGAACAGTTGCTGGAACTGTAGAGGTAATTTTTTCACCAAGAGCAAAATCAAATCCAATTCAAAATGTGCACTTGCGTAGTAGAAAGAGCACTGGGTAGTCTGGACATTGTAGAAAAATGCACTGCTTTTTCACCCTGAAAGCAGTGTGATAAGGTAATTGAATTTCCTTAGCCATCCCACACAAAGCACCTGATGCCCTGTGACCAGAGGTGCGGAAGTCTGAGGCTTCCCTTGCTATTTTGGTGAGATCTCAGCTGGTAAGTAAACATTCAGTAGGTGGTATTTTTAACTGACTAGCTAACTTGTGACCAAGCAGATTAAAATCTTGTAGCTCACTTGCATTAGCAATGTGATTCTGATTCCCCTCGGATGGTTAGAGAGTAGCGATGGTTTTTTACCTTGTTTCAGAAAGCAGTAAAAAATATGGTTTTACCACTAGTCAGTCTTATCTATAACATAAATTGTTTTATGTATTGTTATAAAAAGGTACTTACATTTTCTGCTTAAAATACTAACTCCTCTTTCAGGAAAGTTATTATTGTTGTAAAAATACACATTGATATGACTGTAATGTGATAGAATGCTTTCACTCGGCTCTTTTGTAAGTCTGTCATATAAATCCATTTACTTTTGCCTCATAGCCTAGGGGACAAAATTTGCAATGCTTATTTAAGTGACTAGTACCATCAAATTTAATAAGATTGTAACTATGACTGAAAATAAATATTCAAATAAGCATCTGCATCAGTCCTGAAAAATGTCTTGACATTTTAGTGAAATCAGTGGCATCTCTTTGAAGGGGGACTTGAAATCTCAGGCTGTATGATGTCCAACCTCCCCTCTTAGCCAGATTTAATCAAAATAACCACTAACTGGACAACAACCGTGAATTTTGAGAGAAAAATCACTTTAAAATTGTTTTAAACAACATTAAAATCAGTAAATCATTCAAGTGTCACATAAGCTCCGTTTTGTAGCCAGTGAGATGGGCTACAATTTTAGCACAGCATCTAAATAGAAACTTCAAAGGCTGTTCACCTTCATAGATTACGGCATCAGGTTTACCTTATGGGCAGCACAGCTTATTCCTTTTGACTCCAATGATGGAAGAACTCAAAAGAGGAAGGATTTCTGGTAAAAATATACAGGTATTCAGGGAAAGTTTGGGAGCAGAGGAGAAGACTGTGAATGTGCTGCACCTGACATGTTGATTGTGCTATCTATCTTGGTTACTAACTCTGTGAACACACTCTGTGCAAAACAGAGCAGATGTCTTTTATTTTGAAGAGTGACATATCTGAATGCGTTTTCAAAAATGAAGCCTTATATATGCAGGATTTTTTGTCTCAGTATACTACTATTTTTAGACTAGATCCCATCTCAGAAAACAGTACGTGATGTTAAGAGTAAGCTTTCCTGAACAGAGATGACACAAGATGATGCTTTCTTCAGTTTTGCCATTTGTGTCTGAATTCTCATAGAAATGTGTTTTTATAGATAATCAAAGTATTTCCTGTTTAATCTTTCCAAAATATGATGGAACACAATGTTTCTGATTATACTGAATAGAGGTATTAGTTACAGTTATTAATGTACTTATATAGTTAATAATTTATTACTACTTAATTATGCCTTGTTAAATGCTACTTTCATATCAAGTTAAACTATTATAGAATTAACCTGAATTCAAGAACCATTATCTATTTTAAAAATCACAAATCATTTCTATTTCATTATTTCTGGAGGTAGTTAGAAATGTGAGGAGACAAAATTCCCTTGTTTTAAAAACAGTTTCTTTAAAAAAAAATTCTAATTACTGGTATTTTATAGGATGAAAAATTGATAGACATTGGAAATCTATGATTCCTTTAAAGCTATGTTCTTTCTGTTACAAATGTAGTTATTTTAGGACACAGTTGCTATTTGTAGTTAATGTAGCATGAGAAGACAATTTGCTTCAATGTTCAAATGTTGACTAGCAAAATGAACTTTAGTTTTACAGTATGCATTAGTGTATCCCATACTTGTAGCAGAAGGTAGACTCAAAAATCTGACAAACCTAAGGGTTCATCAGCTATCTACTGTGTTTTGAAACAGAATTGATAATCCAAAAGGCAATGAAAAATAACACTTTCCCATCTTGTCCTTGGAGGCTTGTCAGTTTTTGTGGTGACTGAGTGACTTCTTGGAAGCAAAAAAATATATGGATTCTAGAATTTATTTTGAAGAAGTCCACTGTATTCACAAGGCATACATAAGAAGTTTGATACCTTGAACAGGAGTCAACTATTAGGTAGCTTGTGTGGAGCCTCCAGCTTTAGGACTCTGTAAAACTGAGATCTCTTTGGCTTTTGATCTCATTTTGTTAGCTTCCTTATAATTTGATTAGTGTCATTATTGCTTCAGTCACAGTGAGACAGAGCAACCAGCTATTAATTACTCCCTCGTTTAGTCCAAATGGAAAGCAGCTAACACTCCCAATAGTGCTAACTATAGACTGAAGTAGCACTGTAGTCATAATGAGGTTGACTGTATCACATGATGATGTCACTCAGGAGGTTAATTCATATTCATGAATTCATAAGATGTAAAGCGATATAAAGGGGGAATTTCCATAATCTGAAATGATTTTTCTTTTTTCAGCCATTCATCTTATTTCATGTGATATTTTTGGGAAAAAAAAATCAGCAAACCATCAGAGTTGAGAAGGCTGTGCCCAGCTCTTTCATGTGCCCTTTCCCAAATCCTTCTTGAAAAGAGATTGGCCACATGCACCTTTTACTTCCCTAAGAGATTTATTTGGAGGAGTGAATTTGCAGCAACCGTAGAATGACATCTGTTAAGGAGACAGAGAAAAGTATTTGACTTTAACAAATACTATGTTACTGCTTTTAGTCTTGGCCTCTACTGTAGGGTGCGAATGCCTTCTTAACTCTGGCAAAACACGTCAAGGATTTAGCACAGCCCTGCAGAGTTAGTTACAATAGATTCGTAATTTTCATCATGTTTGTAACTTATGCTTTAATATTAGTCTGTTAGTGGATATATCAACCTGTGAACACACCATCAGTGGAAGGAGCTTGATAAAAGTGCATTGCATTTCATGCTTCATGAGAATGTCAAAACAATATAAGAATAGATTTTGCATTGGTTTTTTTGTTGTTGATTTTCATGATTTTTTTTTCTGTAAGTTGCTGAAATGCCATTCTACCTTTGTGTGGCAAAGGCTCAAATGTAGGCAAATCTTCTGGAAAGAGTTGCCTCTCAGCTTCCACCAGACTTGACGAGAGATATCAGGGGTAAGACTCTTAGCATAAAGGAGAGAAGAGGATTAATTTTCTTAACATATATTCTTGCTTCCTATTATTCTTAAAGATATTAAATATGTAATTAGTTCTGTTAAATGAAAGTAAACTGCAGGGAAGTAAGAATCATTATATTTAACAAAGATTGGTTTCTTTAGTGCCAGGACCATTATATACTGAAGTAACATAAGCAAATGTTTTAAAGAATTTTTCCTATTTCCTTCAAACACTTTCCCTCTTCTATATATTCTTATGTTCCCTATACTTCTTACCAAGTCTCACCAGCAGAAGATGAGTAAAGATTTCCAGGACTACTAGTTATTGTCTATACTTGGCACAGCTGAGCTTAGAGAGGAGGATATAAAAGCTCACACTGTGCCCATATTGCAGCTGCAGTAATGCTAGAGAACTGCTGAGGCTGTATTTTGCCTCTTTAATAAGACGATACTGATACAGAAGAAAGCCAGGCCTTGCCTTGGCTTGGTGGTCATGCTTCCATGCTGTACTTTCTCCTGCACTGGCAGAAGCAACCTCATGGGAAATGATTGAGGGACCTGAGGTGCAGAAAGGGGGCTGGGGATAAAAATGAGCAGAGGAGAGGACAGGAGAAGCAGAAGCGTGTCTGGAATCAGCACTGACTTTGCTGATTTAAAATCTTCTTTCAGCTAGAAGCTGATCTGATACTCTGCCACGAAGTTGCCTTTCTGTGGAGTTGATTTGCTTTGGCACAATGTTAGGCAGAAATAGTATGAGCCATTATTGATGTTGGACATAACAGCCATCTGATGCCTCAGAAGGAGTAAATGGCACAGCAGGGTTGATGCTGAGCCAGGCAGCACCTGAAGAACTTCCATTCAATTAGGATCACCCTAGGAGACACTTGACTACAAAAGCAGAGTAGTGTGGACTTCCTTGGTGATTTCAGACAATAGTCATGAGACTTAGTGCCTGTTTTAAGGGGAAAAAAAGTGATGGACTTGGATTACAGAATCATAGAATGGTAGGGATTGAAAGGGACCTCTAAAGTTATCTAGTCCCAACCTCCTGCTGAAGTAGGTCCACCTAGATCAGGTTGCACAGTAACATGTTGTGGTGGTTTTTTTGTCCAGCCGGGGACAAAGAGCCACGAGGGTGCTCGCTCACTCCTCCCCCTCCCGGGGGAAGCGGAGGGGAGAACCGGAGAGAAAGGGGAAAACCCTTGTAGGTTGAAATAAGAACAGTTTAATAGAACAACGGTAAGAAGGAACAAGTTCAGGGGAAAACAGTTATAACAGTAAATGAGGGAATATACAAACGGAATGGTGTGTGTCGCAGCTGCTCACCACCCGGGTCCCGATGCGACCGCGCCACGCGACCGCCTCCGCCCGACTGCCCAAAAAGAAAAAAACAAAACGAACCCCCGTGCTTCCGCAGCGCCGCCCGCCCGACCAGCTCCCCACGTGGCCAGACCCGCGGTTCCGCAGCCCTGCCCCCGACTAGCTCCCTGCCTGTATGTACTGAGCATGACGTTAGTATGGTATCAAATACCTGTTGGCCAGCCTGGGTTAGCTGCCCATGCTGTATCCCTTCCTATTGCCTCACTGAAGTTAACCTTATCCTAGCCCAAACCAGGACACATGTCCAGGCGGGTTTTGAAAACTTCCAGAGAAGGAGACTCCACAGCCTCTCTGGGCAACCCATTCCAGTGCTCCATCACCCTCACAGTAAAGCAGATTTTCCTTCTGTTTAAGTGGAACTTTTTGTGTCCCACCTTTTGTCCATTTGCCCTTGTCCTGTCACTGGGCACTACAGAAAAAAGTGTTGCCCCATCCTCTTGACATACACCCTTTAAATACTTGTAAATATTAATGAGGTCCTACTTCAGTCTCCTCTTCTCTAGACTAAACACCTCTAGTTCCCAGAGCCTTTCCTCATATGAAAGATGCTCCAGTCCCCTGACCATCTTGTTGGCCTTGCACTGGACTCTCTCTAGGAGTTCCCTGTTCCTTTTGAGCTGAGGAGCCCAGAAGGACACAGGACTCCAGATGAGGCCGCACCAGGGCAGAGTAGAAAGGAAGGAGAACCTCCCTTGACCTGCTGGCCACAGTCTTCTTGATGCATCCCAGGATGCCATTGACCTTCTTGGCCATGAAGGCACATTGCTGGCCCATGGTTAGTTTATTATCAACCAGGACTCCCAGGTCTCTCTCTGCAGAGCTGCTTTCCAGCAGTTCGACCCCCAGCCTGTACTGGTGCATGGGGTTGTTCCTCCTCAGATGCAGGACTCTGCACTTGTCCTTGTTGAACCTCATGAGGTTCCTCTCTGCCCAACTCTAAAGCCAGTCAAGATCCCACTGAATGGCAGCACAGCCTTGTGGGGAATCAGCCAGTCCTCCCAATTTGGTGTCATCAGGGAAGTTGCTGAGGGTACACTCTGTCCCCTTATCCAAGTCATTGATGTCAGCATCTTCATAAGATCATAAGAGCTTCATAAGATCAGCCCCAGAACCAACCTCTATGTAACTCCACTGGCCACAGGCCTCCAACTTGACTCGGCTCCATTGATAACCACCCTTTGGACTCTGTCATTCAGCCAGTTCTCGATCCAGTTCACTATCCACTCATCCAATCTGCACTGAATGAGATTTTCTATGAGGATGTTACGGGAGACAGTGTCAAAAGCCTTGCTGAAGTCAGTGCAGATGACACCTGCAGCTCTCCCCTCATCTAGTCAGCCAGTTATGCCCTCATAGAAGGCTATCAGGTTGGTCAGACAGTATTTCCCCTTGGTGAATCCATGTTGACTCGCCCTGATAACCATTATTTTCTTCATATGTTTTGAGATGCATCCAGGATGAGTTGTTCCATCACCTTTTTGGGGATGGAGGTGAGGCTGATCAGTCTGTAGTTTTCTGGGTCCTCTTTCTTGCCGTTTTGAAGACTGGAGTGACATTGACACCTCCTCTGCCCTCCACAACAATGGAGAATGGTTTAGCAGTAACGTCAGCCAGCTCCCTCAGCACTTGTGGGTGCATCCCGTAGATTTATGGGTGTTAAGCTTGTCCAACAGGTCTCTATCCCAATCCTCATCCACCAAGGGAAAGTCTTCTGTTCTCCAGACTAATCTACTATACTCCAGGGACTGGACTTCCCAAGGGCTGGCCCTTGGCAAAGAAATAATTCAGTAGTTCAGCCTTCTTTGCATCCTCTGTGACCAGGGCACCCTCCTCATTCAACAGCAGACCCACATTCTCTCTAATCTTCCTTTTGCTGCCGATGTACCTGAAGAACTCCTTCTCATTTCCCTCAACTTCCCTTGCCAGGTTCAATTCCAAAAGGGCTTTAGCCCTCCTGATTTCATCTCTGCATACTGTGGTGTTCCTATACTCTTCCCAAGCAATCAGGCCTTTTTTCCACCTTGCATAGATTTCTTTCTTTTCCATGAGTAGTTCCAGTAGTTCTTTCTTAAATCCATGCAGGCCCCTTGCCTCCTTTTCTTGATTTTCTGTTTGTGGGAACACACTGATCTTGGGCTTGGAGAGAAGTGGTGCTTGAAGATCAACCAGCTCTCTTGGACACTTCTACCACCTAGGATCCTATCCCATGAGATTCTTCCAAGCAGATCTTTGAAGAGGCCGAAGTTAGCTTGCCTGAAGTCCAGGGTTGCAATCCTGCTTGGTGCCCTGCTTCTTCCACATAGGAGCTTGACCTCCACCATGGTCACTGCAGTCAAGGTTGCCTCCAACCTTCACATCCCCAACCAGACCTTTATTTGTCAGTAAAAGATCCAGCAGCACACCGCTTCTTGTTGGCTCCTCAGTGACTTGTGACAGGAAGTTATCAGCAGTAGGAGCCTCCTAGACTGTGAGTGTGCTTGCTGAGTGGCTTTGGCAGCAAATATCAGGGTGGTTAAAGTCCCCCATGAGGACCAGGGATTCAGACTGGGAGGCAGCTCTTAGCTGTTTGTAAAAGGCTTCATCCACTTTCTCTTCCTGATCAGGTGGCCTATAGCGAACTCCCACAATAGTATCACCTAAGTTACCCTGGCCCTTAATTCTCACCCGTAAGCAATCAGCTTGCCCCTCATACCTGCCCAGGCAGAGCTCAATGCACTCTAATTGCTCTCTCCTGCAGAGCAACTCCATCTCCTTGCCTCATTTGCCTCACTTTCCTAGATAGCACACAGCCATTCATGGCTGTGCTCCAGTCACGTTAGCTGTCCCACCATGACTGTGTAACTGCAATGAGGTGATAGCCCTGAGTCCTCACCCACATCTACAGCTCCTCCTGCTTATTCCCCAGGCTGTGTGCATTGGCGTAGAGGCAATGCAGGGGCTTATTGGAGCAGGCAGGTTTCCCTGGACAGGTGCAAGAGGATCCTCCCTCCTTAGATGATCCCTCACAGCGGTCAGCCTTCTACATCTCATCTTGGTCCAAGGCTGAATAGCGCTCATCATTGCATTTCCTGCCCTGCCCTGTTTCCCTGTTGGATCGGATGGCACATACTTTGCCATTTCACACCCTGCCCTCCAAGTCCTTCACTTTAAAGCCTTCTTGATCAAGTTGTCCAGCTGGTTCCCAATGATTCCAGTGCCCTTGTGAGACAGATGTATTCTATCCTGAGTAGCTTAGAAAAGGTTAGTGTTTTCTGTGATGTACAGGAAATCCATGGGCTTTTCTGGTGTGAAAGGGTAGGGTCACATAAGATAACACTAGAATAAGTGAGGAGTATTGGTATGTGTGCACACTTGTAGCACTCTACGGGATACAAAATGTTGACGCCTCTAACTCAGTGGTAGAGGAGAAAAAGAACTTGAGGTAATTGGGCTCTGCAGGGAAACACTTGGAAAAATGAGCTTAGTATTATGTTCTTTTATGAGAGTTTGAATTAAAAATGAGCCTCTAAAAGATGGCTATGGTATACATATGCTTTGTGGGGAAGAGCAGTTCCTATGCTGTACAGTTTTGCCTAACAGACAACTGATTTCTTCTCCCCCCTCCCCCAACATTTTGTTAGGTGTGGGAGACAAAAAGGGAAGTGTCAGAACCTTTGTTGTTCTAAAATACAAGAATCCAGTTGACAGGAACAGAGGAGTTACATTGATTAAATCTGAGCTTCCATCATCATAAGTAGCAGGAATCAGCCATGTGGGTTGGGAAATAATTACAGCATTGGTTCTGATTACGAAGGAACAAAGCTTGCTTTAAGGCTTTGGTTGTGTTGGCTTTCAACATTTGAAGTGCAGTGCTTGCTTCTGCTTGCTTACTTCATTTAAGGAATTAAGGAATTCGAGTGTGTACAATAGGAACTATACTTAGGCTGTAGTTTCTTTCTGCAACCTTTTTACTGGACCTCATCTATTTATTTTGCATATGTGTTAATGAATTTAAAAAATCCATATGTTGCAATAAAACATAACCATCATCTGTGCAACAATCATAGCTTTCAGCTGCTTGTTGTGCCATTAGATAAATGTCTTAGAGGCTACTGGTTAAGCACTGGAACAAGCCATGGTTTCTCCGTACTTTAGCACACGGTAAACTGAAAAACAAGCTTGCCCTCAACTTGTTGCATTCAAAGGCATGTGCGTGTACATAATTTGTGTGGGCCACACAATATTGCAGTTTCTCTGCTGTTTATGGACTTCACTCTGCTCACAAGGAGTGAAAAGGATTAATAACATGTTCTGGGAATACATCAGCTGTGTACAACCGTAAGGAGTCAAAGTTACCATTCATACTCTCCTAGAAAGTGTTGATGACTGAATCTTTGAGATTAGATATGAGAACAGGTCTTTGTTCTCAAACAGAACACCGCGTTTCCCCACAAATTCCCCACTATTTCAAAGCTTTCAGCCACTGTAGGTTATAATTATGGTTATTTAATACTCAGCTGAGATTAAGAACCAAGGAAGATTACAGCTTTCTGAAATGTTTTCAGCCTGCAAAAAATTAAATTATATATTCAGTGTTCCTCATCTTGATGATTATGGTCAACGTCATCACATAATTTTGGCTAAGAATTTACCCTTGATCCAAGACATGACATGACCTGGGCTCTGCAGCTCAGCAGTGCAAGTGTTCCTCTGGAATAAAGAAGATCTGGTTGCTGCTGGTTTACCCGCATACTGTTATTTGAAACTGTATTTTTCATTAACGTGGCCTGACTATCAGGCTGCTTAAGGGTATTCTTCTTTTGGCAGCTTGTAAATGTAACCTTCTTTCAATTCCTTTGTTTTTCTCATAGTTGCACTTCTGAATCTGGCTACAAAATCTGCCTGTGTTGCTTACATACGTAGAATTAAATGGAGTTACTTCAGAAATGCATTTGGATTGCTGTGTCTGCAGCCATTGGACCCACTCCCATTAAATGCTTCCTGTGAAGTGCTAAGTGCTTTAAAATCCTACTGGGAATGACAAGCTTGGACTGCCTCTGTGGATACACAAATAAAAGACCAGCAAAGTCCTCATTTATTTTGCAACTTGAATGAATGTAAACTTCTTAGAGACAAGTAAAGTGATAAACATTACTAAATTAATAAAAAAAAATGTTGCTACAGGTTACCGAAGTACCTGAGTATCACTTACAGTAATTGCAATATGGAAAACAGGAGAATGCTTAAAGCAGTGGCAGTATCTGTTGCTGTCACCTGCCTGCCATACCATGAAAAAGATCATAAGATTGTGAAAAATAGGTTGGCAATTCAGCTACAATAGGCTGTCATTTTGTGTTTTCCACGTGAATGGAATAGGGATACCAGGAAGAAGAAGATACAGTTTCCATGGCTGGAATTTATACAAGATAAAGTATTCTATTCTTATTCAATATGAAAATTATTTAGATGCTGCCTTTCCTAGGTTGCTATTTTTATTTTTCTTTTTTTAGAAAATCATAGCTCTTATTTCAGTCATTTTCTTTTCCTTTTCGCATGAGGTTACAAAACATCAAAGTTCTGTGAAGACTTCCAGAGATGCTAAGACAAAGATTAATATAATTTGCAAACCATGTATAATCAACAACCTTTTGGTATACTTATGCTTTTGATTTTCTGTTTGTTATGAGTTATTCCAGGGGGGAAGGGAGAGTCTGGAGTTTAGGACAGCTACATCAGCCTAGAATAATCCTGATTAAATAGACACATCCTTTGTAAATTTGGCTAAGTCCTGTGGTTTCTGTGTTGGTAATAACTTGGTTATTGTAATAACTTGGTTACTGTAAAGATTTCCAAATTCTGAAATGAGGAGTTCCATGGCTATACTCAAGGTAGTAGCATGCAGAAATGTGAAACTGTCTGAAAGGAAGGAATCTCTTATGGATACTTGGAAAATGGGGTTTGTTTTCATGTCTTTGTTGCTATGAGAAAAATGTTATTGGACAAGTTTGTCAAACAGTGTCTTGGCATAAATAGAGAAGTCCAAAATATCTGACTTATGTAGACAGTCATCTAAGAAATGTAATAGTATTCTAGCTACTAATCTTTCTCTTATACAGGGTAAGGTAGGAATGTGTATCTTCAGAACTGATATTGGTAATTGATATGGCCCTTGTACTTACAGAATGGACTCAATGCTCTGCACCTGGCAGCTAAGGAAGGCCATGTGGGACTGGTACAAGAGTTATTGGAAAGAGGCTCGGCAGTGGATTCTGCCACTAAGGTAATTCATGCATGTCTATAAGCTTATTCACAAAAAGTCAGATACATGGGAGAAAGTAAAAAACCATTAAAATTTAAAGTAGAAAAAGAGATAGTAATAAAAATACCTCACTGATGTTTAAAATGTTATTTCTATTATGGGCAGTGAGTCTATGTTCTTTACTGAAGCTTATTGATAGTAAATAAAGACAGAAAGATTATTAGTGGTAGAATCTATTTATGGGGGATGCATTAAAAGATTTTAGCAATGCTGTATTTTTCATTATTTCCAATGAGAGATTCCCATTATAGAGAGAGTGAATATAGCTTAAAATAGTAGATTTTTTTTTTCCAAATCTGTGAATATTGGTAATTGACTGTATGCTATCCAGAGCCTTTTCAGTCCAGGGCACAATGGAAAAAACACCAGTGTGATAAGTTGTTTTGCCTTCAGCCTTTCCACAGGCAGGCACACACATGTGTTCAGAACATTCAATCAGTATGTAATTTGTCAAAGGGTGATAAATTCCTTGTGATCACAGAAGCACAGAATGGTAGGGGTTGGAAGGGAACTCTAAAGATAATCTAGTTCAACCCTTGGGCTAAAGAAGGCCCACCTAGATCAGGTCACACAGGAATGCATCCAGAGTTGTTATCTTGGACAATGTCATGTTTGACTCCTAGTGTCCAGATTGGCTGGCTGTGCTCAGCCTTTGTATTTATTTACCACCAATGTGTCTCTCTTGTTTCTCTATGGCTCTTTTATTTTTTATTATTTCTGACCCACAGAATCTCCATCAAGGTTAACTCTTGGTCTGCAATTCAAACAGCTTCTTGCTGAACCTGTGATTTCCATCATTGATGGAAAATCAGAAGTTCCTTCCTTCAAAAACATTTTTAAGTCACCCCTTGGTGACTCTGTTGGGAGAACCATCAGGTTCTATATAAGATTTTGGGGTTTTCTTCTGGTTTTATAAACCTTGATTCTTTAAATAAGTCATTTAATATTGTTCACAAGGCGAGAGATTAGCCTGGAAGAAACAGAAGGCTCGGTGGTCTACTGCACTGCTACAGTTTTGTGAGATGTTTTTGTTGTTCACTGCATCTCTTAACTTAAAATTAATGCCTTTTAAAAACTTGCATTTTAACTTTATGCCAAAATAATATTTATCTTCTTCATTTAAAAGGTTGGTTTCTGTTACTTGACAGTCAGATCTTGTACTGGGAAATTTCATTTTGCATGGGATTCACACCTGGAATTTTAGGACCTTGATTTCAGCTGCTTTCTACAGAGCTGATCTCTGGACCTGAATGAAAAAAGCTGTTAGTCTGTACTAAACTTTACCTAGAAGTTTGTCCCATGTCCCTATCCCATTCCATAATTTCATTGAAAAATTATGTAGAATATTAATGTTACACAATCACACAACTACCAATTCTATCCCTTGAGATGCTTATGGAACATCATGGAACTATAAGATGAAATTGTACTAAAAAATTATTGTTGTAAAGAACTGCTGATTGAAATTATTCCTGAGAAGGGTAATATCTTTCATTTTTCTCTCTCTCCATAACAGAAAGGGAATACAGCCCTGCACATTGCATCCTTAGCAGGACAAGCTGAAGTTGTCAAAGTTCTGGTTAAGGAAGGAGCCAATATTAATGCACAATCCCAGGTATGATGCTATTTTCTCTTCTTTCTTGTAAAAATTATTTGGTGCCATTTTATAAGATAGACCTGAGATGTTAGGCAATGATTCCAAGCATCCAAGCCTGACAGATCTAACAAATTGAGGCTTATGTAGCATTCAGTTGTAAGTATAGTAAAAGTAAATAAATTGAAGTAATTGTATATCCCATTCATTGTATGATAACACATTGTCACATTGTTGTTGACTCAGAACTTTTATAAATTCCTAATGTGCTTTAATAAATTGTTTTTGAAATTTTTTCAAAGTGTAGAAATATTACATTATGTATTTGAGGCGAGTTTGGTGAGCAGTAATGAAGTTAATTTCTCAAGGACTTTATTTACACAATTGCTTTTCATGGTTATTTGTCAGCTAAAACTTTGCAAATCACTTAATACAGGCTTCTGAACTCATTCTTTATGTGATCAGAAAGAATTTCAATCAAAAATGTGAAATGTACATTTGAATTGGGGAAATTCACCTTGTCCTGGCACGCAAACCAACTGTAAAAACAGCCCTGTTATTTCCACAGACATGAAGCTTATCTGCTTTTCTGAAACCTACCAGAGAACATGATGATATGGCTGGTCCTTCTCTCTCTGGTTTGGGCAAAGTGGTAGCGGCAGCTGCTTGCCTGATGGGGCTTCAGAACTGTAAACAGCATGAGTTAGATTTGCAGTGAACTGCAAACTACACAATTAGCACCATAGATTAATTGACGGAGTTATCCTAACACATATTTGAGATACCTCTTATTTCCTCTGTTCAGGCTTAGGAACAATTCATCAAATAAATAATTTGATTAATGTTTGTAAACGCCGCCTTAGTTATGGCAACTGTCTGTAGCTATGAAGAACTGAACAGATGGTATAGATGAGGACTGTATATGATAAAGAAGCTGCATCTTTCTGATGACATCTAGTCAGCCTGTGACATTCTCAAAGCAAATCATCAAGCTAACTAACAGTCTTCACATTGAGGCCTAGTGCGTCATTCAATAACCACAAATACCATTTTTGCAGTAACGGTGTAAGCTAAGATGATGAGAAAAATAAGTCATGCTTCAGAGGCAGATTTAATTTCAAATTGCATTTTCCTAGCACTTACTATCTATAGGCAAGGTAATGGCCCCTAGCTTCATCTTACTGGGCAGAACAAGAAGAGAGTGATCTGATTTAACAGCGCAGCTTTGAAATACCTTGGTTGAAGAGAGTTTCAAGAAGCATAGCTGGGCCTGTGTGAGATGCTTTTCTCCATCCTCTTCTGTAGCTCATTCCCTGATCATTAGGAACACAGGCAAGCTTACTAAAGGTTTCAATTTGTCAGAGTACATCCTAAGTCTGGTGAGCTCCACATCTTGTTCCAGACTTGGGAAACTGGGACCTGGAGTGTTTTGGTTTTTTTTTTCTATTTGACATTAGAGATTTATGATAGACAGCGTAAAGTAAGGACAGAGCAGAAGATAAACAAATAGGTTTATAAAATGAATAGACTTATCTGTATCTTCATTGCATTTTAAGACGAGAGAGAAATTGAAAATATTTTTAAGCTGCATGACTCAAAGAATTTTTAAATGTTTTATTACACTTTTTGCGTAAAGTGACTGCTAAAGAGCATGCTCAAGACAGCTGATGGTCAGTTGCTCCCCATGCTCTACTTCCATTAAAGATAATAAATGTAATTCCATTGCTCAAAAATTTAGCAAGTTCCCTTCATAATGACCTAACTGGATGATTTCTTCATACATCCATAAGCCTTTTCATGTCTATAAGAAGATACTGTCTTTAATGTTAGGATTTTGGGCATGGTAAGAGAAATAATTGTAAAAATTACACTTTAATTAAGTATTATCCTTAGAAAAGACTTTTCCTTGTACTGGAAAAATGAATGATGTTTTCTGTATTTAAAAAAAATAAATCCTACCAGAATCAAAAATTATTTTCACAAGTATTATTTTGTGTAGTCTTCTAGTTTTAAGCACATTTCTTGTTAGCACTGGATGCTCTGTGTAATGTATACAGATCTGTTAACAAGCATTTACTACTTGAATTAATTGAATAAATCTGATGGAGGACATTTTTTTTCCCATTACTTCTTATTGGTTACTTCCAGACAGCATGAATTCAAACTGATGTTAAATATATGTCGTAGATTTGTGCCACTTTGTCTTAATTAAACAAGTCCTGTTGACTTCACTGGGAGAGTAATGCAGTATGATCCAGCTGTGGGGGCCTTTAGGTTATGTTCTTCTGGCCTGCTGTTTTTCCAAAAGAGATGGGTAATAGCTGCAGGAGATGTTGAGAGACTTTTGCTGGTGCTGCTGAAGGGGCATTTCCAGTGGAAGGTGTCCCTTTGTAGGAGCTGCCCTGACACGTGTTTTCCTGGTCAAAGCACTGTCACAAGCACCAGAGCAAACAATTGCACATGGAGAGAGAGGTACATGACCTAGATCTACCTTCTTTTTGGTGAACGTCGAATGCATTTGAGTAAGGTTTATTGATAGTGGTCAGCACTTTGAATTGTGTTTGTGTGTGAGCATCACACCCATTCCCATGAATATGAATGAATATATTTTGCCTAGATAATGTGTGGAAAGGCTGTATTTTCTTTAGTCAGGGCTCTGTGCAGATTTCTAAGAATTTGGTTCTCTGTCTGATTTGTCAGAGATCTTCTGTGGAAGATTAAATAAATAGTAATTTATTTATGCCTCATGAAGAGAACTGGGATACTGAATGGTGCCTCTCTACTCCAGATTGCATTGACATGCTCAAGAATCATGTGTGTCATAGAAAATGAATAAGTTGGTAAAAATAAGAGAAGAGAACCAGGAACTTCAAAGTTAATAATGACTAAACATGTGATTTATGATAAAAGAACAAAAATTCGAGTATACTTGTCTGGAGCTGGTAAAAAAAAATACAAAAGTAATATAGAAAAAGGAAAAGAGGATGACTGAACAGAATATGCTTGAATGTTCAAATACTAAGGGTTTTTTGTCAGAAAAACGTTGATGAAAAGATGGAAAGAAAACCATCATATCAGGAACAAGGTTAATAAAAAAAGTTAAAAATGAACAAAAATACAAACCAAAGCTAAAATGGAATAAAAAAGTTAGAAATTCTGACTGAAATACCTGGGTTTATCTTCCCTTCAATTTCCTCTCAGTTCCATTTTAAAAAATAGATGTTCTATTGTCACTCTTAAAACTTTTAGGAACAGTTGTTGGTATTGAAGTTATATTACATCCTCTCCTTGAAATCTCTGTTATTTCACACTTTATTTTTTCAGGGCCCTGCTAAATGCCATTTGTTGCTAGTGATTTAATGCTAGTGACGTTACTAAGGTTGCTCTATAGCTTCTTCTTTAAAGAACTTGTTATCTGTCAAGGTCATTTTCATTTCCAGTGATGGCAATTTGTCAGTGACAAAATCTCTTCACCAATGATAAACTGGTAGATAAAAGAGTATTCTCAACTCCAGTTTATTCCATTTGTTGTTTTTCCTTTCCTTTTCTGTGTTAAATTGCATAAAAACACTGGCTTTTAACAAAACTTATTATCACTGACATCTGAAACACCACACTGATTTCCCAGTTCCTTTCAACAACAAAATAACAGAATTATCTCTGAAAATGCTATTAAAACATTGTGACTGCTGAGATTACAAACCCCATCTGTGCTATCTGAGACTGTTAAGCATTTAGGGATTTGATTTCATGGATTTTGTTTTTCTATTAGATTACTTTGCCCTTCAGTTTCATGTTGGCCTTCAGAGCTGTTATATTGTTCATCTTTTGAGCTAATACGTCATCATTGCTATTTTTAGAAAAGTAATTTCTATTTTGATACAAAGCTTAATTGCACAGTGATTAATAATTGAATGACTCCACTTTCACCTGCGTGCATATCATTGGACAGCCGACATCTTCCTTCAGTATGCTTCAGGCAAGTGCTGAAATGAGGTCACACTCAGAAATGACCAGAGATCTACAAGTTGCTGGTCATTTTTTGACATGCATTCACCTAGAATCTAACAAGTGTGCAACTGTTTGGGTCAATCAGAATCACCTTTTACTGGAGATAACGTATTTAACAAATAGCTATAAAACCTTCACTTGATTGACTCTCCTCACAGTTCAGTGAGCAGATCTAGGTACACGTCATCAAGTAAAAAATCAATTTTTGGCAATTTCTCTTCTTGATTTGACCATGGTTTTTGGTCACATATATATCTGACCAAGCTGTACTTTTTGATAATACAAAAACTTGTCTGGGGACCAGATGGTAGAAACTGTAAAGTGTGGGATGGGTCCAGGCTGTTCCTTTGAGCTTAGATTACTTTTCCTTTTGGATCAGAACAGTGTCATCCCATGGAATGAGGTAACCTTTTGCAGTATGTGTTCACTTGTGGTGGTAATCTTCTAGGTACTTCTGAATTTCAGTAGGGAATTCAGAAAAAGTCCTCAGGGAACATTGAAGTGTTTCATTCTGCAGAACCATGAAAGTGGCATTGACCACTTACCACTCTCTCACACACTCACCCCATCACACACATTCACTGAGCCCAGTGGTATTCTCCTGTCACAGCTGGATCGCTTCTTTCCCACAAACCTATTAGTAGTTGGCGCATTGTTTTTTTGTGATGCATATCAATCAATGTGTATCTGCTTTTGTGATGTTTTGGGAATTCTTATGCCAGATTTAGTCAGCAGATTTAGTCAGTCCAACCTTTTTCTTTGATAAATTAACATTTATCTCTATTGCTTTCTCTTAAACTCAGATTGTGTCATCTGTCTCACGTAAAGGCATCAGAGATGTCTCATAACTGGAATATTAGCCTGCCAAATGTGACAATACCCCAACTGCAGTAATCTTAATAACTTCAGTCTATCTGTACACTGTCCTTTGTGGCATTGATGCTGAGCTGTTCTGGCCATGCATACCTTATGCAGTGGATCAGTCCTGACCTTCCTCCCTTCCAAACAAGGTCAAAAAAATTTAGCCTCATGTGAAGAGTTGCACCTCCTGCAAAGAGGTCACTTGACAAATGTCAGGTGATTGAAGTACAAAGAACTGAAAAGTGAGTGACAAAATGAGGAAATATAGTTCATTCCCGCTCAGTAACTGTAAGAGGACTGTCATATCCTGAAATCATCTAAAAAAGAAATTATTCTCTTCAATTTCAAAATTTCTGCAACTGAATTTATAATAGAATATGTTCCCCATTAGCTGCTGGAGTTGTGTTTGACAACTGCTTCATTTAGGGGCCCTCACAAAAGGAGGAGCTGCCTTTTAATCATCAGATTATTTAAAGTGACCCAGATACAGAAAGCAAGGATTAGATAAATCAGTCCTCCCCCAAGCTGATCTTGTTATTTAAAAGCCCTCTGGTTTCCTTTCCCCGATGTCCTGCTCTAAGCTCATTGCAAACACATTAGCCAAGAAATAATTTTGTTTAAATTTGCCCTTTTTATGGTTAGCATTTCCTGTTTCAACACATAAGCGATGTTGTTGTGACTACTAGGCATTCTTATCTGGACTATTCATCATCTTGAAGCAATACTTAGAGTAGAACAAAACTTCCAGGCTCAATGTGCTTTCCCAAAAAGGAGTGATAAGAGAGCTTGTTGAATGCCCATATTCAGTGTTACCACAAAAGCAAAGGAAGGATTTGGATGGTTCTCAGGGAAGCGATCAGCTTGTCTCTTTCAGGATGTCCTGGGATTTGCTTTACCAGAGATTGCTCCCCCCTTAGTTTGTAAAGATAATCTTACCTTCAGAACGAAGCATATTTTTGCAGAGTATTTGCAACTCCATTATGACAAAATGTTCTAATTCCACCAACTGGACTTTGTGCTTATATATCAATATATTTAGAGAGGCAGATTTTTAGCTGATGTGGATCAAGAGGAGTCATTTTGTTGCAGTTCTTTCATTGCTAATGTAATAAAGGATCAGACCTTTTATCTCTTCATTGGAGGAAGAAAAAAAAAGAGGAAGACCTGCTTTCTGGAGGATTATATGGATTTTGAGAGACATAAAAGTAATACATTAAGAACACTGAAAAGCAGATTTATCTATTCATCCTGCCTTAAACTAGTACAAGTTTCAGCTGCCTATCTCTTACAGTGAATATTAGTTAATGATAAACAACTCTTATTCCTGACCTTGGAAGAATGATCTTAGGCAACTATGACAGTGGAGTTGAGCAAGGTGCCTGTGCATGGGAGACTGAAGGGGTGCTTAAAGACTAGCACAGAATTACAGGATAACAGAGTGTGAACATGAAGTAAAGGGTTTTAATATCAGTGCATTCAGGTGGGCTTTCCCATTTCCTCAAATTCTTCATATAGTTAAAGGAAAAATAACCATATGAGGCTGTCTGGTTTATGGTGTCACCTGCAGAAGAAGCAGCATGGTGATCTTGAGACAGGGAACTTATTGGCTTTCTCTCAGAAGCTACTCTTAAGATCAGGAACTCTTAAAGACTGGAGGAGGATATTAAACCAGTTTAATGTCTGTCTCTGGGCTCCCAGCTGCAGCTATAAAATAACTCAAAGTGTCAGGATCTCAACCATGAAAGACTGAAAACAAACTGAAAATATTTACAACATACACCTTAGTCTGCTTTGTTAACTTCCAGTCTCTCTGAGTGCTGTAAAGGGACAAATGGTCCAGGTTGAAAGATACTAATTTAGACAAATAGTGGGGTTTTTTTCAGCTAATAATGTGATATATGGCCTCTAATATTTATTATTAAAATATTTAAACTTTAGGAGCCTACAGTAAAACAACATACCAACTGGAAGGGTAACAGCTCCACCAAACCAAAAGGTCACATTTCACCCCATACTGTAACAACACAATCTGCAACCATAAGAACCAGGCAGTGGAAATATTATCTGCATGTATGAACGAGAGTGTAGATTTTACTGAGACACAACCAAATAAATATAAATATTTTATTTATAATTTTAGTGCAGTATTGTCTTCCTTCCAACTCTCAACCATATACATTAAAAAAATCATTAGTTTCAGTACTACTTTCCCTTTACGGTGTTCAGAAGGCAAACCCCAAATGCTGTTTTGGATGACTGCCTAGAATTCAAATAAGAGACTCTGCCCTAGCTAAGCTTTTGGACCCTGATCCATGCCCACTATCAAGGTTATGTGTTCTTGTGCATGACTAATCTCTTCCCATTTTTTTCCATCAGCTCAGTTTCTATTATAGGTCCCCTCTTTGTAAAAATGGCATTTCCAAGGCACAGAACATCTTTATTTCTACCTGGCTGTGTTTCAGGCTCTGTTGCTTTGCTGTTCTTGGGGAGAAAATCTTGATATTTGAAGCTGCTGAAATAGAATGTTTGTGCTCTTTAAATTTGGCATCTGAGCTAGGAAGTGACTTATAGTAAAACACACTTCCCAAGAGAGTGGCTCTTGGTGAGCTCATTCATGAGAGATCACAAACACCTCCAACTGTAGCACCACATATACAATACCTGTTGCCTCACCATCCAAGTTCATCGCAAAGCTAGACATCATTTATCCATAGACTTTATAATTATTGCAGTGGTATAAGTATAGAGTGGAAAACACTATTTATATTACTGTGGAATTAGTGAGACAGCTGAAGGGATTGGTACTATTTCCAGTGCAGGCTTCTGTATCACAAAATTTTTGAAACGTATTTATTACAAATTAGTTTTATCAACTCTCATACTCTCTCATTGTTTTCTTTGCTTAACAATTTGGCCCAATAAAGTAGAATCACCAACCTCCCTAAATCCAGTAATTCTGGCCTTTTTCCTAAATGCTCTTCTCAGCTTTAATCTTTACAGTCTATGGGACCTTAAGGGCTTCAGCATCTTCTGTGTGTGATGAATGGAAGAACGTCACCTATAGCTAACATTTGGAGATTTTTATAGTAGTTCAGAATTGAGTAGCTCCCTAGTGCCCATAATAGACATGCCACTTTAAATCAAATAATTCTGTCCTCACAAATGCTTACATCTAATCTGTGTGTCACCCTTTTTACTAGCACTTTCCATCTTTGTTAGAAAAGGAAATGATACACCAGGATAATGAATCTATAGTAACGTGTTACTAATTTTGGAACATAGAGGAAAGAATCTGATCAGAAAACATAAGGTGCTTTCATCAATACCAGAAATCTGGAACATTTAATTTGGCTGGTTGATGATAACACCCAAAAGAATTTTTTGCTGAATCTCCCTTTCTCATAATGTGGATATAGGACAGAACAAAAATTCCCTCCAGGAAGCATCACAACTGTAGCAGAGGGGCAGGAGGAGAATTGGGGAACAGAGTACACTTTCTTCCCCAGTCTCTTATGGCTGATCCAGATGTGAAGCTGGAGTAAATCTCTTCTCTCAAAAAAAGGAAAGAATCTTGAACTGAATTCTGTTTCTCAAAAGTATAATCTGTCTTTTACACTGGTGTTGGTTCAATGCTTCTCCTTATGGCTGAAGCAGAATCCAGCTCCCTGCTAGGATCCCAAGCACAATATATAGATGAAAATCAAACTGTCTTCTGAGTATTGCAATGGTACATTTTGCACAAATAGATCTTAGGATAAAAACTTTGAAGTCAAACAGTATGCAGGGTAGTACATGTCACACCTTGGCAGAATTGTTCCAAATGCTTGGTAGGCACTACAGACTCACTGGAGAAAAAAAGAGCAATAATTTTCTTAGTTGCTGTTTCTGACAAAAGAAAAAAAAATATAGTTATATGGTTGCTATACTTCTGATAGCAAATGTGTTACTTCTTCTTTTGTTGTAATAAAGTGTGGTTTTCTTCTGTCCATCTTTGCATTCTTGATTTCATGCTGCATAAGCTGTCAGTTGAACAAGATGGGCTCTTGATTCCAATAGTATAGAATCACAGAATCTTAAGTGTTGGAAGGGACTTCGAAAGATCATGTAGTCCAACTCCTCTGCCAGAGCAGGACCACATAGAGTAGATCACGCCAGCTTTCCATTGACTGCATGGCAAAATGAGACTCCTTAGGCATCTTAAATTTGGCAACTTGAATGCATCTTCACAAATTTGAAAATTGCCTATTTGCTTGAATATAAATATAGATGAGTTAGCCCAATATTTAAGAGTTTTGTTCCTTGAAAAAGGATAAGAATTATATGTTTATTTTATGGCAAAATGCATTTTAATGGAAAAGAAAGATGAATGCGAATAATTGGTAAAGTTATTGCTATGTAAAAATTATGGATTTTGATGTAAGCTAACAAAAAAAAGGGACTTTTGGAAGTAGGTACCTTGTTCTATCCTTAATTCACCCTTTTAGGCAGAGATTCTCTCCTACTAAGATAAAATCCTCTTATGAAGAGTGTATTTTTAGACTGGCTGAAAATAATGCTCTGAGCATAATACACAACAAAGTTCCCAAAACTGTGATACTGTTGATACTATAAAGATGTGTGTTCTTAATTTAGCTTGCAGTGTTGCATTTATTTGTAACTCTCATATTTCAGTGGTTTAACTAATTTCTTTGATTGTTAGAGGATTTTTCACTGAATCACAGAATAGTTGGAATTGGGAGGTCCCTTTGGAGGTCATCTTGTCCAAAGCCTCTGTTTAAGCAGAGTCACCTAGAGTAGGCTGCTCAGGACAATGTCCAGGTGGCTTTTGAACATGGATGGAGACTGCACAGCCTCCCTGGACAACATGTGCCAGTTCTTGGTCATCCACACAGTAAAAAATGTTTTGTGCAGTTTGGAGACACCCTCCTGATAACCTTCTCCTATTTGAGAGAGAATAGCTATTGCTGGAGTGATTTATTTCCTTTCCTGTAGAGCTTGCTGGAGAATGAGATAAAAGGAAACAGTGAGTGAAGGTAGTTACCTTCTTCTAACTGTTAAGATGAGATGTAGATGTCACTGATTTAGACTAATACTTGTGGAGAAATGAGGAAAGCAGGGACGTTGTGTGTCACTGAACAAAAGTTTAAATCAGGAACTTGCCATTCTTGTTGAAGTTGGGAAATATTCTGAAGAGTGGAAAAAATCCTGAAACAGCTTTTGAAGTTAAAGGCCCCAGAAATTATAATTTTGCATGGTAAGGTCACATTATATTAACACAACAATAAATCAGAAGATTTTATAATCTCTGTGAATTGTTTCATGAGTACTCTAAGCTTGTCTCACCCTTGTCTCATTCTTATCCATTGTGCCAATACCTTTTCGTTTTTCGGGCTGCCTTAAATTCTAACAAGGGCAGAAAGAGAAGGAGGTGCAGGGAGGAAGATAAAGCAATTTCACAAAGGCTTCTCTAAGGTTACATTAAGCACCAGGTGCTATGAAGAAAGCTCTAGAGTGACCCAAAGAAAACTGAGCTTTTACATGGCAAGTATTTTGTGCACAGAATCTACTCTAAATGTTGCTTGAGAAGTGCAGTTGCAGAATTGTTGTAAAACCTAACTATTTTTCACTTATGACCTTGAGAAAATAAATGTTTCACTTCCTTCAAGTTTGGTAGGAGAAGGCTATTGAAATGTCAAGCCAAAAACCCATGCAGTAAGATGGAGAGGCAGAGGAGGCAACTGGTCTGTCAGGCAATCCCCTGACTGTGTTGACCTCCTGACTGGTAATTATATCTTGAAGAGTCAGTAGGAATGGGTGTTTGCTGTATGTAAACAATTGCGTTAGATGTCACCTGTCCTGTCTTCCCCAGTAATCTCAATGATCTTCTAATTCAACCTGAAACAGTTCATGGAGGCCTTGAAAAAGGAGATATGTTCATCTGGGTTTATATTATCTGTTTAATCACAGGATATGTTGCTAGCTCTCATATGTCATCTTAAAAGAGGAAAAATGAGGGGAGGACATATTTTCTCTCTTTTCCTTATCAGTGTGAAAACAGAGAGATGCATATGGCTATGTGCTATATAGATACTGTACGTATATAGACACTAAAGACCACATCTTCATGAACAAGCATGGGTAGGCTAGTCATTCAAACACACTGGCTACTAATCAGAGTTTGGAAGATGTAGGCTTCTGATTATTTGATTCTTCATGCAAAGAGTATGGTCCCTTGAAAGCCTGACATAAAATAAAGCTCAACCAAGCTGTTTCTACGGGTTTTTTAAAATGCTCCAGTAATCCCTCTGACTCTCCAGACTGTGTTCTTCATCAGGGCTTGGGCAAAATTTAATGATACAAATTCTGACTCATATATAGGCTTGCCAATTTGCATTATTAGCTTGAAGAATCATTGAGAGCTACTCATTTTCTCAAATTACCAAGTAAATCAGTGAATGTAGTAGAAAGAATGGAGTATCAAATATACTCTGTTTGTTTGGAGTTATTTTCTTATTATAACTTTATATCATAGCAGTAAACATCTTGCAGTATACATTTGTAAGGATAATGAAATCTGAGTACTCTGTCCTCACTACAAATACTCTGATGAAATCATTGTTTGGAAATGAATGTTATCTATCATTACAAAATTAATTTCTATTTTTCAGATGATGCACAAAATCTAAACATACAGACGTAACATAATTACACATACGGGCTTCCAGAAAAGCAAAATAAAGTGCATTTCTCCCTTTCCAGGTCACATTGATATGCCACAATCAGTATTTTTACTTTAATTTTGAACTGTGTTTATACGGTATAGGATCATACACAGAAGGAAAATGTACTGAAATAAAGATTCCCCACCCCTGTCCCAATAAATCCACTGTATCCTATATGATCAGAAGTCTTGAGCTTTGAAATATCTCTAGAAGCAGAACAGAGGAATCAAGTATTGGCATATATTGAAACTAAAAGGCGAGAAACTAGGAAGAGGATTTGAGGTTTATAAAAGTAAAGGAAATGAGGGGAAGGACATGCTTTTGTTGTGGGGTATTTCCATTTAACTGCAGGACTGGCTAAGAGTGACAGAAACTTGCTATATAGGGTACAGACAGACAGACGCATCATAGAAACTACGCAGGATGGGAGGAGACACGGAAGTCCTGGGCTCCTGTGGGCAAGCAAGAAGGAAGAGCTCCTGCAAGGCTACTGGGCAGGACTCTGCTATCCCAGGAAGAGTGGTAATACTGGGAATCCTGAAATAGGAGGTTTCTGGCCAAGAATCAGAAGTGTTGAGGTCAGGAACATTGCAATTAGAAGCTCTAAAACCAGTTTTTCAACCAAGAAAGCAGAATTCATCCTGCTGGCAGACAAAATTCAGCTTGACCATGCTAAGAAGAGAAATTCATGGGGAAGCTTTTCAGTGTGCTTGGTATAGGCACTTTTGCATATAGACCTTGGTGAGCTGTTGCCATTTCCAAAATAAGCCATAATTCAAGAAAGTATATATAGAAGTTTTAAACTATAAATAAAGCTTGAAGAAAAAAAAAGACTATGATTTTATGTGCAACAATTTCCTTATCCTTGCTTGCTGTAGTTTCAGGTATGATTATAGTACAAGGAGGATATCCTTGATATCATGGGCACTCTGCTGGATTTCGGGGTGGAAAAGCATTTAGTACTTTTTGGTACTGCATGCTCATGAAGTCATACATGTATTGTTTATGGTCTCTTAATCCAGGATTTATTGTCCTGATCCTGTTCCAGAACTAGAGACTTAAGTTGATGAAAAAAAATAAGATTTTTTAAAGCTTTTAAGCAAATTGATTTACTCTGGCTTGAAAATTCTCGTATTCCCCAAATTTATCTTAGCCGGTGCAACCCTTATATTACTCCATGTAATATTCAGTGCTAGAAGGGTTTTACAAATGGCACATATTGCCATTTTAAAAACTGCATAATTAGACTGTAATATTAAAATACCTATGAGGCCAGTGGAAAATTACTATGTTATAACTAGGAAGTTACAAATTTGTTTCTTTCCAGAGTGGGAGGGAAATGGTTAGCCAAGTCACTTACCTGCAGTTTTCTCTGTGCTATTCTATACAAGTGCAACTGAAAAGAAACCAATCTGTTCACGATTCCCCCTGCCAGCTCAGTCACTATGCCTGGCAATCCCAGGGTGGACATGGAAGAGGCTGGTTGTTTGCCTAGTTTGTGTTCTCAGTCTGCTGGCTCGTTTTAGCAGTGATTTGCCATCAAAATGCAATGCAGACTGACCTGACTGTTACAAGGCTTTTCTTGATGTCTGACTGGAATTTTCTCTCCAACAACCTTAGTAAACTATATTCTTTTTCTATTTGTTACAGTCATCATAAACATGCAGAACAGACCTTTACCCTCCTCTTTAAAGACCACTGCCATGTTTTCCTTCAACTTTTTCTTCCCAGACAGAAAAACACCAAGTATTCTCTCAAAGAGAGCTAGCTTCCCCAGGGAGACATATTTTTTACACCAGTACAACGATTGAATGAGCTTATTGACTAGTGGCCTTCTGGTAGACCACTGTGACCTTCAAGTCTTTTTTTTGCAGAAATCTTCTCTAACTTATTATTCCCTATTTGCATAGTTTCTTTTTCTTGCCATATAGTGGAGAAACCTTTGATTTGTCATTAAATTACATTTCCAGCTCATTTCTTCTAAAGTAACAGAAACCTTTCAAATTATGATCCTGTTGTGTACTTGCAGACCCTCTTGTTCATGCTGCCTGTGACTGCAATAAGAGCACTGTATTTCATCCTTCAGGTCATTACTGAGAATATTGAATAGTACCTGCCAAGTACATCCCATAGCTTTGGCATTCAGCTGCTGCTAACTGTTCTCTGGGTGCTGTTTTTTAATTACACGTCCTAAGATTGTTGATGGAAGTGCTAGAATATTATGCAAAGCAGTACTGAAAGACTTGCTACAACATATATGATGTATATCATATGATATACACAACACAGATGACATTTATTGCCTGAGCAGTTGTCTACATTTGTAAACACAGGGGACAGGGACTGTAAAGACATCAGTTCTGCAATCAATCCTATTATCTAGTGACTCAAAAATGAGATTTCATTTCACTAGGAAATTACTGGAGTGTTTCCACAGCAAGTTTGCTAGAAAGAATAATATTGGCTTCTCTGAAACAAGGTTCTTCATTATCACAGGCGGTGCATGAATTCTGACCTCCTGTATAAATGCACACACTTGTCATTCATTGTGACAGCATGCAAAATAAAAACAAAACAGAAAAAATTTGCATATTTGAAATCTGGTTTACATTCTAGCTTAAAATGCCATTCCAAGACAGAAGGATGTTTTGAGAAGTATACATGATTATGTTATACAGAATAGTAAAAAATTTTCTAAAGCCTTCTTAAGAATCATGAAAGCTCCTAGAAGAAAGTTATTAATTGGGCAGACAGCTCACTGCCATGTCTCTCTTCCATATGGATTTGGTAGCTAATTGTTTGCATTAAAGTATTTCAGTGGAAAGAAATAAATTACTTATGTTTCTGCCTGTAGTTTAACTTAGAAGATTTTTTTTTTAAGTTACTGTATTATCCACAGGAGATTTATTTAAGGACTCTAGGTCATTTTGATGAATGTTTGAATTAAATGATAGATGACCTCACTATATGGTCAGAAAGGCAGTTGTTACCTTGCAAGGTAGAGTTCCTTTACGTTTGATGATTTGCAATGTTTTATGTATTGCTAAATTTTATGTAGTGCATTAAGCTTTTGTCATCTCTACTCAACTTGTCGTGAGGTATGGACTTTATGGTCTCCAGGGTATGATGTCTTTGTTTAAGTTAATGTAATAAATGGAGGAAACTCTTCTTTTCCTGTCAGCTTTCATAAAATTTTATTGCCAGTTTTACAGTCCCTGAGCATTGTCAGCAAGGAATAGCTGTATTAATAATTAGTGTGTCCATTGCTTCCCTAAATTCTGTGTCAAAAGTAAATGAATGTGAATGCATGTAGAGTGTTGTGGGTTTGAATAGCATTTAAACACTACCATATTAAGTTAAAAAATACAAAGTTATGCTACTCACCTACTTCAAACATTTTAGTTTAAAAAGCACAAATGCATTTTTAGTCATACATTTATTTGGCATTTATGTTGTTGGTATATTTTGTTGCCTCATTATGACATTTTCTCATGTGTTCTTTCTAGAATGGCTTTACTCCTTTATATATGGCAGCTCAAGAGAACCACATTGAAGTGGTGAAATATCTCCTGGAGAATGGAGCCAACCAAAGCACAGCTACTGAGGTGAGGTATATTGCTCTTTTATGTTTCCACATACTCTTACTTTCCTTTGCCTTTATATTCATGACCTTACGTCTGAAAATTTTTCAAATAGACTATTTGGAGAACTTTCACACTTTCAATCCATTGTATTTTATGAGTCTTATCCTGTTTTTTGTACAAGCACAGAAGACTAAAGGTGAACTGTTCTGGAAGTGGTGTAAAGTCAAGGGATGAAATCCAGGCTAATTCATTTGAGAGCAAATTTTCCACTGACTGTAGTGAGCTCAGAATTTTCATCGTCAGTTTGTGCCTATTTCTCCTATCAGCTTCCTAGAGAATTTTCTGAAAAATGAATGAGGCTTTGAAGAAAGGTCCCCAGGGCTGTAGAAATTTTAAGAGGCCAAAGTGGTATTGCTAGGGGAATGGAGTGAATAGTAGATCGATCATAGGCTAAGTGGAGAGGTACAGCATTTCATTTGAACAGATTTATGTCTCCAACAAAGCCCATGAAAACTCAAGCATCTAAGAAGTCCCATCAGCTGAGCAACAGGGCTATTTTTGTGCTGCTTTTTCATTTGCACTGTAAGATCTGGACAAAAATTTGCGAATAGCATATTCACCAATATCTATTTCCCACTCTTGACTGTATAAGGCGTCTTCTGGGGAAGGTAGTTTTAAGGCTTGCTTCAGCTTCTTCCTCAGCCAACTGAAAAGTGTGTGGAACATAATGCAAATACCATAATTAGGACTATGAGGAATGTGACCAAAAGGGTGTTATGATGTACAATGCTATAAAAACAATTAGTATGGACAGTTAGTTGTGGACAAGCCCCCTTTTAGATTGAGTCTTGAGATTTTAGGTGAGTACAGAATGTTTTCTGCATAGAGAGAAAGAGTGAGAAACAGGCAAGTGATGAATGGAGTAGGCTCTCTGTGCTGCTGGGTTCACAGACCACTCAGGTAAAAAGAGGCCTCAGGAAGTCAGTTACTCTGGCTTCCCATTCCTGGCAGCTGGACTGCTTTGACCAGATAAGTAACTCTTAAGATTCTGAGGCTTTTGTGTGGCTTTGTGTAACCTGTGAGAATTCATTATTGCCTGTAATTAGCATAAACTAGAAAGAAAATGACTAACACATCAATGAGCTCAGCAGGCAATGTGCCGTTTTCTCCTCGGACACTTCATTTCTATTGCTGGACCACATGGCTATAAATGTGCAGAAGGACAATATTAATTGCCAGGTTTTGGATTTAATTGCAGTGCTGGAAACCTGCAGTAACTTCAGTGCAAGCAGAGCAGACACCAAAGTATGAGAGAAAAGACTTCATTGCAAGAGTAACTGTGGTAGTTTAGTCTGATGTCCACCCAGTCATAATATCACTCCCCTTCCTAAACTGGACAGGAGAGAGAAATATAACAAACAGCCTGTGAGTTGAGATAAGGATGGAGACATCACTCGGCAATTAGTGTCAAAGGCAAAACAAACTCAACTTAGGGAGAAAAAGGTTTGATTTATTAAAGAAATAATAACAACCGGGAGATGAGAAATAAAACCATCTTAAAACACCTCCCCCCACCCCTCCACTTCCCAGGACTCCCTTTCCTTCTCCCCTAACCCCGCAGGGGATGGGGAATAGGGGGTTGCGGTCAGTTCATTACAGATGCCGCTGCTGCTTCTCAGGGGGAGGCCTCCTCACGCTTCCCAATGCTACACTGTGGGGTCTCTCCCCACAAGAGACAGTCCCTCATGAACTTCTCCAGCATGGGCCCTCCCATGCTCACACATGCTGCCCAGCATGGGTCATCCAGTCCTTCAGGGACAGACTGCTCCAGCCTGGGTCCCCTCACGGGATCACAAGTCCTGCCAGCAAACCTGCTCCGGTGTGGGNACCCTTTTTCAACTGCGCAACAACTTCTTCTTCTCAAATATGTTATTCTCAGAGTTATTCTCATCACTAATTGGCCAGGCCTGGGTCAGGTGCAGGATCCAGCTTAAAACTGACTGGCCTTAACCTTGTCAGCTACAGAGGAAGCTTCTGGCAACTCTCTTTGTTTAAAGAAGCCACTCCTTTAGCCACCCTGCTACTGAAAAACCTGGCCCAGGCCAAAACCACTACAGTAACTAAATCACAGAACTTCCTTCTGCAAATGAGAGGATTTGAAGGTAATGGGGAAAACTCCTAGGTCATGAAGACTGTGCTGTCTTTCCTCATCTTGTTTTCTTTCTGCCCAATGTTCTTTTATTCTAAGCCATGGAGATGAGTGAACGGGTTCTGTGTTGCAAAGTGCCTTGGCTTCATGTTTGTTCTGTGGATGTAGATGTCCCATGTGAAGTAGTAGAGAAAGCAGTAGGGAAAGTTTCTCTCCTGTCAGAGCTTTTGCTCACTTTTATTACTTTTTCCTAGCCTGTACAGGAACTTATCCATTCTGGATGGCACTCACAAACAGATGAATTGGAAATGATGGTGCATTTATGCTCACTCTCCTTTCAAATGAACTGCTAGCATTAACAGCTGCTTTACTGTCCCTTCATTCAATGGATACTGTAATATTTGATGACAGCTCCTAAAATAACCCTCTCCTGGCCTGCATGTATAGCGATCATGTTACATGTCAGCTTTCTGAAATATGAAATCCCATGTGATTGCCAGGCAACGTGGCAGAAACACTCTCCTTGCAAAGGAGTCGGGTGGAACTGTGCCTCTCCAGGAGCCCGGCTCGGCTACAGCCTGCAGTCACCTGCTTGCAGCCTTTCTCCCAGTAACTTTTTGCTGGCTGGGATGATCAGATGGACTGGAAATTCATTCATTAGTTTACAGGAACTGTGTGGCCAAGATGGTTGTAGTTAATGTGGTCTCTACTTGAATGCAGACATGCAGACACCACTGAACCTCACAGCATAGTCTGATTTTTTGTTTTCCAAAAAAAAAAAAAAAAGGCAGAGGGAGGAAAGAAAAAAATCATATGCTATGGATTCTGAACCCCAGTACAAGTCTGTCTTCTGCCATCAGAAACATCAGTTCTTACTTTTGTAGCTTGGAAAGTAAAGGCTGTCCTCCCCCTATAGCTTAACTAGAAAAGTTTTGAGTTCAGGTCTTGCTGAGGTGATAGTTTCAGTGATTCAGTCGATACTGAAGCATGACCTGAGCCACTGTCTGCTTTTACACATGCCCACAGTTAAGTCTCATGAACAGAATGAAGAAATAGTACATTAAATAAGGTGGGATGGCAGCCTGAATTGAGGATGCCACCAAAATACATGGAGAAGGACTTTCTGTATGTTAACAAAGATTGGCTGTCCTTATGTGAGGAGGTGAGGAAATGAAGTGCTTTCACTGAGCTCCAGTCAGCCATGCTCTCCAGAAGCAATAGGGGAGGGAAGGCAGAGTTGTGTCCTTTTAGGGAAGGATGGAAGACAAATGGGTGTAAACCAAGTGGATGATCTTGTCTTTGAAGTTTTGAAACTTGCACTGCCTTTGAATATATTTTGTTTCCTCTAACACATATATATGCATATACAAAATGAGAGTTAGGGAGGAGCTCAGTTTCACAGGGCCTCTAATCCAGGATTTGTTCTCATGTTCCCAGAGGCAAAAGGCAAATGCATTAAGCCATTTCAACACCTAATGTAGCCCCAATCTCAGAATTATCTTTACAGTTCAGCTGTTTTGTCAGCTGTTCACCCTTTTTAATTCACTGTACAGAATTTAATCTCTCATACAGAAGGAAACCATAGAAGTATTGCTGTTGCAATGCACCTACCCACAGATCCACGTAAAAGGGAGTGAATGTTATTAGATTACTAAGGAGAAAAATTGCTTTGGCAATTCTTCAGATGTTTCTTTCAGCATATGTTAGCTATCATTCCTTCCCAACTTGTCCTTTATTGTTTTAACATCTTTCCATATTCCTATTCCAAATCAGTTCTGTCTCATTCCTATGCCTTTTACAATGTATCTAAATCAGTTTTCTCCCTTTCTGGCTATAATCAACTTTTTAGTTGTTCCTTCTAACCTAGACATAGAACACCTTGTTTTATTCCCTCCCCTTTTCTGTCGTTGTTCACCATGCTTCCAACCATAGTCTCAGTTAGAGAGCTGCTCTGTTCCTCTGGTTCAGCTACCTTCTGAATCTAGTATGTGATTACAGCATGTCAGTGCTTGGGTAGCATGCAGGACTGGAGTTAGATTCAGTTTTATAGTCAGAATAAAAGATAGGGGAGCAGGCAGTTCTCCATCTGAGACAGCAAGTAGTGATCATGTGACACATTTTAAAGCAATGGCAATCTAGGGTATGTGTGGAGGAGCAAGATGATTTGAAAATGATTTTAAAACAAAGCTAAAACTATGAATGAAAAGTGGAGATATTTTTTTCTGACTTCATTTTCCCAAAAAGCACAAAGAATCTAATGTGTTCCTGCTACAAATTAGAATAAGTTCCTAAACATGATCTGGCTTTCTTGACTCATTGTTCATGTGTAACTTAGAATGGAAAAGTGTAGCAGATGCATCCAAAGATATGCTTTCTTTTCACAGAGATGTGATAACTTCACAAACAGCTTCTTTCACACCTACTTTGTTCAGAGCTCACTATTCCTTACTAAAATACTGCTAAAAATATGCTTTGCAGTCCTTTTGAAGATGACAAGTAATTAAGAGAGATTCTGTAGAGTAACCCTTTGCTTGCATTTGACTTTAAAAAAGTCTGCTTTGAAGTGGAAAAAGTGTGCTTCTGACATGTTTAAAATCCTATCTGGGTTAAAATGTTGTGTTCCTGATGCCATTTCACTGAAGGCAGTGATGCAGAGGTAGGAAACAACTGGTAATGAGCTTATCAAGTTTTTGTCTGTGAGCAGCACTGTGCGAAATCCTGAAGCGTACATCCTTCAGCTTACTAAGCACGTCTTATTCTCTTCTCTACCAGGACGGTTTCACTCCTCTAGCTGTTGCATTGCAACAAGGCCACAACCAGGCAGTGGCTATCCTCCTGGAAAATGACACCAAGGGGAAAGTGAGATTGCCAGCTCTGCATATTGCCGCTAGAAAAGATGACACCAAGTCAGCGGCGCTCCTCCTGCAGAACGACCACAATGCCGATGTGCAGTCCAAGGTAACGCCGTGGTGCTGTAGAGGTGCCAGGGTAGTCACATGGCTCAGTGCCGATGGGCAGCAAACTTTACTTCCTTCGTCTTAACGGTTAAAGGTAATTTCTTCTGTGGGGAAGGACAAGTTGCTCGACCAGTATCACCAGTAATATATCTACTTTTGCAGTGGTTAGCTACACAGCAATTACAAAATACTGATTTTTTTCTGCTTTTTTGTTATACCGCCGTTTCTTTGGTAACCAGCTTTCTCTCATTGTTTGCAAACCAGAAGACACTGGAATGGAAGCAGAATCACTGCTTCCCTATTAAATAGGATACTGGTTTAATGCCCATGGGAATGTGGGTTGTATTTAAAGTTAATGCATGCTCGAATGGCTTTTCCCATAACTAACAGCATAACTCATTTCAAAAAGCAACATAGTTCTTCGTTTTGTGGCCAGTCTTTAATATTGTTCCTCTTTTTCCCAAACCATGCTGCATCAGATGATGGTGAATAGGACGACTGAGGTACCGAGATCCAAAATTTTTAATTACTCTTTCTATTACTTATGATTATTTTCTCTGCTCTGTGGCAATATTTCTTTAAAACTAAAAGGGAAGATATGAGTTTGTCATAACACATAGAAATATGTGACTCAGCAAGCCTGGTTTTATTTGTCCTTTGTCTATCACTTGAAGTAAACTTTTGAGAATTCACTTCAGTTCAAAGAAGTCTGAAGCAAGTAATGGAGCTAAGAGGACAAAGATGCCTTTCTAGTTCAATTTCATTTATTATGAAAATGCAGTAACTTGGCATAACTAAATTAAGGTGTCTGGCTCAACCAGAAAGATGGTAAAATCAATTTTCCTTCTTTTACAATAATAAATATAATTAAAATTCTCCAAGGAAAAAACTTGTTCAGAACATCTGCTTATTTTTACTGTTGTTCTTATTACCATGTTTTCAATAACATTTTGAAAAGTCCTTTAGGGATAGCAGATAATCAGAATGTACCTGCCGCGGTTAATATTACATTTCTCATATGGATCCTGGAAATGCCAACTCTCCAAGCACTTCCACTAAAAGTCATGGGTCTGATTAGCTAGAACTGTGATTTCTCCCCTAAAGATTATCATCATGTTTAGGAAAAATAATTCTTTCCAAGAATGATATCATTATTTGAATGCCTGCTTTTAAATAATGGAGCTTCTCCATTAGATGAAGGAATGAATTTTGAGTACACACACCCGTGTGAAAGGACCTCACACTTGATGTGTGTGCACATGAGCGAGTTGCCATGATGTGAATTGAGTGACAGCTTCTCTCTGGCATCTGCCCATGGGCAAGTTCTTCACTATGGTAAACATGAAGGGGATGATCTCTCTTTCCCTGACCATTACGTTACTTCTCAGTACCTTTGTCGCCAGGCAAACCTGTGCCTGCAAGAAGGTAGTTGTTAATACCATATACAATCCATCTGTATCCTATCACAGTATCCTATTTGGGTGCCTAATATCCTCAACAGACATTTCCCATATAATTTGTCACAGCACGAAGACTATGAATTTAGTGTCTATACTTTAACCAGGATCAGCTATGGACTAACAATGAACTAAATGGAGTTATGGTAAAATAGTAGGCTGAGAGCTGTATTTTTGGGCAATCAAGTTGATTTCAGAGTGCAGCATCTGCCTACGTTTCTTTATTCCATGAGTAGTTTAAAATGATGCTTTGTACACTGAAAGAAATGAAACCTAGTTGAAAATACAGTATAGCCTGGAAGCCAAAAGTGTTCATATCTTTCTATAACTAGCTGTAAGATCTGATCAAGTCAGTGTAAAGCTCTCCAGAGAAACCACGAAAGCAAGGTCCTTTGTACTTGAATTACTTAAGAGACTGAAAGTTTTCTGTGTTCTAGTTTCTGGAAAAAAAAAAAAAAATCTGGTTTATGTTGTTGTCAAGCAATTCTATATCTCATAGCTGGAGCAATTTTCACCTTCTAGCATTCAAGAGGCAGTGTTTTTTTTCTGATGAATAGATGAAAATGTTTCTTCAGATCCCTTGAGATCTAAATTGTATAGAAATATAAATAATTATGATTCTTATACTATGCTACTAAGTAGTTTTTCATGTACACCAAATTAAAACATAATATGTGTTACATATTGAATAACCGTTGCTAAAAAAAAAAGAAGAAATAAGTGTCTTGTCAATAATTCTAATGAGTCTAACAACTTTTGTGGTCATTGTCCAAAACCAGTAAAAAGATGCAGCTCAAAAGACTGCTTCCAATTTGTAGTAACAGACTTCCTTTATTTTCTTTAAGAATGGAAAAGATATTAATATTTTCTGTGATCAAAGCTACTCTTTTTATTGGCCACTGATTTAGAACACTGAATTGGAGAATAAAAAATGAAGCCCTTTTGATAGCCTGTTATATAACAACTGCAGTCTCTGCCTGAAAGGCTGTGGTATATTATAGGTGAAGTGGATAAAATTGATATGAAAATTTTGTTTGACAGCAGCTTTTAAAGGCAAGCTCTAGCAATGTCGATTATCTTGTGTGAAATGATTCCTTCAATGAGGGCTGTTTCCCTTTGTAGAGTGGATTTACGCCTTTGCACATAGCCGCGCACTATGGAAATGTCAACGTGGCGACACTTTTGCTAAATCGAGGAGCTGCAGTTGATTTCACAGCAAGGGTATGGAGTAATTTCTTTCTTTTCTTAGTTGTAATGGCCTACAAAAGTGCGAGTGTTTCTTTACATAATTCTTAGTCGAGATTAATTAAGTATCAGGGTAATGCTGAAATTCTGTTGTGTTCAAAGTTGAATTTTTTTTTGCAGTAATTCTTAAAGGTTGCCCCCATGCCATTACCAGAATCCATGGCAGTTGAGTATTCTCAGTATTCCCAGCTGAAGGAAGCAGGCTCCTTTGACTAGCTCTAGAAAGCTGATATTCTCATAATGTGTCCAGTCACTTCAGCCTTTCTGTTTTTTTGACATACTCCAGAAATATTTGTAGGATTTATCAGCTTTTTCAGTATTTACTGTATACTACTTTAATTTGATATTTTCACATATAAACATATTTTGAAAAGGTAAAGTAAGGTATATTAGATATAAATTATGTATATGCCATTATATAAACACAGCAATACAAATACTAATTAATCATGACTATTCTTTTATGGTGGACAACTGCAGAGCTACATAATTCGAATCCTGGCGGCCAGTGCCGTGAAAAACTCTGGTCATCTGTACCTTAACATAGCTACCAGATCACAAGCTTTCTGTTTAATTTTGCCGGATGGACTTTGAAGTGCTTTTAGGGTTCTGCCTCTTGGACTGACCTCCTCCTGTTGCCAGTCTGGAATAGCTGCTAATATTCTCCCTTTCCTCACCCAAAGGATTTGCAAGAACTTTTGGCCTACTGATTTACTCTATTGGCATTACACCAAGAAAGTTTGTTTGTGTAGGAGTCACGCATTTGTGTACTCTGTGTATGTTGCAGTGATTTAACTGCATCAGTGTTTTGTGACTATTGACTCACTGGAACTTTGATACATGTTTGTTTACTTGTCTGACTCTGGGACTGTGATGTTTGCTGCTTTGGCAGATGTGCTTCTTCATTTATCAAAACCTCCTAAATGAATAAAGATTCTTAGAAAGGAATTACTAACTCTAGCTTATGTGGTGTGTGCCTAGCTCTGATGCTCAAGTACATCTTTGCTTATTCTCTACAATGTGATGGTCTCATTTTTTGTTATCCAAACACATATTCACTACCATCATATACCTTCAAATTCATCATGCTCATTATTTGTTCTTTTCATGGTGTAGAATGGAATCACCCCACTGCATGTGGCTTCCAAAAGGGGAAACACAAACATGGTGAAGCTCTTGTTGGATCGTGGAGGGCAGATCGATGCCAAAACCAGGGTGAGTCTTTCTATTCCCTGAATATGATGTTGTCCCTTCTTGGAAATGGATTGGGGTTTTCTGCTTGCTTAGTTTGGTTTTGGTTTGGGGTTTTTTTTAAGCCAGATACTGAGAACACCAAGACTCATAGCTAGGAATTCAGCTTCAGTAATTGTGCCTTATTCTTTGTTCCTAAAGTGAGACATTAGATGCAGCTGTCATTAGTTTTCCAATTGTTATTCATTTTATGTAGACTGTTACTGTTTACTGTGGTATCAGATGACACAATTGGTGATAGTAGGAGACAGAAATACAGTTTCCTTTAGTCTCCTGTATAATCTACCTACATGATACAAGAAAAAGCTGACAGAACTGCAAATGAGCCTGTTAGTTGGTCCAGCCTTCTGTGACAAAAGAACATACATGCTGCACAGCAACAGGAAGTGGAGGATCTGGACTCAGCTAAGCCTTTCAGTTTTCTGATTCCTAAATGTCTGTGCCAGTCATAGTATGTCTCCAAAAGTGCTGTAGTGCGCTGGCAGTCACTTTTGGTTAAAGAGGCAATATGGGGAACAAGTAACTTCCTCTGTGCCAGCAGCCTCTTCCCCAGACAAACCACAGAGATTCTGTGACTCTCCCTCTCTTCGTCCTCCCAGTTGTCCTGCTGAAATGCCACACCAATACTGTGCTCTTTATTTATGGGTGATTTGCCAGTCATTCAGGACAAAAGAAAAACCTGTCAATTTAAATGGGCAGGGTTAATTATTTCAAATGAGGTTTTGGAGTCATCTAGGAAAACCTGGTCATTTATGCAAACTGAACTGCACAAGACTTGTTCACTTGTTCTTGAAAGCTGCTGTTGTTTAAGCCCTCATCTGCAAAACTATATCTCCACATAATAAATGAGAGTGTTTTAGAACAGAGGGTTTAGAGACGAACTTGAAGACTTTTTGTTTAATAAGGTAGAAAGAGAGAGGAAGCTAGAGGACATTGCAGTCAACTACCCTTGTGCTTGGTTCAACCTCTGCAGTTACTTTGGTATTAGTTAGATCAACCATTTGTTGCTTCATAAGCTAGGAAGACAATCGTGATTATTATGTAACTCTGTATGTGATTATTGTTTTGATTTCTGATTATTTATGAAATTATGTCTCTCATTTTTTTTTCTTTTTTAACTACCGATGATAGAAAAGGATGCCTTTCATGAAGGTGTGCAGTAAATCATCCCTGGTCAAATTTTCCTCAAAAGCTGCCTAAATTCTCATGGTAAAGAGGCTTGAAATGATGATAATATGCTGCAGTCAGGATATGCCACACATTCATAGGCACAGCAGTCATACAGAAATGGTCCATTTGGCCTATGGAATGACAGCATTGAATTTCACCTATATCCTGTTCAGTTTTTAGATACTTATTTAAGTTGGAACAGATGATTGTGAAGGATGTCTTGCATTTGAGGAGGTCAAGGTGTGCTCCCTTCCCTGCTCACCCACAAATATTGATGTGTAGTTGTGAATGAAACTAAAATAACAGGACTTGTCCCAACGTAGGTGGAAGGTGCTAATTTTAGTCTTCTCATTGTCTTGGCTTCTTGCCCTTTGTCAGCTGCTTCTTTAGCTCAAAAACTGTCAGCACAAAGACATCACTGAAAACCTGTAAAGGTACCCCAAAGCACACATATCCCACTTTGCTCAGGCTCAGCAGCTTCCTTTTGCTTTCATCTTCTGCCTTCTCCCTGCTCAAAGGCCAACAGTGGTGGTCGACGGTGTGTACTTCACAGTGGGGAAGATTCCAGAGCTTTGATTTCGCTGTCAGTGTCTCCGTGGCATGATCTTGTCTCTGTGCCAGCTGTTTATATCTTCTCGGTGTCTTTTTCTTTTCCCTTTGCTTTGTCCGCATGCGTTGTGTGCTTTGCTATGGCCGTGAGTATGTAGGGTATTGAAGAGGTAGGTTTTGTGTTGCATGCATGCATACATGTGTTTTGTACTTTAAAGGACGGACTTCCGCCTCCTCCACCTTGGTACTAACACGCTTGCCTTCCCATACTTGCCTTTTCATTTTTTCTGAGGAACACCTTTGTCTTCCAGCAGTCAGATTCACTGAAAAACAGTGGAATTAAATATGCTAGGATATTTCATTGCCAGATAGCTTGGGCTTTTATTCTTGGTCTCCGTACCACAGCCAAATAAGCTCTTTGGTTAAATAAGTACTCATTGCTTTCATTCAGTTCATCTTTAAGTTGGTTTATTACATGCATAAATTAAGATGCAAAAACTTATTTTAACATCATTTATAGACGAGCCTCAATACTTCAATTTTGCAGACTTAACCTGTGTAATCTTGTGTTTGAAAATGTTCCATTGGAATGATCCATTAGGAACTCCTTTGTTGTCTGACAAAAAATGAACTAAAATGTACGTTTTTCAACGGGGGTAAATTATGCATGTGTTGAACTGCTCCGTAGTTAATGTTGAGGGAAGCCCTGCTTACTGCATGAATGATGTGCTTTTACTTTTATATATATTTCATAATGTATTTGCTGAAATTTTATGGCATTTCTTACTGGAGTATAAAGACTTTGAGTTGCTAGCAAGTCTGCTTGCTACACTTATACGTTTTAAATGAATTTACTCTTCTTTTTTTGCAAGTTTTACCCTTTCTCTCAACTAACTATGAAGTAATTTTTTTAAATGTGGACTTTAATTTATCTTTCATATTATACCTAAAGCAAACATGTAAACTCTATTCTCAATAATCTTAATACGATACTTTTATTAGTACTGTTACATCTACATTTGTGCTGCTTCTGTTTATGTACAAGACTTATCTGGACTTATGTTTGCCAAGTAATCAACAGGTAAAGTTTCTTACTCTAAAACATTTAATATTTTAAATCCTATTCAAACCTATATTCTCTACAAGTTCACCAGAAAAAGAACGTCAGTGACACAATTGTTTAAAATGTTTAAATTTAGCTAAACTTCTCACATGTACAACTTGCCATGGCAGACCTGTGAATCTGGGTCTCTGAAGCAGTTGTGCAAACTGAGGGTAGGAATCAGTGTGCAGAAACTTGTTCCCTAAAAGATGGTGGAAAGTACAACTTATGATTAACTCTACGTCATGAAGTCAAGAGTAATGTGGCAATTACCAGCTCTCCCTTTGAGAGAAGGAAAGAACTTACAGCCTTCCTGAAAGATAGTAATGATTATTGAAGGTTGAATTCTTTTAAGCATTTAAAGGCAGAGCAACTTCAGCATGACCAATAAATATATTTCTATTTAAAAAGATAGATTTTAATATAATGGAATAGTAACAGTAAGGCTGTGTGCGATATTGAAATATTACTGACAATTAAAAGCTTTTAGGAGTATTCTTTATGAATGCAGTTTTTGTAATTGCTCTATTTTTGTCATCTCTGTAAAAAATTGCATAGAAAAAAAAGACTAGGAATATGAGGAGGGTTTTAGGCTTTGCATGCTTACTTTTAAAATACAACATTATTCACAGGCCTTTGTGACCTTGCTGATATGACCATTTTAGGGGGACTATGCACACACCCTTAGAAGGAGAGGAAGGCACACATTCACCTGTCTCAGATGCTGAAGTTGTCACACATTTTATGCTCTTCCTATTGAATGTTGCCAACACTGAAATGAATTTTTTCTTGCTCTGGGACTTTTCTTTAGACTCCTATTGCAGAATATTTACTGTTGAAAAAAATCCCTGGAATGAAACAGAGCATCTAGTCCTGGAAAGCTTGTTGTGTGGGAAAGTAAACATTTTGTGCTTGGAGCATGGCAGCTGGAGCTGGAAAGAGGAGTAGACGTGATAATGGTGGGGAGAAAGTTTGGTATGTCATTTGAGTTGTAGGAGGGCCACAGAAAAGCAAGGATGCTCAGCTGGAACTAAAAGAAATGGAAGGTTGTTCACAGCGATATATGATCTCAGTGGGAAAGGAAAGGAAGGAAGCTGTGGGAGGTGGAACTGCGATTGGTTTAGTTTGAGTTTCTTGTGGTGAATACACTTCAAACACCCCTTAACACTCATTCTGGGAACCTATTGAGATTTATTTGTAATAACTTCTCCACTTGTATATATGCATCTGACGAAACCAGCACAGCTCTCTGCTTTTTCCACATGATAGTGGGTTTCCTACCATAAAGCCATTGTAAGGGGATCCTAGCCCACTCTAGGCACTAGGATCTGTTTGTAGTGGGTTTTTTTCCTGCAGTAATGTTGTTGTGACATTTTCTGCTAGTCTTCACATGTGCCCAGAGCACTAATAATTCATTGCCAGTTTTTGCCACTCCCAAAGCAATGTCAGATTATAAATATGTAATCACAATGCAGACATTTGCTATAAAAAATTTAGTGGAATCATATAATGCTTGCAAGGGAGGAGGAAAGGATGCTCTACAGATTATCTGAGCAAGCTATATAGGTAGTGACTGTTGGTTAGAATTACTTAAGTTAATGTCTTGTTACTCAAGTAAATGCATAGTATATATTATCTCTGTATTTTTTAAATGTGTACTTTAAATGGCCGACCTGGAAGAATACTTTAGAGCATATTTAATTATGCCAAAACACTGAGATCTTAGAGCAAGAGGGAAACTTGCTTTGTTTATTTTTAAAGAGATGAGGTTTATTGGTCTTGAAAAATGAACAAATGAAAAGGCTTTTATTTGTGGACAAAATCGAGACAATTTTGCATGTCTAACGTACAGAATAATAAAATTTTATTTCACCCTTATAAACATGAGGATATGCAGCTGCAATTTAGAAGAATTCCTTTATAGTTTGGCCTTTGTTGCTCATGTGCTATCATCAGCCTTTGTTCAAATGAGCACTCAATGTGTGCAACTGTCCCGTTCAGATGCTGCCCATACTGTTTCCCATTAAGAATCTCTTATAAGCACAGCTTCTTTCTATCTCAGTCTCTCTGGTAAGCTTAAGTAAAGAATTTTAATCGCTATGAAATGACCCAATCATTTATCTTCCTAAGCCCTGCAGTTAGAAGTCATGCACAGAATTGAGAATTAATTGTACGGGTTAAAAAAGGACCAGCCATTGATTTTCAAGAAAAAAAGGCAAAAGTTTACCTTCTATTTTCAGAGCCATTTAAGAGGAAATTGGGAGTGATGAAGTGTCATGGCTTCCATACATACAGAAAGGGTTGTAGTGTCATTTCTAACCAGCTGTTGATTACACTGGAAAGCCTGAGCCAGGAGGGCACCTCATATTGGAAAAATAAAACTGCAGGTGTGGAATGACACTTGGAAGATGAAATCTTTTAACTCTCCATTATGTACTGTTTGGGATGAGAAGACAAAATTGTAGAATTTCTTGTCTGCTGGCTTGGTCCCCTTTGTTTTTGTGTGATATCCGTTATCTGTGCTTCAAAGTCTGTGCTCTTCACCCCAGTGTTATCTGTCCTGTCAAATGATGGGTTTGGAATCTTGGTCAGCATGTGTTCTTTAGTTTACATAGTGTACCAATTAGTGGTGAAGTGGTTAAAATAATACACAGGCAAATTCCTGGAACAGATTTCATAGCACTGGTGTTCATTGCAAAAGAAGACTAGTTCCGCATGTCTCTTTGGTGTTGGCTAATAACAGTTTGTCCTTGTTGTATTATGTACTAATTCTTCTATTACAGCACCTCTCTCTTTGCAATTCCCCTAATCTTTGGGGAGAAACAAAAAAAAGAGGCAAAAATAGATTCTCAAGTGTTAAATATACAGTGATTTGTAAATATATATGCTGTGTTTTCCCCAGGGCAGGAAAAAGGGAGTTATATGGGAAGGCTGCAAAGCGTATTGCTTCATTCACTTGCTGGGAAGTGCATTTATAAAAGTTATGACAAGATAGAATAGGATAATTTTTATCTCTACTTTTAATTTTGATAAGAACAGAGGAGAAATCACGATTTTTAATGATTTAATTCTTACTCTGTGTTGTAGCTAGACTTTCTGATGGAGTTGATGTGTTTCTTAGCTTGTATTTTTGATCTTTTTCCTCCCTCTGGAGATTTGTCCTATTTTGTTCAAAGGTACACATAATTCTACTTTTCTTTTGCTGTTCTATTAAAAAGAATAATGTCAAAGTCAGTATGTGGATAGGGAAAGTGAACTGCCCCCCATTGATTAAAAATGTAGAGCACAAAAGGCCAGAAATTGGAGACAAATACCAAATAAATATCTTTCCTAGAAATATGATTGGGATGTATTCTCACCTTAGTAATAATAACAGGAATTATGTGTATGAAAAAACAGCTCAGTCTTGCAAATAAAGACTTGATTTAAGAGACTGAATTTTCAGCCCAGTAAAAATTCCCAGATGAGCTAGTTACACCCAATTCTTTTGCATTGACCCAATCTGCCAGGTGCTGAACAGCCTTGAATTCTGTTTGGGGGTTTGATCTTGCATCTGTTGAATTTTATTGCAAAGCTTCCATGGGATTCAGTGATGCTTCTGCCTTCGAGACTGTGCGCATCAAGGCACACTTAACTCTTTCATATGTTTCTGAAAAAATCTATGTCAACAGTAGATAAGGGAAAAAAATTCCTCCTTGCAGACTGCAGTTCCTCCCCACTGTGGACCTTTGTTGCACAGCTAATTCAGAAGGATTCTCTGTGCTTTCAAAAAGAAGGATATGGGAAGATCTGTTGCTCAGAACTATCTTTTGTAGGGTATTACAGGGCCATGTTTGCATAGTCATAATGATGTTGCAATTGCTATGGCACTGTGCAGTCTAGAGCTACTTTTAATTGAAAAATGTTAGTAGTACAAGTAAAAATATAGCAATGTAGACTTCCTCTAAACTCCAGCAAGGCAAGCAGGATACCTCTGCATGAAGCAGGGTCACGGACTCATACAAGGCCATGGTTTTGCATTTTTGCGACTTTTTTAATCTCTTAAGTATTACAACTCAGACCAATATATTCATCCTTTAATCATGCTGATCCTCCAGAAAGCACACTCAAATGTTCGCATCTACCTCAATTAAGATGAGCAGTGTATCTCAAAGGAAGAAGACTATTCTTCTGATTAAAAAGTGTTGCAATTTCACCCGTATAAATCTGTCAAGTGAGTATTGATGACTTCTCTGAGTCTGTGCTTGAGGTCTAACGAGTTGAAAACTTGGATTTCTAAGGCAATTTCTTTTTTCTGTCATTCACCACTAATATACTTTTACAGCCATTTTTCTTGCCTCATATTTCCTATATTTTTCTGCATTTAGGCCAGACTTTAGCAGAATTACCTAGAAGGCCTTCTCCTATCTAAATGCTTCATTGACACAACTTTCTCTACCATTGTAGTCATACCAACTAAGTAGCCCGAGCAAGACTTTTGGTATAGGTTGGTTTCCTGCAACTGAAAAGATATTGCAGAGTTGGTGGTCTCACAGTGATTTTAGCAAAGAATTGATAGCTCTCTGTTCACTACTCAGCCTCAGAAATTAAAGAGTTTGTTTAGTTTGTTTCTTTCTCTTTTGTAATGTTTTAAAATCTTCTTGTTTCTGCTGCCTGTTTAAAAAATAAGCAGATTTTCTAGTATGAACATTTCTTGTTTCATCCCCATATCAAAAGCAATCCAATGGATTGATTAATAGAGCATCCTTGGCCCAACACACATTACCCAGGGAGAGGCAATACAATTTCAAAACCATGCAGAGAGGAAGGAGGGGCAAAGGCAATGCACGGTGACATTACCCTCTTTGATAAGAGATTTCAACACACTATGGGTTTCCTCTCTAAAACAGTAATCAATCTTAAGAGTATCCTTTGTTGGTCCAAGAAACTATGTTGTGGTTTCCAACTTCAGTTAGGAGGCAAAAAAAGGAGCTTTTTCACACACCTGTGCGGCTGCGTTCCTGGAAGAATGTTCCTCAGAGTGCCAGGACAGATAGCAGGGGATGTGCTCATTTGTTTTTCCTCCTTCTACTTTAAGGATGGACTCACCCCACTCCACTGTGCTGCAAGAAGTGGACATGATCAAGTCGTGGAGCTACTGCTGGAACGAGGTGCCCCACTGCTTGCACGGACCAAGGTGTGTGTCTTATTAGGATATGTTAACAGCTCTGTGGGACTTTCCACAGAATTTTCAATGTCACTGAAAGGACAAGGAAGAAGATAGGAACATTTCTCCTCTCCCAAAGGAAATGTATTAACGGCTAGAATGATCCAAAATAAGAGTTCCTAATATAAGAGGGAGTATCCTTTCCAAATATATGAAACAGTATACACTTCTTCGCCCCCCTCTATAATATCAGCCTAAACACGATACACAGTGCTACTGCAAGTACTTCACTTTTGTTGCTTCCTAAGGTGATAGGACACAGAGATGGGAATGCTAGGTCAGTTGCTTCAGAGAGATGCTTCCTGGTATACATTTTCTGATTCTTCATATCAGCTATCTAATGTCTGTGATTCACAGCTTCTGTGAATTGTGTTTCCAGTTCTGCTTCAGACCTGGAAAATTATCTTAGTGGGTTCTTACTGATTTCTGAAAAGCCTGCATCCCACGTAGCTACATTTCCTACAAATGCTATCCCTTCCGTCAAACTAATGAAAGATACTCTTAGTATCATAACAAACCCCACTGAGCAGCACTTCACAACAGTAAATTTCAGCGTGTCTGCTAAAGATATCTGGAATCATTAGCTGGAAAACAGTGGAATAGAGTATTGCAGTGATATACTTGAAGTCTGGAAGAAAAGGAGAGACAAAGAATTTAAATACCAATTTCAGACCATTGCACTGTTTTACTAGGCCCCACTCCCTCAAACATGGCTCAAAACACGAACAATTAGTGTATTCTGACCCATAGTTATCCTTATTCGAGACTCAAGATTTCCCCTTAAAAGTGTTCAGGAGGTTTTATCACTGAGTTTCAAGCATATCAACTACATCAAACAAGGATGTGCTCAAGCTAGGTGTCCTTGATAGCACCAAGTAGTCCAGATCAATTGTTTATGCAGGAGGGATCCACAGGGAGGTAGTAATTGGAGGGAAGATTCCTTAAGAGTTTCACTGATTCTGTTGGTGGGAGAAGGTGGATTGGTGAACCCTATGTGTCAGCCCTCACGTGACTAAGAGGCAGAGAGACTCAGAAAAGCAGACCCCACCACATATATTGATCATGCTTCAGGGAGGATTGCCAGATGTTGCCGTTCAAAGGCAAATGTTGCCAGTTAGGACAAAACATCAGCATTTCTGTGACAACATCTCCACTGTGTTGAGGATCAAACAGAACAGAACTGACCAGTCAATAATTCCTTCCTTCCAAGTGACAAAATATAGTCAATTTGACCACACCACGTGAGTTACCTGTTCAAGTCTATATGTCATAGTCTATCTGCTTTCTAAGTACCTTATTGCATGTAAAATGAAACTAGATTTAAAAGCAACTTCCTTTTCTAACTTCCATTTGAAACAAGTGGTTCCAAACTGGGGAAAGAGAAAATATTAAAACTAATTTTTCCTGAAAACATCTTATCTGTATTAATAGCAACAATTCTCTTTCCTCTTAATTGTCTAAGTTCCATGGATTTCAATATTTACAAGCAGATCTATTTAAGACAGACAGTGCTATAAAACTCCTGCTTCCACTGCTCTTCAAGTGTTACAGCTTGAACAAAAGGTCCAGCCATGGTGGAGGCTGAAAGTACCATTCCCCAGAAGCTCAGGGGTCAGGTTTGCCAATATAATTTAAAGCATATAGGTTTCTTAATAAAAGCCATGATGGATAAGTAGGTGCTTTTCCTCTCTGTAACACACAACCTATGTCTTAATGTTATGATGAGTATCCCCAGTCTTTTAAGGTCAAAATATGTTTTATTAAATCATGAGGCAAGCTCCTTAGATTCTTTTGCTTTGATTAAATTCTGATTTTAGTTAATTATATGATGTTCCTCTAAATTTGCTGATATTTGCCAGGAGGGGTGGCTGTAGCTTTTTTTTCAGTTTTTCTTCCAGTCCATAGCTCTGTTTCAGTGATGAGGATACTCTGCAAACTCACATCTTTCTCATATGTGCCGTGATCTAAGTGAGAGTTACTAAAAGTTACTGTTTGGTTTTCTTTTGCCGCAGAATGGACTCTCCCCACTTCACATGGCAGCCCAAGGCGACCATGTGGAATGTGTCAAACACCTACTGCAGCACAAAGCTCCTGTGGATGATGTCACACTGGATTACCTGACTGCCCTCCACGTGGCCGCACACTGTGGCCACTACCGTGTCACCAAACTCCTTCTGGACAAGAGAGCAAACCCCAATGCTCGTGCCCTGGTAAACCTGTCCCACCTGTGTCATGTAACAAAGCTGTCCAGGGCAGATGAGTAGCTCTTACTAGTAAAGCTAAGTGAAAACTCCATCAACAAACTCCAACAAGCTTCAAAGGTTGCAGTAACAACAAGGATTGTCACATCTGCTGGTTACCAGTATCATATCTTGTATTATTAGGCCTAGTCATGGACCACATCTATGGCAAGTGGCTGTAAGATCAGGTCAGGGAGCTTTACAGCATTCCCAAAATCGGAGCCATTTCTAGCTGATGCTAACATGTGCATTGGTATTTTACTGAATTGCTAGGTCAATTTTTTATACTGCTCAATGTGACACGCAAATAATTCCAACTGAATTCAATAAGTTAAAAATATATTAAAAAGCTAATATGTCTGCATTTATCAAGTGATGACATTCCCCTCTATTAGGTGACACTTTTTTTCCTTTTCAAAAATCATTTCTTCTGATGATCATAGTAAAACAGTTACGGTTCCTTTCTCTCACTGATCAGACCACTATCCCCTAACTGAGAGGAAAACATCACATTTGTCTTCAGGAACATATAAAGCTTTTAAGAATCTTTAACCTGTCTAAACCCAGACAAGATTCCAATTTTCTCTAATGGGAAGTGTCCCCATGAACTCTTAGCTGTCTGGAAGTTAAAATACCAATATATCACACTCAGTGGAGACTGAACATTTGAGATGCCTCTGCCTGGCACAAAGTGTGCAGTTTCCTGCTGCATTCAGTTCCTCCACAGAACTTCCACTGCAAGCATCTCTGATGTCTCCCCCATCTTCTTGCCCTCAGTACGTCCCTGTGTTTTTCAACTAAGGTTCCCTTGTCACCTTACTGCCTTGGAACCGATTTTTTATTGGCACAATTTTCTTCTGCCCTCTCATTTTTCTTGACCTGTCTATACCCTCAAATCCTGTAACAACTCTTGTTTCCTCTTCTTTTGCTTTTCTTGTTTTGTCTTTCTCAGTATTGTATTCACTTAGTTGATCTTTTTCTAATGCTCTTTTCATCTTTTCTCACCATTTTTCTAATTATCTTTAGCTGTACTTGCCTCAGCTACCCTCACTTACACATTATATGCTAGCCCCTGCATCTTCTTTCTTTCCTTCCATTACCAGAAATCTTCATTCTATTCGCTCCCACTCCCTCCCTCCATCTCTCCCTCCCAGAGAAATATCAGAAATGAAAGGAGAACACCCTCAGGTCGCTGCCTCTCTGCTCTCTTCCCTCCAGACAGGTTTTTTTTTAACTCTCTCTTGTTTCCAGTTCTATCAGGGACTTGTCGCCTCTGGCTTGTTTATAGTATTTAATGTATTAAATGGTGCTCATAATTTCTGTTAGTGATACATTTTTTCTGCCTTCTCCTCTCCCCCATCAAATCGTTCATCACTTAAATAGAAGTAGCAAAATTAAATCCATTCAGGCATTAAAATTAAGTGAAGACATGGAAACAGTAAAACTCCCTATGAAAAAACATTGAGAGATGTTGTGCAGCAGGTAAAAAATCTAATGGCTTGGATTCATTCTTTAGAAATTGGAGAAGGCTAATAGTAGTAATAATATTCAGCAGAGTCCTGTTATGGAATAATTTTTACAAATAATTTGTTTTCATTTAGATTTAAGAAAACAAATTGTTAATGCTTGCAAAATTATTTGGGGATACAAGCACTATATGACATCTTAGTTTTTTCAATTTATCTGTGCTTTAAAGCACCTCCAGATAAACTAGTAATTAACATTTCCTTTAACAGAAGCTGACTGTAATGTCACATGCCTCTTTCCATGAGCTAAGATGTCACTGATAAGTTCTGTTTACTGCTAGCTGATTGTTTAGCAATACTGATCCTTTTCATTAGAAAATACAGTAGTTTTTCAACATTATCTAAAAATAGTATCTGGGCTTTTCACTAAAATGTTCATATATGTTGAATAATGTGTTTGTGTAGCCTTAGACACACACTTAACTTGCATTAATTATGACAGTACATTAAAAAAGCTTGAAGTCAAAGTAGATATTACAGTACAGAATATGAAGTCATGCTTTCATTTGTGCCTCAACCTCATCAAATAAGCATTTCCAAAGAAATGGATGTGAGCCAAAGATGAGCACAACGTTAAAACTACTGTCTCACGATATAAAATGCTAGGTTACAATCCTGAATTAAGAGGTTACCTTTCCTACCCTCTTTCATTCCTGTCCCTGCCCCATTTAATTTTAATCCAAATAGGGCTGACATCTTGCTTACAACACTTCATGACTCCACAGGACAGGAGTTAAGGAAGGGAGGCCACAAATAAATGAAGAGAACACTTTACATTGTAAAACCACAGCTGGAATAGTGATCATTTGTTTAAGACACCTCACAGAATGCACACACATACACAATCTTGGGAGCCACTTCAGGTCATCCTTATGTACACATGTGCAGCCTTCAGAACCACATACATACATGTGCACATGCAGACATTTAAGTCAGAATGGACATGTCTCTATTGGGGGTTTGGAGGTGGAAGCTGGGTTTCTCTCCACTGCCTGAGAGGAAAGCAGTGGTATTGCTTTGTTCTGTCTCAGACTCTGGGGAGGTGTCTGTATTTCATAACCTGTTGCTTCTGGTACCCTAACGCTTCTGCTCCCAGTGTGCCAGCATGGAGCTATGTGGAAAGTGTAGCTGCATGTTTTTAACTAACATGACTGTCTTTTGCACAGAATGGTTTTACTCCACTGCACATTGCCTGCAAGAAAAATCGCATCAAAGTCATGGAACTCCTGGTGAAATATGGGGCTTCAATCCAGGCTATAACAGAGGTAGAAAAATGTTTCGTGTCCTGAAGAAACATTCCTTCTCTCTCTCCCTTTTTGCTTCCTGTTTTCTCCCTCCTATCTTGCCTCATTTTCACTTATGCTTTATTTAAACAAAGAAGCCCCTTCCCTATAGAACCCGTGCAGAGGAGTAAAACTGCTCTTGCTTTGTTTCGCAGTCGGGCCTTACACCAATACACGTGGCTGCATTTATGGGCCACTTGAACATAGTCCTCCTTCTGCTGCAGAACGGAGCCTCTCCCGATGTCACTAACATTGTGAGTATGGCTTTGACTAGAATCATCTGTGCAGTACCTCCTCCAAAAAGGCTCTGGCCTACCATGTAGCTCATCCAAAGGTCACATTTCAGTCATACGTTATGATTTCATTGCGGTTTAGGACAAATTATTCTAGCACCTTTAGTAAAGAGGGGGAAATGGCCATTAGATACGCAGTTTTGTGTGTTCTTCAACAATGCTTGAGTAGGTGAAGTTTCCCTTAGAAACAAAGCTCACCAAATACGTCCAAAACTGATTTACAAGCCAAGTCACAGGGAAGATTGTGTTTCTGTTCTGAAGGATGCAATTTCAGTCCAAATGGCTCTAATTTCTGCCTGCATAGCTTCACTGGCTGCCATGAAATTGCATCATCTATATCAGTGGTAGTGTATAAAGTGCTTAAAACCCAACAGTTAAACAACAAGTAAAAATGTCACACTTGAGATATTCCTCTTACACAGGAAATTCCAAGAACTGGTGCTTTTCAAAAGGACGTGCTTAAATCTAGAAAATGTGACCTTTGGGAGGTAACACGAAATGCAGAACCTGACTTACCATAGAAATCAGTGTTTGTATACCAATAGCCTAGTTACCAAGAAGAATAACAACAAAAAGAACAGGATGGTTTTCAGAGCTGTATTTTATAGATACCTTACTGTTGGAATTTGTCAGTATAAAACAAAGATTCAACTTGTGACCACTTGCACTTTGAAAGCAGCTTCTTTCCAGTAAATAGTGTTATAGATAAGTGTTCCCAACAACAAAACAACCATTTAGCAATTCAGGTACACTGCACTCAGTTTTTCTGTCAGAGAAATCTTGTCTGAGCACCCTGAGTTGTTTGCTTGAGTTGTTAGAACAGACTCTTATTGCTTTTATACTTCTTTATAGAAGCAGTCTTTACTTTAAAACTTTATTGATGATATGGGAGCCAAGGGGAAATTCTCATGGAAGCAATTAAAAGTATTGTGTTACTGGACATTTGTGTGCAGAGTTTAACACTTTACAATTTACACTACACAGGTGTCTTGGCTTTTATTGGGTAAGCTGAAGCTTCCCTGTTGGATTACTAACTTCCAAAAAGCCACATTGCTTTGCTAATTCAAGTACAAAAGGGTCTTTATAGAAATTTTATCTTAAGAGTGTGTGAAACGTAAACCTTATTCACATTTTAAACAACTCATTCTACAGTTAATAAAGTTTATATGGATGAATTCTCTCTGAAGATTTGTAGCTAGGGCTGGGAGATTTTGCTTAGTAATCAAAACTGGTAATACAAGGTTAATGTTAAAATGACAAGATAAATAAACTCTTGGTGAAGAAAGTTTGCTAGGATTAGGAGGTCATAATACTAGTCAAGCTCGGGCTTTTTCTTTTCCTACATATAGCCAAAGGACAAGAAAACACCATTCCTGATTCTGACACAAAAGGTCTTGACTGGGCCATTCATTTTGGCAATTGATGTTTAACCTGATAGTCATGGGGGTCAAAGCTGTACAACAGAATATGCTCCAGCTCTAGAGTGAGGAGAAAGAATAATTAACACAAAGAAGTGATCAATCCTACTGTGTTGTCATAAAGTAACAGATGAGTACAGAGCTCCGAATTGCAGAACTGACCAAGTACTCAATGTACCAGATACTGATGGCGCTGCACGGGGACTGTTAAAGCCCACTTCAGGAGAGCGCACTCAAAGAATACTGGACACTGCAAAATTAAGCTAGAAATGCCATCATCAAGGAGAACTGACTTTCAGGGTTCCTTTGCAAACCCATGCAAAAGAGAAATGCTTTGAATATATCATCTGTACATTAGCCTGATCCGAAATTCCACTTCCCTCCAGTCAGCTTTCCAAAATTTCCTGTTCTCCTTCGAATTCTGTGGGCTACAAAAAGCTCGAAACAAGATGCATTCCATAGCCTGCAGGCAGATCCATGCCACTGAGCACAGATTTTACACATTTCATATGCTGGCTCAGTTGTGCACAGCCACTGCAAGCCCTTTGAATGCTGCCAGCTCCACACAGTGTGCAGGAAGAGACCATCTGGAAAAATATCCCCTTCCATCTTGAGGCTCGTGTGCCTCACAATCCCTTGAGAGATACAGACTCAATATACTCTTATTGTGCAGCATGCAAGCTATGTAAAAAACTGTGGAACATATGTGACCAGAGGAGTCTATAGGGCAGAATTTTCTATAAGCTTGGATTTTCATTCTGACCCTCCAGACATTTGTTTGGGATCACCAAGTTTGCAAACCACAGCACACTCAGACCCTTCCAAACTGCCAGTTTTACTGGGGCTGAAGCCAGATTCTCAGCTGGCAGGTCTCTGCATGAGCTGACGTGGGTGGAATTTACACCGTTGGAGCTGTTTCTTCATGGAGGTTTAGGACACTGAAACTCTTTTGCTTTTCTGCAGCGTGGAGAAACTGCATTGCACATGGCGGCACGTGCTGGGCAGGTGGAAGTAGTTCGCTGCCTCCTGAGAAACGGGGCACTGGTTGATGCCCGAGCCAGGGTAGGTGTTCCACTTAAAATTGGTTTTGCTTTCTCTTACTCAAGAACATAGCTGAAGCACAGGGCTTAGGGAAGAGCAATTTCATTTGTATTTGATCTGTTGATTCAATATTAAGCACACCTAAAATCAGTTCTGAAAACAGAAATCTGTTTATGCATAGATCTTCCAAAGAGAACGTGTGTGGTGGGCTGACCCCGGATGGCTGCTCAGTGCTGCTCAGTCATCCACTTACTGCCCCTACAGCAGGATAGGGGAAGAACTGGAAGGGTTTGCAAGAAAAAAAGGTTTTCTAGCAAGAAGATCTCTTGGGCTGCAATAAAAACAGTTTAATAGGTGAAAGAGAAAAAGAAAACCCACAAAACCAACCCCTTCACTTCACAAGCAGTACAAAGGCAGTCACTCACTACATCCCACAAGCAGACTGATGCTCAGCTAGGCTCTGAGCAGTGACTCCTTTGGAAGAACTCTTCCCCTCATTTCATTGCTGAGCATGATGTTACATGGTATAGATTACCTCTTTGATCAGTATGGGCCAGTGGTCTTGGCTCTATCACCACCCAGCATCTTGCCAACCCCCAGCCTATTCCCTGGAGGGGCAGAAGGACAAAGAGAGAAAGCCTTGGTGCTGGGTAAGCTCTGTTAAGCAAGAGCTAAAACACTGGTGTGTTCTCAACACTGTCTTGGTCAGAAATCTAAACCAGTTCTCTTTGTTGTAATAAGATATTGTGGAAGGTCATCACAAAAATGAACCCTCCATTACTGCCTTTTTTTGCGGTGTTACTTCCTATGATCTTTGCAAGGCAAAGACATAGATAGATCTATTGGCATCAACCCGAATCTTGTATTTAGGGTGGTTCTACCTGTGCTAATTATCTACTCTATTTGAGTTGTAGGAAGAACAGACTCCACTGCACATTGCTTCTCGCTTGGGTAAAACTGAGATCGTCCAGCTTCTGCTGCAGCACATGGCCCACCCAGATGCCGCCACAACTAACGGCTACACTCCGCTGCATATCTCTGCCAGAGAGGGACAAGTCGATGTCGCATCAGTTCTCCTAGAGGCAGGGGCCTCACACTCCATGTCTACCAAAGTAAGACATGCTGTCTTGCAGCAGCACTTTCACACTGGGAAACTGAACTAGTTACAGACTTTTGTTTTTTCTTAATCACCAGCAGTCCAATAGGCTGCAGTAATGTATCAGAAGTTAATCAAATTTTGACATATATTGCTTTCAGTTAAAGTTGGGAGTTTGGTGCCCTGGTGAGGCTTCATCTGGAGTCCTGTGTCCGGTTCTGGGCTTCCCAGCTCAAGAGGGACAGAGAACTTCTGGAGAGAGTCCAGCGCAGGGCCACCAAGATGATCAGGGGACTGGAACATCTTCCTTATGAGGAAAGGCTGCAGGAACTGGGGCTGTTTAGTCTAGAGAAGAGGAAACTGAGGGGAGATCTCATTAATATTTACAAATATCTAAAGGGTGGATGTCAGGAGGTTGGGGCATCCCTTTTTTCTAGTGTACTTAGTGACAGCACAAGGGGTAACGGAAAGAAACTGGAACACAAAAAGTTCCACTTAAATATAACTATGTCACTGTGAGGATGAGGGAGCCCTGGCACAGGCTGCCCAGGGAGGGTGTGGAGTCTCCTTCCTTGGAGGTCTTCAAGACTTGCCTTGACACGTTCCTATGTGACCTGATCTAGGTTGACCTGCTTCTTCTGGGGGCTTGGACTAGATGATCTCTAAAGTTACCTTCCAACCCTTACCATTCTTTGATTCTGTGAAATAGACAATCCCAACAGGATTCTTGTCCTTGTTTCTCTCTTTCCCAGTGTGTTGTGAGTAGGGCTTTTTTGGCCAAACTTTTCAAGAAAGAAAAGGGGATGACGATGACGCCTTTTTTTTTACGAACAGGCCTGCTTATTTTCAATACTTTGTTTATTTAAATAGTAAAATAATTCTGGTCTATGCTAGCTGAAAGGAATGTTCCTAAAACATGCATGTCAGCATCTGTACAGTTGCATTGAATGCTGAAGCTATTTTCAGTGGTTCCGTACATGAGGTGTCATATGACACAATAGGCTGTTTTGTCTGTGGTTAGAACAGCAATAGTCTGCAGAATCATTGTTGGTTTTTTAGCCAAAAATGTTTACCAATAGATTCCTAACAGATTGATGAACATGTAAAAAAATAGCTGTGAAGAGAATTGTGTGCCAAGGTATCTTTTCCAAATTTATCACATGTGATTGAGCAACAATCACTTAATTCTCACTATGGTTTTTGGTCTTTAAAAAGTACCCCTGATTTTACAGTTGGAACTTGAAATGTATTTTTGAACAATTGGATATCTTCCAGGGTTTAGAAGAGTAAACCAGCAATTTTTAAATTATGATCCCCAGATTACTGGAAGTGCTTGCTGTTCTCCTTTTATCCAGCTGTTAAATTATATCAAAATGGCTAAAAATACACTAAATACTTTCCTAATTTCCCATACTGCTTTATGGCAATTGCTTTACTATTGCAGGAACATTCTGTAATTATGAATAAGTGAAGAACTAATCTGCTAGATAATCTATCTAGAAAACTGTGATTTATGAACTGGAAATGTTTGAGATCCTCCTTTTTGAGGTGGGATTAATGGAAGAGGATGATAATGATAATAAACATTGCACATCACTTATGTTAGGCAAATAGGTCACTCTTGCTCCTCCAAGTTAGGGCAGTGATGCAGTCTGCCACCTACTGTCATGCATCCATGAGTTTTCCTTATCAACATGGGTTTTTAAACAAAAACAGGCAAAGGGCATCTTAGTTTGACATAGATTTTACACTTGCACTGTATTGAGAAGCATTATTAAAACAAAGAGAGAGTGTCTCTTTCTAAAAGACCAGGTTTTTAGTCTTGCCACAGTGTGTTTGCAAAAGCACTGCTATGTAGGCAGGCATAACTTTTTTAGCTGCAGTTCAGAGGCTTCAGCAGACCTTAGTGACTGTCTGGATACATGAGCCCAAGTAGAAATCTTTCTTCAACAAACTCTAAAGGAGGAACCTGAAGTTTGGAGCTTTTCTCACTGAGTTTAGTTGATGTTTCATTGTTACTGGCAACAACTGGTACAGGAAATATTTCTAAAGTTGTCATCATGAAACTAAAATGTGCAGCTGGTTTGCAGTAGAAATTTGAACAAGTGCCTTCCTTGCCCACACACTGTGTGTGTTGCTAGTAGAGTCTGTATCAGATAAAATGTCTGCCAGCCTGACAGCAAGTACGTAGGAAAAAAAAAAGACTAAAAGGGAATGTATTTTCTTGTGCTTCATGCTTCTCAAAGTGCTTTCAAGAGATGATGTTCTTTCTAGGTACTGCTACTGGTTCTGCGAGCTAGAGTATAGGTTGAAGAGTAAGCACTTAACACATAGTCCATAAAATAGAGATGTTGACATGTCCTTTAATGCACACATCTGCTTTTAATCTCTTGGAATGTTTCAGAAGGGATTCACACCTTTGCATGTGGCAGCAAAATATGGGAGCCTGGAAGTGGCAAAACTCCTGCTACAGCGCCGTGCCTCTCCCGATTCAGCTGGCAAGGTACTGTTGAGAAAGGAAAACGAAAAAACATCAGCAGCGCTTTGCATTCTTCCTTAGGAAAGAACCACGTGAGCCATGCCCACGGCAGGCGGCCGCAGCTGCTTTCACATGGTGGCTTTGGCTTTGTTAGGGCTGCATTCCCTCAAGGGCGATGGTTGCAGAAACCGCAACACCGCGTTGGGTTTGGGTCCCTGGCTGACAGGCAGGAATGTTTCTGTGGCCAAGGAAGCACCAGTTCCATTAAAGCTGTCCAAACACATGTGGTCGCGGCCCCTTTTCCCTCATGCAGTGGGAATTGCTTAGCCTGGGCTCGGGGAAAAACGGGAAAGCAGGCCTGCAGCCAGGCCGCCCAAATTCACCCTCCTCCAGCGCTTCTCCCTCACTCCCTGTCCCGTTCCCATCCCGTGCCCGCGCACTAACGGCTCCGTAACGCGCCCCTCAGCCGCGCGCGCGCCGGCCTAACGCCGTAACCGCCCTTACAGAACGGCCTCACCCCGCTCCACGTGGCGGCACATTACGACAACCAGAAGGTGGCGCTGCTGCTGCTGGAGAAGGGCGCCTCCCCGCACGCGACCGCCAAGGTGAGCTCGCGCCCGAGGGAAGCCTCGCCTTCCCCGCCGGGCGTGGCCGGACGGGCGGGGGCAACAAATGAAACGGCCCCAAGGGGCGGGCTGTCGGCTCGTCCGGACGGGTTGCGGGGACCTCGGAAGGTGTGGCAGGAGTGAGAGTCGCTGAGCCACGTGAGGGTCGTAGAGCACAAAGTTGGCTCAGACTGGATGACCCCCTGCCCTGAGTTAGCGTACAGCTCTCTCGGACCTCCACTGAAAATATGTGTGTGTGCATATATACACATGTGTCTCAGCTCATTTTTTTTTTTGTTTGTGAGCTTTAGTCATAGCTGGCAGTCATTTTAGTATTGTGTAATGCTAGAAACGATGTGTGTATTGTGATAGAGAATTCATTCTGTCAACTGCATCACCATATCACTGTGTTAGGCAAAGGCTACTAAAAGGGGAAAACAGCAGGCAAATTGATGTTAATATCAGGATGTTCTTCCCTATGTGAGGCTGCCAAAAAATGTGGCTGGTCTGTTTAAGTGATTGTATCAGAGCAGCAAAAGCTACAGTTTGCCTACAGCTGCAGTAGGATGGTTTGGTAAAGCTCCCTTTTAGAAAAAAATAAACACAGACCAAACAACCAAACACCTCCAGAGGGACTGTCTGCTTTAACCCATAATTTAACACCATGGTGTGTTGTGAAGCAGTTAAAGGAGGGGAGTCATTGCCAGAAAGTACTATCAACACCATTATGCTTTGCCTAAATGGTAAACTTGATCAGAAAAGCACTCCTCCCTGTTGCTGTTTCCAGCCAGTGCCATGACTGACACACGTATCAAAATTCCATATGCAAGCACACCTCCACCCACACACTCCAAAGAAGCGTAATGCAATGAAGAGGGTACAGCCATCACTCATCACAGAGGATGTCACTCATTAGTCAAAAGTGAATATTTATAACGTAGGTTAGTCCAAATGTAGTTGTCAAGCTCGGCACAATTTGAAGGTACCACTCAGCAGACCCGCCTACCCTAGTGAGAGCTGTCTTTGTTCTAGTTTAAATGGTGAAAATAAGAAACGGACACGGCACAGCAGCAGGGCCATGTGGGGCATGTCTGGCCGTAAAAATTCAATGAATTCTCATCTCTAATGATAAGAAGTAACATAAAGCGATACTGATATATGCTGTCTGAATTCTTAGACTTACATGGCCGTTGTGTTAACTTCGTTCTCATTTTGTTTCCTGACTGGTGCCAGAATGGATACACACCGCTGCATATTGCTGCCAAGAAAAATCAGATGCAGATAGCTACTACTCTATTGAACTATGGGGCCGAGACCAACATTTTGACCAAACAGGGAGTCACCCCGCTTCATTTGGCCTCCCAAGAAGGCCATACTGACATGGTGACCTTGCTTCTGGAGAAAGGATCCAATATCCATGTGGCAACAAAGGTAACTCACAACTGGAGACAAGTACGGTAGTTGGGAGTGTCCAGTAAGATGCAAACTGCAGTGTAGGAGTGATGTCATGTTGTCAGTAATTCTCAGCTTTACTTCCTTCTATACATAACTGTGAGTTTGGCAAAGAGGCAACAGGTGAGTGAACAGTAAAAGTGAGAAGAGTATATCTAGGATGTGGCAGATGGATTGATTAGTTAACTTGTATCATGTAATTAATACTGGGTAACAGGAGGAGCTGCAGCTGTTTGCTGTGACTGGAGAACAATTATGTACTAGCTGACTCTGGTAGAGAGATTATAGGAGGAAAGGCAGACCAAGAGAAAATTGTGTCTGAGCACTCAGGAAGACAGGACCATAGTATTTGTGCCATGCTGCAACCTTGCCATCTCTCAGGTGTTTTGCATGTACTCCCAATGTCTTGCATTAGATGCAAAGGAACAGGAATGTAAAATTCTGGAGTTTGTGGGTCCATGGGTAGATTTAACAAAATTAGCAGTATCTGACAATTAACAAACTAATATTATTAGTGGAGTAGTGAGTGAGAAAAATCCTATGGAGGACCTTTCCAAATTAAAAAAATGTTTGTACTGATTGTACGTGACAGTTTTTTTAATAGAAAAAAACAATATGTCAAAAAAAGGCCCATTAGTGTAGATCTTTATATATAGATCACCAGATTTATCCAGGCATATATGTAAGTCTTATTTATGTAAGGTTAAAAGCCTACAGCTTTTGTTTATAGAAGTCAAAATAGAAGGCTCTCGTTGTCTGGCATTAGTATTACTCTGCCTAATCAATGGGAAACAAGGTCATTTTCATTTCTCTTACAAAACTTGTCCCCTGTCCTCTTCACAGGCAAGCACTGTGTGCGTGATCACAGTGAGCTTTTAGGTAAAAGCTGCATCCATTTCCTTGGTGTCTTGCAGCGGAATCTGTTTATGGAGTTATTGTCTCTATTCTTACTCATGCCTGCAGTTGTCAAGGTTCCCTTTCCTGAGGAGTGGGAAGCTCAGTGAATGTGCTTCTTTAATTTATTAATGAGCTCCTCAGCATCCCAAGTGATGTTATTGTGGAAAATCTGAGCGTGATCATTGATGCCTGAAAGTTTTACTCAGTGCTTATGGTGATGTACTTGCTTTGGAACCATTTGTGAGCCAAAACAGGAGAAACATCAACATTGTCGAAAAAAAAAAACCTCCACAACACCCATATTTAGAAGCTATAGTTAGGATCTCTTCATGTTTTAAAGATGAGAAACTGGGAAAGTCTAGATTTCTTTCCTCATGTGAAGTAGGTTTTATTCCTATATTAATTTTTATTTATTTATTTTGCATATTCCACCTCCAGACTGGACTCACATCCTTACACCTTGCAGCTCAAGAGGATAAAGTGAACGTAGCTGAAATCCTCACAAAACATGGTGCAAACCAAGATGCTCAGACAAAGGTAAATCATGGACTGGCTGCTATCTCCAGCGTACCAAACGATGTACCCATTGCAATGTTCCACTGAGCTTGCGGCTTTATTTCTTTATTCTCTTATTATAGCTTGGTTATACACCTTTAATTGTGGCGTGTCACTATGGAAACATCAAAATGGTGAATTTTCTTCTCAAGCAAGGAGCAAACGTCAATGCTAAAACAAAGGTAAAGAATTTTTCATTGCTTGACTTTTGCTTTCTATTATGACCTTGGAAACCAAGCTCTACAAACACATACCATACGTGCTTTTTCACTAGGAAACTCTAATTATTGCATCTACATATGGTGATTTGTAGCCATGGGAATGCCTTCTCTCTGCTACACCTCCTTGTGTTCACACAAAACCCCTCTGTTCACACAGAAAAGTCAGAGAACTCTATGGGCATATGAAAAAAGGAGAGAGAGAGAATATCTCTTTCATTGCTTGTTTGTTTGTTTGTTTATATTTTTACTTGCAAACAAATATGAGCTTGTTTCTAGTCTCATTTACACCAGTGCAACACCAGTGTGCTGCCAAACTAGTAAGTAACAATTGAGACACTTGGAGGGTGATACCAGTCTGCTGGGAGAAGAGTGGGTGGAATTACTGCTCATCAAAGTGCACGTGGGTGGTAGACTTCAGGAGAGGAAGCAGCTGTGATGAGGGAATGCAGTTTAGAGAGACAGGTTTGGAGTTTTTGAGGGGAGTCTGGGTACACTGTTACTGACCGGTTTTACTGAAATGGACCAGACTGTCTATAGCCAAAGTCTGAATGAAATCCACTAACTTCATCAGGTTTTTTTCTGTTATAAAATAGTGAGTATCACAGCTGAATGCAATACATTTTGCAGCAAGAATTGTATACCTCTCAGTGTATACTCAGAAGATTCTGGTGACAGCAGCAGTGTATTGCATCCCAGGTAACATCAAATCACCCTTAATCAGAAAGAGAAGGCTACCTCAGGAGCTGCAGGCCTCCAGCTTACTTGAAGCTGGATTTGGGCAATAGCCAACTACTAGCTTCAGATCAAATGTCTTGGGATCCACAGGAAGAAGTCCGTTACATTTTTAGTGACATGCTTAGTATTTGTAACAATCACAAGCTTGTGGTCTGCTGGCCCCTTTTTCAGCACTCTTCATCACAATGGTCACAGCTCAAGATGGTAAGAAACAGCAAAGGAAATAAATAAAAATGCTGGCCCACCCCTAATGAGATCACTCAATATCAATGGGCAAAACCCAGGAATTCCAAAACAACAGGCAACACTGCTAGAAAAAAAAACAACAGCTGATAAGAATTAATAAAGCAGGTGAGCAGGATCCAAATTATAGCTGCCAAGACATTCAGCTGAGGTATTTGGAGGCTAACTAAAGGGACAGGCGTGCTTGCGTCTTTAGTACTAGATCTCACCTTATGTCTAAGGGGCCACAGAGCCAGAGTCTGACACCATTTCCCTAGGTATTTCACTGCAGAATAATTACATTCAAGTCAGCAAGTTTGTATGAAAGTATGGAGCAGTGGTTTTCCAAAATCTCAAACCTAGGGACCAATATAAATACTGGCAATCTGTCAGTTGGAAATGTGGACTCAGTTTAAAGAGCAAATCCATCCTGGCTGGATTCAGGATAGGCACGTTAAAGAATAAATAATCTTTATTTCAGCTTGGTCTCCAACTAGAGTAATCTTGCACGGTGATTTGTACCATCTCCAGTGAAAAATAGTGTGGCTGAATTCCGATTTTGAAGGACTGCACTAATATTTAAGTAAAGACAGCAGATTCACTTTGCCCTACAGTAAAATCCTCCTTCAATTTCTTAATAGTCTGTGCCGGCATACAGTAAATATGAGAACTGTAACAATTCTGAACTATGACTGTTTAATCATTAGGACAAAGCATTATTTGCATCTATTCATTTGCAAAAGAAATAACTCCTCTGAAAGAGTGTGTCTTTCAGAGTCTGCCCCCCAACTTTGCCTGAAGTGTACAGCGAGATCAACTTGGTGTTTTCTTCCAGTTTATTCTCTGCTTGCTTTCAAAGTCAATTGCAATTAATTTTGTAAATTAATTGCCTGACTGGACTTATAAAATACTATTTCATATCAGCTAGCTGAAGTAGACTTTGATTATGGTTCTGTATTGTAAAATGTTTGAATGAATCACTGGAGCAGATAAATGTATGGAGTTAAGTGCTAATACAGACATTGTGCGTGTGTTTTTAAGTGTAATTACAACTTGATCAAGCCTTGTGAAGACAGAGTTAAAATTCATTGACATTTTTAATAAGTATATGTTGTTAATCAACAAATAGTGTCAAATCAGTGCTGTTAAAAATTCTATCTTTTTAAAATTGGCTCTAATATTTTAAAAGCACAACTTGGGGCTCCTAGAGAAAACCAGGATGTGAGAGGAAGAAAAATGTTCTCTGTCTCAGCCATGATTCTATGTCTGTAGCATGCCACTTGAATTTTACTGTTCCTCATTGTTCCTCCCTCTGATTAGTCAATGGGGATTTATGTCTCTTTCTAGAGATTGCTTACATTGTGAAATGAAAAATGAATTGTGAATAAACACTTTCTCTTCCTTTATTTTTTCAATAATCTGGGGAAGGAGTATTATTAATACTGAAGATTTATTATCTTTGGGTTGAGGGGTGGCAAAATTTCTTTTTTAAATGTCTGAAAAAGAGCAGAAGACAACAAAGAAAGGTGTTTAATCTAATTACTGATGGTGGTTGTTCTTTGTTTGTTTTTATTGTAACTTGCCGTGGACACCAGAATGGGTACACCCCTCTTCACCAAGCTGCTCAACAAGGCCACACTCACATCATCAATGTTCTCCTCCAGCATGGGGCCAAGCCCAATGCCATCACCACTGTAAGTCTGTGAATGCCAACTGGAGCTTGTTTCCCTGGACAGTTCTTTCCTTTCTTAGGGCCTGAGAGCAAGCTTTTGTTTTGGTGAAAGTATTCCTCATACAGCTGGTTGTCAGATGTGTGTAAATGTAACATCCTCCTCCTTTCCTTGTCCTCTTAAGGTAGTTTGGATCAGATCTAAGTCAGTGTGCACTAAGCTAAACGTAAGGTGAGGAAAAAAAGTGATTTCTGAGCTGTGGAGTCAGGCTGTCCACAACTAGCTGCACTGTGCTTCTTCAGTTGCCCTCTGCCTCGACATCTGTAAATTGAGACCCTGATGAGGATTTTTCCTTAAAAATTAAGAGGAAATCAGAACCTAGGCTTTTGGAAAATTTAGACCCAAATTTCTGCCCCTCTGTCCACCTGATCTGTTTCAGGTTCTTACTGAGTTCACTGATGTTAATGCCTCCTCAAAGACCATTGATAACTTCTGGCAAAACTCCTTCTCTGCAGTCAGCCAGAGATGCAACTGTCCTATTTCACATTGATGTTGGCCACCTCTAATTGGAAAATATTAAAATGCAGACAGAATGTCCAAAACTCCTGCCATTCCTCAGAGTGAATCAAGTTTTTCTGTACATATATTGTGCATGCTTAAATCAGTGCTGGCATCCTGTTTGGCCCTGGAATGATCACACTGAATTCTCCTCTGTGAAGTTACCCCAAATACCATTTTATGCAGCAGATCATCAAGCAAGAGACCATTGTAGTCACCTTCTGGGGCTGTAAGTACTGCTGGGCATGTTCAACTAAAGGTCTCTTTACTTGCTGTCAGTCCTCCTGTTGGGGCTGTCATGCCCAAATCTAACTCAAATCCAAGTAAGTTCTACAGAGTGTGTCTTTACTGCCCAATTTGCATGCTTTCTCAGGTACTAGATCTGTTCTTGTTCATGTATTGCAGCCTCTAGCTTAAGACAACAGAGAATTCCCACCTGATAGGCAAATATGAGAGTGGGGTATGAGCAATTAATATGCAAGAGACTATAGAAGTCAAATTATTTGTGCTGTGAAGATCCTAATCCATTCATTTTGTGCTGCTAATTCACACTGTGTTGCTTCAGGTTTGTCAAGCTAGACTTACATAGAAGAATTTAAATTACAGATAACTGAAGCAAGTGCCAAAGCAGAGAGAAGTCTCCAGGCTGATATCCTGTGCACAGTGCGGTGATATCACAAGAGAAATAATTTCATTGCAAAGAGCAATACAGTGGCTTTCCACGATTTACCCAGTAGGCCAACATGTTCCCCTTTGGTTCAGTGCAAAGTAATACAATTCTGCTTAGAACTCTTTAGAAAGAAGCACACAAACATGTCCCTTCCTCCCCTCCCCAAGCTGAGTGACATGAGGACTGTGGATTGCCAGTGTTCCAGGTGAAGATCCAGGAGATAAATAAGACTAAACCTCTACTAAATTATCCTTTTAATGTCTATTTGATGAATGACATATCCATATATCAAGGGCATTTAAACTGCAAATAAATTGATTCCTCCCACAAGCCTTGTGTAGGCTGTTTTTGTGTTTATTAAATCATGAGGGTTTTTTTTGTGTACGTCTTATTGAACATACATTTTTGTTGTAAGGAGGAATAGAAGTGTTTGTGGACAATGCAGCTGTAATATTATATTCTCCAGAGTGGGAATTGCACCTGATAAAAATTTAACAGTTTCAGCTGGAAGTGAAACTGTAACATTCAAAAATACTTTTTTTTTTAAAAAATAGAGTATTTCTGATATAGAGCCATTTGTGCAAAATAAAGCATGAACTTATACAGGCAGGACACATTCTATGGAGTGAAATCTGAGCACTGAAGTGTTAAACCATACAGCACTTTTTTATTTAGTAGAAGCAGGCAGATGTGTGTTGTGTTACCATGGTGATCAGGGCTTTAGTCTTAAAGAAGTTGCAAAGGCAGAGTCAGATGTAACAGTAGAAAACCAGTGATTTTCCTAGGCTGTGCCTTGTTTTGGATGGAAATGCTGGCTCATGCAGTGTTGAGAGTGATCTCATTGGTTCACATCACAATCCTCCCTCTCACTGCACTCGCTCTCTCCCTCCTCTCTTTTCTCTTCAGAATGGTAACACCGCCTTAGCTATCGCAAGGCGTCTGGGATATATCTCAGTGGTCGATACGCTGAAGGTTGTAACGGAGGAGATTACTACCACCACAACTGTGAGTTGCAGATGCATTCAAATGTCTCTCTTCCCTATTCAAAATGTTGTCTCTTTCTTTTCTTCCTTCAGACTCTCCCTGTATCACTTTCCTTTTTTTTTTTTTTAATTTGTCTGGTTTTAGCACCACCCTCCCCCTTTCTGTTGGATTGTTGCAAAAGTGCAGTAATGCTTTCAGTGTATCTTTTCATCACGTGGAAGTCTCTGCAGTGCAACAGGCTTCACCGAGCTAGCTAACAAAATCTACTTACATGCAGATGGAAACAACTGTTCAAAAGTAGAGTAAAACTTTTCTCTAGATATGAGGTCTGAGCTGCAAACTCAAACTTTCCAGAAGTTTGTGCATTGTTATTTAGATCCTGTCCTGTTTCTCTGTTTCTCTTTCACCTCTTCTTTTCAGTCTATGCTCACATTTCCACACTTTTGACACCTTCTGAGGCTCAACCATTGCAGCACACTACAGCAAGCTTCAAAGCACTTGGACTGTACCAGCTGTGGACTGGTGCCAAGCTTAATGATGCTCGCTAGACACATCACATCAATCAACTTTTTACTCAAGCCACTTTCAGTTCAAACAGATACTTTTTTTCCAAAATACAAAAGAATCTTTCCTTATGTGCCTAGTTATTTCAGTCATCCACACTCTTGGTACTCTATATTTTGACTTCAGGGTTTGTGAACACCAGCAAGGTGGTACAGATACTTTAAGCCAGGAAAAACTGAGGTATTCTGACACTCTGGGAGGGAAGTTGGTTTTTTTTCTTGGGCTTTTACCTCCCATCTGCAAATTTTTAGGCAGGTAGGAAGAGAGAAATAGTGCATCATTTAAGAAATCAATTTTAATTGAAATTTCCATTACTGCATTTTATCTTGAAACACTGTTGCTTTTTTTTTTTTTTTTCTCTTTAATGCAAGAAAGATTAGCAGTCTAGAAGACCAGGCAGATCTACATGTCATTTAGGAGCTCAAAGTTGTAAAAATCCACAGATTTAATATGCCACTGTATCATCAGGGAGAGGCTTAGAGGAAGGAAAGAAAGAAATCAAGTGTCTTGTCAAGAAATGGGGAAATAGTTTTGGTTTTGTTGCATGCTGATAGCAAGTCTCACTGATATTAAGCAAGGAAGATGGAATAAAAGTAACATGGCATAAGGTTACAAATAGAGTGAGCTATAATTTATTAATGGTCTGCAAATATCAGACTGAGTCAGATTTGGGCAAGGAATTCCAGCATAATTCCAGAAGTCTCTTAAGAAAAACTGTATGGTTTTGTTGTTATTTATTTCATGTTCTTGTTTAATCATATAGCACATCACATATGTATGTGCATAAACATATATTTTTTCAGAGATATAGAAAAGTAAAACCTAGGTAAAGTTTTTTGAGAAAATTTATATCTTTTCAAAAGTAGATTTTTTTTTTTTTTAGCCTCAAATGACACCTTTGTTGCTCTCTGTACTGTGTCCTGGCAGAGTTTTTCTGTTAATGCCTGATTCAACTTGTAACTTCCTTTCTGTTGAAGGTTGTGTTGCACTGTGGAGCCTGATACCTTGTTGCATATAAATATTAGTTGCTTTGTAACAGTAGAGATTACACTGTGAAAAGACACCTGTGAGTTATTTACTTTGGATAAATGTTTCTTTAAACTTTGAGTGTAGTGGATTTTTCTGCCAGATAGCAGATGCATGGGGTTTAGGACTAAATCAAATACTAAACCTTACTTGCATAGTCGACCTCTAATGCTTGCGTATAAGAGAAATGTGAGCCCTGGAACTATGACTGTGTAGAAAGCATAGCTTTTAAAAGTCAGGTGGGAACCCTTGATAAACTCAGCAGATTTTTCAGCTATGAATTTTGCACCTTGGGGATTTAAAGAAAAGAAAACTCTGGTGGTGGTGTTCATGGTGGGGAATGCTGATTAAACATATTTTAGAACAAGTTCTAAAAAAAAAAAAAAAAAGAAAGAAACACCAAAAACCAGGGATAAATAACAGACACTTATAGGCACTCCCTACAGTAAAGTCCTCCAGATGGTGAGGTTGATGTTGCCAAACCAGAACACAGCATTTAGCACTGAAAAAAAAAAAAAAAAAAAAGGTGCTGTCACCATAGCTACTTCATTTTCAAAGGTTGTGACTGAGTGATGCATGAGGATGTTAGATGGGCTGATGCTTTATTGATATTCAAGTCACTGGCATTTGAGATGAGGGAAGAGTCTCCAGTGCCAAAGCCTTTGGTCTAACTTGGAGCAAATTTTCCCCTTACTTGCATTAGAGTTATTGTTAGTGGAGCCACATGAATAGAGAGAGAATAAGATGCAAATTACTTTTACAGATTAGAGATGAATAGAAAGGAAATCAGAGTAAGATAGACTTTCAAAGGTTTGCTATGCAATCAGGTTTTGGGACATCTATACAAACAGGCATAATCTTCCTGACAAATGAGTTTATGAGGAACTTTGAGGTTGTTTACAGTATACTGTTGTATGTACTTGCTGAGTGTACATACAAGTTTATGTACCTGAATTATATATCTGAATTATTCTGTTCCACCAGATGAAAATCTGGCCTTACAATGAAAGTCTCAAATAAAGAATCCTAACATACAGCAAAGAATTGAATTGACAGTGGCACTAAGCAGTAGAGAGTTTGAGAAATGAACATTGAGATGTTTTCCAAGTGGGCCGTTCATGGGACTAGACGTTGATTTCAAATTTTGAGAGTATTTGATGTTTCTAGTGTGCCTAACAATTAAAAATAATCTAGTATTGCATTAAAATTTCCTTTAAAAACATTCATTCACAACCTCTGTTAGGAATTGGTGTAGAATTAATGGTTCGTACTGGCTTCAGTGTTCCAGAAATAGCATCACAGAGTTTTTGTCCTGAAGCATGTATGTGTGTGCACACACACTTTCTTGATTCTGTTTTCCAAACTTTACTTCGATTGTTAAATTATGTAGTAATTTTCTCTGACTGAAAGGAAGTCAGGAAATCAAGAAAGTATCATTAATTCTCTGTAAATAAATAATCATGTCTGAGAGCCTTAGTCAGAGACCAGGTTAGTATTATGTAGAGTCCTGTAAAAAAGCTAATTTGTGAATAAATCAATGTTATAATAAATCAGCCTTAGTTCCTAGGGTCTGCCAATCTAAGTTAATAGATAGGCAGTGTACAGTGTACCTCCTCCCATAGTGTGTGGACTAGAGAATTGTAGCATCCTTTCACTTGTGTGTTTTTCTAATCAAGTGAATTCCATACATAAGCTAAAGTTGGGAACCAAATTTTCTTAAATAAATGTTGGTCATACAGCAGACACACAAAAACTACCATGGATGACACCTAGGCAGATCCCTTCTTTCCCTTTTCTTCAGAAGTTAATCATCTCCTGCCTTTGTAGTTCTTTTCCTGACTTCTCATTTGTTTTATATGATGAACATCCAAACTGGCAATAGAGAATTTGCAGTATGCCTCGTGTAGATCCAATTGCAATGCCAATTACAACTCCACTGCCAATAGGTTGGTGTTCACATACAGTGCTGTCCACTTTGTTTGCAAAATACACAGCCGCCTTCACCTGGGTTAATTTGTTTAGCCCAATGTCAGTGTTTTTTTTTTTTTTAATTTACAGTGTATTTGTTAACTCATGGCTGTATGGTTAAAGAGACAAGGTTGGTGTCACCTAAATGTCATCCTCCCATCTGTTGTCACTGGCTTTGTCACCCTACTGCTGCCTGGCATTTCCATCTGAGGAATGCGGTGGGAATGCAGAGGGGAAAAGTCAGAGATAGTGGTGGAGGCATTTAGGGAATATAAACTCATTTTCAACACAAAACATGTTATGAATAACACTGCAATAGAAGTAATTAACTGTCTTGAATCATGAGTAAGAGTGAATTTAAGAGGCCTAATTGGGATTGCCATTTGAAGCAAAGGGCATTGCTCTTTCCCTATACCTCAGGTTGGTGAATTGGAAACTGCTATCACAGTTAAATATATTTCAGAAATGTAAAACAGACTTAAAAAAAATTCCAAAGAAATTACACTATTGGTAACTTTGATATTTATAAAAGTGCGTTATCTTACAGTAATCCAGAATGCTATCCTGGCCAGTTTGTCAGAAATAGAGAAGTATAAAACAGAATGGGGAAACTTGTACTAAGTTTTGTGCAACAAAAACTTTTATTGGCTTCACTGCTTGATATCAATGGGTATTTTCCCAACATCATATTGCCTAAGGGATGCAGGATTTGGCTGATGTTCATTATCCCTCAGATTGTATGGGCTTTCCCAACTTCTGCCTGCAGTGTTGACTTAATGCTTGAGAGATACCATAGGGAGTGAAGTACTACCTCCGTGGGAGTTTCACAAGACACATAGCCTGCTGACATTCCTCTCAATGCCAAAGGGGCACATCTGCCCCTCCATGCCTTAAAGGGTGATGTGTCCACTCTCCTCCACAGCTTTCCAGATAACTAACTGGGCGGAGTCAGGGAAGTATCTGTTTTCCTGCTGTGACTAATGCTGCTCTGATCATTGCTCTTTTTTAGGCCCCTGGCATTTTGTCTCTTTTGTGGTAACACACTGAAGAGTTCCCTGCAGTCAACTTTTTCACACTTTGCACTTCCTACAATTTCTCTCATTAGCTTCTTCATCTCCTTTTCCACCGTGTATCTTTATGCTAAAAGGATGTCCCCATTCTTGATTCAGCACCCCTAAACATTTTCTGTTTCCTCCTGGAAATCAATTATAAAGATAACATCATATTAAAACCCAAATCTTCCAGTGTTCTGCTCTTTGCTCACATGTGTCCTCCCAGCAGTGCTTGGCCCGTACTTGCATGTATCACAATATTTTAGGCTCTTAGGTGCTCAAAATATATCCAAATCTTCAAATAACCTTTTTCCCTCTAAATGTATATAGGGTTTGAGGGAATATAGATGGTTTATGAAAAGGATATCATTAATATGCAATGTAGTCACTTTCAGAGGGAAAAAATGTTTCGAGTGATCTATATAAATCCTTCACATCTTTTTTTAGTTTAAAATTTTCACATCATTCATAACTTCATTTCCAAATGCTTTGCAATGTAATAATTTCCATATGTCACATACAACTTTCTGAAGCTCTTCTGTAGACATTACCTAATTCATTTAAAAATCATCTTGGAAACATTGGGCTCAATTGTTCTACATGCATCATTTATAAATAAATTTGCTGAAAGCTCTCTTTTATTTTCTTTTCCTCCTCTGACTAGCTCATTATCTTTGTTTTTTATACTTTTCTGCCAGAATAAATGTTACCTTATACAGCATTGAGACTAGGAGCTTCTGGAGAAAAGATGAAAAATGAAGTTAAGGGAATGGGAAACACGTTAGAAAATGTGTCAGCAGATCCCACTGCTGTTACACTTGAAAATATCCTGCTGTGAACTTTGCATCTGCTTTTGGTGTTTAATTTGAGGACTCATGATTCTGTCTTTGCAGACTATAACAGAGAAGCACAAGCTAAATGTACCTGAGACTATGAGTGAGGTCCTGGATGTTTCAGATGAAGAAGGTGAGCAACTTTGCTAAGTTCCTATTCTGTATCATTTGTGTAACCTTTAATAGAGGCTCAAGATAGCTGCTTAAATATTTTGACATCTTCATTTTGCAGTGGTTGAAATGAAGTTCAATGTAATAGCCTTTTAAAATGATGTAGTCATTATGGCATTTGACTGAAGATGACAAAAGTTGTCATGAACCAAAATCCTGGACCCCTACATCATTGTCAGAAAGAACTTCTCTGAACCAAATGAACAAATGAGAACAATTCCAACTTCAGATTTTAAAATGTAAATGTAGAGCTGTCCCAAAGCTGGATTTGGCTCTCCCATCAAGAGGAATTTGAGCAGTAAATTTTTTGGATCGGTGCCACCTAGTTCAGATACATATATCTAGGAGTTCTGCCTAACTGGAAACATTTGTGTAAGAGGATGCATAAGGTGGAAGGTGAGAAGGCCTGTTCTCTTGAAGGAACTTTTGGCACACATGGATCACAGATACATACAGTGTGACATAGAGTAACAACACGCTAATAAATTTGGCACTCTTTGGTTTCCAAGTCTGTTGTGTACACAGACAGGAGGCGTATGGTGTACTGCTTAACATAGTCCCAGGAAAATATCTGTGAACTTCTGGAGGAATTGAGAAACTACTGTGGGTTTATACAGCACAGAGTTAAGGAAATAGCTTCAAAACATCCTTTTCTGAAAGGTTTTTTGATCATATATTTTTCCCCATATCAGTTTCTTTCTTTCTTGATTAATTGTAAACTGGTTTCTACACTACTACAGATTAGAAAAAGAACACGTATAATCTTTAACAGTTACCTGCAAAACTATAGGGACAAATGAATACCTGGTTTCAGTCATTCACATCTGTCAAACTAATTTTAAAATTAATCTTGTTAAGGGATTAATAAGAATTAGTGAATTCTAAAGGTTAAAGCTCTTTGGGGGAGTTAAATGATTTAAAAAACTTTACATTGCTAAGCACTCCATCTGAAAACTTCACAAACTACTACTCACAAATTTTAATCATAATGACATCTGGTAAATATACACACCTTTGCAAGGATTTTCAGAGTTCTTTGTTCCTCTTGACAACATTAATATTACCGTATCTCACATATGCTATTTTATTATCCTAGAGATTTAGGAACACAAGTTACAGGGCTGCTTTTTTTTTTTTTTTACTAAGAACACAAATGCACTTGTGGTTCCAAGTGATACTGGACGTTAATAGCATTTGTGTTCCTAAACTGCATGTAGTACTTTTTGAGATGGTATTTATGCTGATGAGATACACTCATGAGAAAATATGTCATTTAGGCTCCAGATATTGCTTTTTTTTTAAATGCTTATAAAGCTGCAAGTGAAAACAAACAACCATGATTCAGAAGAAATTATTTCTGCTCCATCTTGATCAGTGAAATTGTTTCTCTCAAGTAACTTTTTGCTACATTTTCTCTGTTTCAAAAAGTTCAACTACTTGTGTAATTATTGCGATAACAGCCTTTAAATTGCTTATAGCCTTACGTTCACTTTGTTGAATTTTCTCCCAATCTGTTGAACTACCACTTAACTATCTTTAAATCCACAAAGCCTAGTATGCCTTTCTACTTATCCAGGATTCATACAGGTATTTGTTTTTCTCAAACCAATTTGTATGTTGAACAGCCTTTAAACACTCTGACGATGAACGCTTCAGTGATGGGGAAGCATATAGTGGCACTGGTGCTGTTAGCAGAAGTTCATGGAGTAAGACTTTCTCTTTTTGTTTAACTCTGTTCTATTTTTTGTGTTGAAGCAATGTGGATTTGCTTAATCTGGGTGCCTAACAGTGCTCTTTTTCATGTATTTTGAAATGCGCCTGGGCGTGTGTTTCCTGAAAGATGGGAGAAAGAATGGAAGCCAGAAAATCCCGAGATTTATTAGCTGTATCTTAAATATGTTGGTAGAACTTTCTGGGACCATCCAATATGACTAATGCCCTCTGGTGCTTTGAATTAACATTCTCTGCTCTCCGTTACCATCTGATACCTACTCTTTGTCAACAGGCAGCAGATAGGACATAGGTACTCTGATACTTTGCTGGTGGAGGCTGAGCACTCACATTGACAGTGCCTCAGTGATCCTGGTGCAAGTTGCAAAGCAGGTTGGTCGCAGTTAAAGTGCTTCATGCCATTGTCCTTGTAAAATCTGTTTCTAGAGGTAAAACCTTCAGGATGTTGTGAAAATTCCTAATGGGAATTGTCAAAGGAATTTAAAATACCCTAGGGGCAAGAAGACCACGGAAGTTTATCAATAAAAAGGATGAACCTTATAGTGATAGTGTAGTCCTTGTAAGAAGCTAGCAATAAGGTTTCTGTAATGCTGTATTCTCAACTACTTTAAAGGGAGACGGTATATTCTGACATGTATCAATGTGACACAGTAAACCTGACAGCTGTAATTAAAGAATTATGAAGTTGAACACAAGAGTACTTGAGCAAATAAGTATTTTAAGTCTCATTGTGGAGCTTGTTCATCACTTATGAAGTGTACTTTGCATTTTGCCTGAGAAGCAGTTACATAGCAGAATTGTATGCTGTTACATTCATAATGTAGTTTTCATATTCTTAAAACAAATTCAAGCACAACATGCAGTCTTAGCAGTATAAATAAAGGACCATATAATCTATCAAATAGCTCAGCTTGGTATGTAAGGTCCTGCTCTGTGTAGCCAGTTTAAAATATTTTGAAAGGACTGAGAGTCTCACTAATTCTTCTTTAATTTTCATATAGTATTTTCACGTTTGACAATTGTATTATTGTTCAGAATTACTTACCTTTGGACAGAATCAGATTATATGTTTTTATTTAACATTCCATTTGCTTTCATTTTTGTTTTTGGGTTTTTTTTATTAGATTACAGGGTTATAAATCAGAGTTATCAGAGTTAAGTACAGAAGCAGGTGTGCATTGTCAGGGAAAAAAACAGGCATACCAACAACAGACTAGATGAAACTGGATTCATTAGCTTTTGCACAAGGATCAAGGGAGAGGTGAAAAAAAGGAAACTTCATAGCTAGCAAAACATGATTACAGAAAAATCCTGTTCATTTGATGTAGGCCTGCTATGTGGTCCTACATGTATCAGATATTCTATGGCATTAGTGAGCCATTCCTGCTGTGTCACCATCAGGGCCAAAGGTGTATCAGCAGTTTTATTATTGCTACAAAGTTTATTTGTTTTAAAGCTGTAGTTGCAAAAGAAACAATTTGCACTTGAGGGATACTTAGAGAAGGAAAGGGCAATTACTGCAAAGCAGCTGGTGAAGTGGTTTTTAGTGACATGTGGAGAATCCGTGAAATTAAGCACAAGCAGATGTTTCTAGTAGGGCTGAGTCAGTGTAGACACACAGGAAAATCTAGAAAAGGCAGGAATCTTCTTTTTATACTCTCACATGTTAATATTGTATTAAGGAGCATATTGCTGCTCCTCTGTCCTCATTCCATGTCTTATTCTTGTGGCCAGAGAGCTGTACAGACTGCTGATGATTTATCTTTTTGACTCCCATCTGTGATAGGACTTCAAGCGTAGTGTTGTGTGTAGTGTTGTATGCAGGGAATACAAGACTGACCAGTAAACTGGTTTGTCAAAGAGCTCATTTGTGACTGTTAGAGCCTCCTCATCTCCTGCTGTTTTCAGTCCAGTTAATTTTCAGAAGCTCTTATTTCACTGTGTCTTTGAGGCTAAGTTCTGGCTGCTGCAAGCAGTTGTCATAGCTCAAACCACACTTTCCCACATCCTCCGTTATGTCAGCACAAATGTTTCACCATAGGGTGAACCAACCCAGAGAAGTGATCTGTCTGAAAATTAATCTTTTTGTTTGTTCTGGCAAGTTATTTTTTGGTCAGACTACTTTTGCAGGCAGAAAGCAATAGAGAAGCTGAAGTATAAGGTAAGACACCTTATTGTCAGAAGCAGCATGCCTCTGAGCTGGCCACCATAAAGGACAGTTCACACTACATAGTAATTAATGCTGACATTTCAATTGCAGACAAGGAATAGACAAATGCTGAGCAAACGATCGTGTGCAGATAGTCAATGGAGTCTCAAAAATCAATTGTAATCACAATATTCAAAGAAAAAAAGGATCTCTTTCAAGAGGTATACCTGCCTAAAAGTTGCCGAAGAGTCAACTTTATGCTTGGTTGAGATACAAAGTGTTGTTGTTGGCTTTCTTTTTTTAATACTTTTGTATACAAATAGTAAGGTCATCTTAAAATGAAGGTGACCAGGACATGGAATTTGCTGAACCATTTCTAAAAATGGAAACAATGTCATCACGTGTCCTTGAGTAATTTATAAAGTAAAATATGCATGAATGCCTACATATGATAATGACCCAATGTCAGAATGTTGTGTTGCTTTTTGTTCTCCTTTTTAGCTTTAAAGCTTACTTAGAATTGCAATGCTACACATGTACACTAGTAATATCTGTGTAAAAGTGGAGTTTGTTTTCCTTTCATGAATGTACATCTGTGACAAGGTGGCATATCTCTGAATTACTGCACTGCTTAAGGACTTCAGAAATGTGATCTTGGATTCCAGAAAACAGCTTGCAGCTAATCCATATCTGATCAGATTTCTGATTAATATTAAAAAAATCCTTTTTTAATATTGAAAAAATTTATTTTCAGTGTAGACACTTTTTTCTGCTATAGGGAAGCTATCAACAAGAAAACTTTCAAACTGCTTGGTAAGTCTGGTTCAGAAATACACGTAAAAAACTGAGAAGTTGCTGTTATACAGATGAACACTCTGGTAGGGTTCAGGAGTTTATTTCTGGCCCTGTTGATGATTCCTAGGTGACTCTCTGGAAGACTTTCCACTATACCACTCTTCCAGTTATAGAAAGGAATAACAATAAGATGCTTTACCTGGAACATTGGGAGCTTGTGAAGAAAATACCATGTGTGTCTGTTTACCTGTAACTGCTAGCCTGCAACTAAGCAGGCACTTAGTTATTGTTATGAATACCATTGTTATTATTAAATGACAATGTGCTCTGGTACTCAAGAGTACTCTCTTGTCAAAATGTTCATATTTGTTGTAACTGCAGCTTGCACTTTGATAAGTATACTGAATTCCTTAGTAGTATCTGTAACAGCAGTAAACAGTGCTAAAATTTCCTGAATGTCCCGAGTGCCTCCACACATGGCTGCAGAGTACACTGATACTGTGACATATGTGTGAGAAAGGAGCAATTAGGTCTAGACAGAACTTATTTATTTATTTATGTATTTGTTGCTGTTGTACATGCACCTAATTCCACCAAACCAGTGGCTTAATTAGTTGAAATACTTAACTAAACCTGGAAGTTAAGTTCTAGCCAGTAACTGCTCTTGGTAAGTAAGGTGTTGTTGCTACATGTTAAAACACTGCAAATTCAGAATAACAGCACTGAATAAATTCACAGTCTAAATCAAGCATGTTATAACCAGTAGAATAAAATGTAGCCAAAGATTATGGAAGTAAATTGAAAGCCATGCAATGAAAATGTAAGTGAAACTTTCTTTAACAGAAAGAAATCTGTACTCAGATAGAAATAGCTAGTGAGTAAGAGCTGATTCTTAAAACTTTACTTATGATAACCTGCACAGAAAAGATGCCAAAGTCTGCCTCCCATTGCGTAGAAATTTCTGTGTTTTAGATGCCCTGTTAAACAAAGAGTTTCTTGCTGGTACATGTTAAAAAGGTCATCCAAAAAGAAGGGAGATTCTTCTCTGGAATGTTGCTTCTGTTTACATGATATTGTTGAGATTACTTATATTTTCCTCTTCTTTTGTTGTTTTTGCCTGAGAAAAAATGAGAACATTTTTTCTTCTAAGTGCCAGATGTGCAAATGCAACAGAAAATCTGAAAATTGTCTGTTTTTTCATTCCCATGTTGTCAACTCGAAAGGTTCTCAATACAGTGGTTAGCTACTGAGTCTCTTATAACTTTAATGACTTTCTTGCTAAGAGTGTGGTAAAAAAGTGTTATTACAAAGTCTTACTTGGATTTTTTCATTGAAGTCTTTCACAGACAATATAGCTTTTTTTAAATAATTTTTTTAAAATACTTTTTTGTTGTTGGGATAGAATTGTTAAAGATTTCTCACTTGTCAGCATTTTAGTTATGAAACAGAGGAGATTATAGTTTAGTCACAAAAATTTTGCAAAAGTTTTAAAGAAACTGCTGATTTTCATTTACATCACTACAGTTGACAAAAAGTGGAATTTACTACATTGACAGTAATAAATTATGTCAGTGAGACATGTAGGCAAGACCCAAACTAGATACACATGTGTTAGTGTGAAGAGGGATTAATGCATGGGCATGGCTAAGAGACACTACTGTATTTAGTTAGAGATTATTTACTAAATTGTTGTTTTATGAGCAACAGTGAGAACTGAATTATTTTCTTCAGAGACTGAAGTTATAGCAGGGACCTAAAATAGTTTATTTATTCATAGAAGTAAATCATAATCAGCATGTTAAAAAGTGGAAATATATTTTTGACTAGTTTTATCCATCTGATCAAAATATATCTTTAAAGGTATTGGATAGTATTCCCACTTATGNGCAGCTTGCACTTTGATAAGTATACTGAATTCCTTAGTAGTATCTGTAACAGCAGTAAACAGTGCTAAAATTTCCTGAATGTCCCGAGTGCCTCCACACATGGCTGCAGAGTACACTGATACTGTGACATATGTGTGAGAAAGGAGCAATTAGGTCTAGACAGAACTTATTTATTTATTTATGTATTTGTTGCTGTTGTACATGCACCTAATTCCACCAAACCAGTGGCTTAATTAGTTGAAATACTTAACTAAACCTGGAAGTTAAGTTCTAGCCAGTAACTGCTCTTGGTAAGTAAGGTGTTGTTGCTACATGTTAAAACACTGCAAATTCAGAATAACAGCACTGAATAAATTCACAGTCTAAATCAAGCATGTTATAACCAGTAGAATAAAATGTAGCCAAAGATTATGGAAGTAAATTGAAAGCCATGCAATGAAAATGTAAGTGAAACTTTCTTTAACAGAAAGAAATCTGTACTCAGATAGAAATAGCTAGTGAGTAAGAGCTGATTCTTAAAACTTTACTTATGATAACCTGCACAGAAAAGATGCCAAAGTCTGCCTCCCATTGCGTAGAAATTTCTGTGTTTTAGATGCCCTGTTAAACAAAGAGTTTCTTGCTGGTACATGTTAAAAAGGTCATCCAAAAAGAAGGGAGATTCTTCTCTGGAATGTTGCTTCTGTTTACATGATATTGTTGAGATTACTTATATTTTCCTCTTCTTTTGTTGTTTTTGCCTGAGAAAAAATGAGAACATTTTTTCTTCTAAGTGCCAGATGTGCAAATGCAACAGAAAATCTGAAAATTGTCTGTTTTTTCATTCCCATGTTGTCAACTCGAAAAGTTCTCAATACAGTGGTTAGCTACTGAGTCTCTTATAACTTTAATGACTTTCTTGCTAAGAGTGTGGTAAAAAAGTGTTATTACAAAGTCTTACTTGGATTTTTTCATTGAAGTCTTTCACAGACAATATAGCTTTTTTTAAATAATTTTTTTAAAATACTTTTTTGTTGTTGGGATAGAATTGTTAAAGATTTCTCACTTGTCAGCATTTTAGTTATGAAACAGAGGAGATTATAGTTTAGTCACAAAAATTTTGCAAAAGTTTTAAAGAAACTGCTGATTTTCATTTACATCACTACAGTTGACAAAAAGTGGAATTTACTACATTGACAGTAATAAATTATGTCAGTGAGACATGTAGGCAAGACCCAAACTAGATACACATGTGTTAGTGTGAAGAGGGATTAATGCATGGGCATGGCTAAGAGACACTACTGTATTTAGTTAGAGATTATTTACTAAATTGTTGTTTTATGAGCAACAGTGAGAACTGAATTATTTTCTTCAGAGACTGAAGTTATAGCAGGGACCTAAAATAGTTTATTTATTCATAGAAGTAAATCATAATCAGCATGTTAAAAAGTGGAAATATATTTTTGACTAGTTTTATCCATCTGATCAAAATATATCTTTAAAGGTATTGGATAGTATTCCCACTTATGGCTGATAAAAATTGGTCGTTTTTACATTTAATTAACTAAAGATTTTATGACTGCTAACAGCACTTACAGATATTTTGTAATTAAAGTAGGCTCTCGCAGTCAGAGGAGCATTATCCATTCTGTGGGCAGCAGATGTCTTGGGCTGTTGTTCCCTGGAACAGCACAAGTGTGAAAGAGGACTTGTGTGTCAGCACATAACACTTAAGTATGTTTTAAAAGAGTAACATAAAAGAGCAGTACTTGCTATATGAATTAGTAAAATTAGTAAATACTTTCTATGCTTGGGAAGAAGGAAAATACTTTTTCTCCCTCTTTTCTGTTTAATGCGTGCAGAGTCTTGGTCAGTGGGTTTGTTGGGATAGTTGCACTACACCAAGCTTTCCTTCCTTTGCACCTGATTTGTTTCATATTGAGAGGAAATTTCCTGTAAATTTTCAACTTCCAGGAGAAGAAAGCAGTGTTCTGATGGAAAAAAAGGCTGAATCAGGTTTCCATTAGTTTCCCAGGGATGTTCTTTGAATAGCATTTCCAAGATTTTTTTATGGGGTCTGCTTTATTATTGAGACTGCATAGAGGACTCCTCCAAGTCCCAGGTTGACTGTGCATGTCATAGTAGCCCCACCACACCTCAGACTTTTCAGCATGCCAGTTAGTTTTGATGACCTTCCAAGGCTTCTGGGGCTTAGGGAGTTAAGGAGGGCTTGTTCTCATCCAGTTCTAAAAAGACAGTGCTTTTATTCTTTGTTACCTAGATCCAGTGTAACAGCTTTATAAATACTATAGGAGCCACCTTCGAAATACCGGAATTAATTTTGCAATTTCAGTTTTCAAGAAGACAAAATCAAGGCGTCTTCCCACCCTGCAGTTCCTGGAGGGTAGACCGAGAGGTGTTTTTTTCTTTTCCTTTGCTTCACTTTCTCTCTTGCTACAAATGCTGCATTGAGCTACCAATGGCTGACATGATTCATGTTAAGTTATATATCAATATATGAAACCCTACATGAAACCATACATGAAACCTTGCTTTCCTGACTAGCTAAAAATAAAGACATTTAAAGCATTAGCCAAAGTGCACTTCAGGAAAACTTTTGGCGTGTGTGAGCTATTAAATATAGGATTGACTTTAGGGAAGTGAAGGTATCCAAGGAAGGTGTCAGAGAAACATTATACATTCCTTTAAAAATCCTTCACAAGTTACATATTCCATAAGAAACTGTGCTTGCCATAGCTGTCCCTTCTCCATCTGTTACTTTTAAAGACCAGCACTTAAATTAGGAGCTGTAAACTTATCTGCATGCTGCAGAGAAAACAATGGTTTTGGCAAACTTGCATTTAAAAACTTGGCTTTAAAAACATCTACTAAAAGCAATTTCAGACTGTTTCACAGACCTCTGTCTTTTTTTTTTTTTAACTTTTTGCTTCTATTTTCTCTATGCTTTGTGAGAAACGATTCCTGAGCAATTCTCATACAGCAACTGTACTCGAGGGTACATTTATGTTGGAAATGGTAGAAACTGCCTTTGCGGAGGTTTCCCTAAATGAGTTGACTCTGTAGATGCATATCCAGAATGGTGTGGTGAAAATTTTAAAACTGCTTGCTTGATCAAACATTTACATTGCTGCCTGATATCAGAACAAAAAAAGAGTTAGTCTGGTTTAGAAATGTTAATGAAACACTTCTGCTGTGAGACAGTAGTGATTGCTGAGCTGAGAATTGAATGTGTCTGAATCCCTCAAAGCTATGGACTTGTAAATGTTACTATGCATTTAAAACCAGTTTTGATTTCTGCCTGTTTCATGATTGTTGCTTAATTTAATTGGTTCTATTGGTATGGCATACCTCTAACTTTTGTAGAATTTAAAAGTAAAGTACAGCATTATTGGTGTAGGTCTCCAGTTTCAATGCTTTGTGTGTTCAGCCAAACTATCTCTGAAGGAACAAATACATGGTTTGAGCACGTGGCTTGTTTTTTTTAGTAGTCCATTCAACAGTTTCTAGTGCTCAAAAGCTGTGTTCAAACAAGAGAAATCATTAGCATTAAAGTTAGCCTTTTGTTTCTCTGTACTACTGAGTTAGAGTGAGGCAAATATTTACTGTTGGAGTGACAGTCAGATCTACCCAGGTGCTTCCTTTCCTGCTAGAAGGTGTCTTGGATATGATGGATTCACGATACACAAAAATAATATAAAATATATATATATAAAAAAACCAAAACAGTAAGAGGAGCAGACCAGTAAGAGTCATCATTTGAATATTGCTAACTTAAGCAAAAAGTTAACTAGTTGTGAATTTTTGCGAGTTTGTTCATTGGCTCTATGTTAATACAGACTGTGAAAACCATTCTGTGTGGCTTTGACCATTGCTGGCAAAGGAGTTTATTCCCACTCCTTAGTCTAGGCACACAGAAAAAAACTCCAGGCAGCTGCCTTTCAAAAGATTGTAGTGTAGGTTCCCATTGATGCTTTGGCCATCTTTTGCCTGTCTGGCTAACTGCACCAGCACTGGCCATGTGCTGTGCCAATGGCTCCTTGCAGGCTAAAACGTGTGCTTCCTGCTCTGTGCCTGTGTGAAGCTCCCTCAGAGCCCCACAAAGCTCTGCAGAGTGATGCCAATGCTTCTGTTTTAATCCAGTTTCTGTAGCAACAGTGTCTGGAAGGCTCAGGGACTTCTGAGTCAGTTTTTTTTCTTGAATGCCTCTACAGCACAAAACAGCAGGATGGAGAAGTTCCTCAGCTAAGTGCCACCTGTGTTGTGCATCCTGGTGCCGAATGGTGCAGGCATGCCTGCACAGATTTCTGTATCAGGCCTTCCTTGCCCTAAGCATAGTATTTAAATCCTAACATTTAATTTTCCCATTCTGAGTCTTAGGTTTACTGTCTCACTTTTTCACCTCTTCATCCCATTTTCATCCTTTCTTTCTCTCTCTTGGATCCAATTCTGCAAAGTACTGTGTCTGCAGTTTTGCAGAAGAGGCCACTTAATAGTTTTCATCAGTGGCAAATACCTCATAGAAATGTTTATCACTTTGTTTAGCAGGTCTATATTTCTTCTCATTTTTGCCTATTAACTGGCCTGGAACCTGCCACATTTATGCTCTGTGATCCCTTCTGCCTGCAACCTTGCCTTTGCCAGTCCCACCCTTTTATCCATCTTCTTGCTTCAAGTGATCTCTCTCACTTTTTTTCCTAGCTCTCTTCTGAGGAGAAAAGAACAAAACTTCAAGTATTGCAAACCTGTACAAAATGTATGCTTTGGTGGGATCTTGCATCTTGTTTCAGAGCATTACTTTAGCCACTGGAAACAGATGTGTGGAGTAACCAGATCATTGCTAAGAATGCAGTGGGACCGTGACACTTTGTGTGTTTTCCTTTGGAAAAGCTACCAATCATCTTGGGAGTTATTTGCACTCTACAAAGAAAAAAAATCACAGTAGCAGCAAGTACAGGGGCTCAACTGTTGGACAATTTTGTTTAAATATAGGTTCTTAGGTCTGAGGATTTAATTTTTTAATTTGTTTTACTTCCTGCTCCAGTGTCCTTACCAGTAAAACCCCTATGTTTCTTTTAAGAGTCCAAGGTGCTTCATACTTCCTCTAGTGCATTTTATTTCCTTTCAAACCTGCCCTAGAGAAATGATGTTATTCAGAAATGCAGATTTCGATAGAGGTTTTAGAGATATTTGAGAGATGGACAGTGGCAATGATGCAGCAAAGGTGAACAGGAATGCTTTAATTGGGGCACAGTGTAGGGTCACTCAGTGTTTTGTGGTATGTTTTTGACTGTCAGGTAAACCTCTGAATGTCTGTTGGTGTTATTGAAAAAAGGTGTTCTTCAAGTAAATAGAAGATATATCACTAACTGGGTAACTCCACCTGTGAGTTCATAGATGGCCACTGCAAATCACAGAGCATGAAAGTCAAGGGCTGTATTTGTCACAAACTGCTTAGTTAGTGGTGAAAATGTTACTTTTGTTAATTTAATGAGGACTGTGATGGCAGAGTAATTTCTAGCATGATTAAGAGATGATTTCTCATACCACCACAAAACTACCATCTAAGATTTGCCGTGTAAATGTTAGCATAATAGTATATAAAGTTAGAAGTAGTTCGGCTAAGGCTTGAATTTAGGCCTGATGAGTAGTTGGAATGTTTAATGTTTAGCAACTTTGGAACTAGTGGGGCATGCTGAGCTTGTGTATTCTGGCTCAAGCAAACAAACAGATTAGTGATGTGTGCGGAACGCTGAATCTTGTTTTTCTCAAAGAAATCGTTATCTTAAATAATTATTTGTTTGATATCTATAGAATTTATGGCTGTGTATCTAGACAAACATGTAAAATTATAGTCTTAAGTAACTGTATGAAGAAGCACAATGTAATCATAAACTTCAGGAAAGCTGGTAAACAGCACAAAGACCTAATGAAGTAATCGTTTTTGAAAAGTATATAAACTCGGTGAAATTTTCCGTTGATGGGGGCTCTGACTTTGGACGCTAGTCCTCAGGTCCCTAGGGCCCTCAATAAAGCACCGCATAAAACAGCTACGGTTGTTTTGTGTTTTCCTACGGGAACGGGCAACATAAAGAAGCTCTTGGTGTGTGAAATATGTCATTTTTCAGGACTTAGCACGTCTGTGTTTGTTTGAGTTGACTGAGACTTAGGAATACAGCCATGTAATATCTTTTAATGACAACACAATGTTACTGTCAGGATGAAGGAGTGCTTTTTACAGACTCAGAATTCATTCCCTTTATGTAGGTGCAATGGCCCTACACAGCAGGAATTAAGACATTCAGGTAACTACAATTGTATGTAATGGTATGTTGCCACACAATACATTTTTGCCCCCCTTACATACATGGAGGAACTACTGTTTTGTGGGAATTCATCTCATTAAGGAAAGATGGAAGGGCACAGGAGTTGGCAGACAGTGACTTTAACTGCTAGTTCACTCATTCAAGACTAGTTTGCTGACAAGTAAGCTGATAAATGTTCCAAATCACTGTCAAACACTCATAGTCATATTACTGTTTGCAGAGGTTGACATCATATAAAACAACTAGTCTCATGTAGATCCATTATTGACAACTTTCAGATGAGAGGCCAAAGATGAAATAAGAGTAGAGTTTGGATTTTTGTTTTAAAGGATATGAGTGCCATGACAGTGAAGATTTTCCCATTGTTTCTCTTACACCAGGAATGTCTAGCATGATTAGAAGTGTCTAGTTTATTTGAAGTATAGCTTGAAATTCCTTTTACTGTTTGATTAACAGCATTGCCTTAATATCTTCCAAGTTTTCACTGAACCTCATGCTTTATAATGTGACATTCTCTGGAAACAGGAGGCATCATCGTTCAGAAGACAGGAAGCATGCAATGATTAAATACATTTGTTTTCTGTGAAACTGTGCCCAGTTTCTCCCTCTTAATGTGGGCAGATGGAATTTTCAAGAGCTTTTGTTGTTATACTGAAAAGAGATAGGCCTCATTTTTACATGTAATAGTTGTGTATACAAAAAATCTTAGCACCCCCAAAGGTTATTTAGTTTTAGATGACAAATTATAAATTAATTACTTTTTAGCTGAAACATTAAGCTAGAAAAACTAGCTTGATTTGTTTCATGAAAACAAATATCACGATTTATTCCTTTAGTATTGAGCACCACTTCTAGAGCTTGTAATACCAACAACATTTCACATGGAATGGGGGAGTAAGTTGCTTTACAAGAAGTAGCAGCAGTAACTAATTGGATTTTGCAGTTTTGCTTTATTAAGACTTCAAATCACGCAAGTAGCTACTGTCGCGATGCCCAAATTAATTCTGTTTGGAACAGCAAGGTTACCACTTACCACTTACCTCTTCACAATCCTTCATGTTTCTCAGCATATCAGGGTGAATAATTGCATCTGGAATGTGTAGCCCTTGAAGACTGTTCCTGTACAACAGTTGTGGTCTCCTTGATGTAACTGAGCTTCAGGTTCTTGACATTTACCCATGTGGCTTAGACAATGGGAACATTTGAAGCCAGCAGTGGCTTAGGGTCATGTTGTGCCATTCTGTGGGTGACACCAAGTCTCTAGCAGGTTAATGAAGTACTAATTAACCTTTCAGAAAGGGACTGAAATCTCCAGAAACTATGTAGAGAAACCGTGTTGCAAATGGGAATGAACAGAAACTTCTACATGTTACTTGGCAATGTAATCTGTTTTGTTAGTCTGCTGGGGAAAAGCAAACTGTGACTTCATGTAGACAGAATTTCCTGGGGAGAATAATTTTGGACTAAAAAAAATTAATTAAACCTTGTAATTCAGAATATATGCAAAAGTTGCTGTGCCAGATATCTAGTGATTGTTTAGGCTTTGATTGTCTATGAATTACTTTTCTGGCTAATGGTCATTGCCATCTACGCATGTGAGATTATTTCCAGTTTCTGGGTATTGCTATGGTTTGGAAATAAGAATTTTTTTGCTAATCACAGAAGGATATTGGAACATAGAGGAGACAGCCTCGTAGGATGTGGAGTTTGGACTATGGAAAGTTTAAATTAGGGTCTGAAATTATCAGGCATAAAGCCACAGAAAACACCTTTCCATCTGAAAACACATAGTTTACTGTCAGGTAAGTGGTTATAGTTAATCATAAAATGTCAGGCTGTGATATAGTATAACTGTGACCAGAGAGCTAATCTGGATAAACGAATGGAGAGATCATGCTTTAGAGAGCAGCAGAGAAATTTGCCCCTTACTAGTATGTGCCACAACAAAAATTAGATTAAATCTAATCAATTAATCACCTTGATTTCATTTTTTTTTCTAAATCTTGCTTGATGTGCCAGTTTTAATACATTAATTGCTTGTGGTTTGCAGTGTTTCCCGAGTGGAAAATGCCTTCCTATTTATTGTGCCATCCAGCTCTTAAATCCCAACATGTAAATGACATCTAACTCGTGTGTGTGCTTATCTCTTTCTCTTCTATGTTTAATTTAAAGGTGATGACACAATGACAGGAGATGGAGGAGAGTACCTTAGGCCAGAAGACCTCAGAGAACTAGGAGATGACTCTTTACCAAGCAGCCAGTTCTTAGATGGTATGAACTACCTAAGGTATAGCTTGGAAGGAGGTCGATCTGACAGGTATTTGCCTGAACATGTATCTCTCTTTTATGATAATTCTGTGCAACTTTTTTTACAAATGCTTGAAATCCCTGTTTTGGGGTCTTTAACTCAACTCACAGGAGACATGGAATGTACTTGTCAATGTTCCTTTATTAGGTATGTCAGTGTGGCCTATTTGTAAGAGAAAGGGTCAGTCAGGAGGAGTATTTATTTCCCAGTCCAGAGCTGAATGCATTTGGCACTAATACCGTACTCAGAGTCTAGCGAAGAATTTGTTTGTGATTCTCATTTGCTTCTTGAAAAGGCAGAGTTTGCTTTATTGTCTTCATGGTCAGGCAAAAGCAGAAGAGTCTGTCAATGTAAAGGGCTTGAAAATCCTCCTCATCTCCTCCTGTTAAGAAGGAGGAGATGAATGGGTAGATGGATAGAGCAGTTTGGCATTGGGTGAGCCAACTTTCTAGAGTAGTTTGCTGGCTACAGATATAAGGAAAGGAGCAATGGACTTGGTCATTGCACACTGGGTTGACAGGGATATTGTCAGCAAGCTAGCTGACTCTGTTTCATCATGGTTGAAGTAGCAGAAAAGAGAATCCCTTTCCTTCTACTGCCATAACACAATATTTGTGTTGCTAATAAATATTTTTTAAAATAGAAGAACACATGTTCAGTACAGAAAGCTTACTGATTTGTTTGTATCTAACAAATTGAACTTAAGTCTAGATGTATTTGTGAAATAATAATGCCTGCAGCTTTATTTTCTTAGTTTAAAAATTTATTTTAGAGAATATCACTATAGTGGAAAAAAAACCCCACACAATTTCCTTTTCAGAATGAGAGCCTTTGTTAGTGAGCTCAAGCGTAGACACAGATTGGCAGATTAACAGCCACAATCCTAGATTAGAATAGGCAGCCCAGGCATTCCTGTTTGAAAATGACTACATGTAGAGTAAATCAGTAATGTCTCCAACTTACTGCCTTTAGAATTGGGGTTCACTAAAGAGAAAAAAAAAAAAAGAAAAAAGTTGAGATCTTGGCAGCAGAAGGAATTTTTAACCTACCTCATTTTCCAGTCTTGTTTGTTATTGTGGCAGCGTTTTCAGAGCCCAGTGAAATCAGTAGGATGCATTCTGTTTACTTCAGTAGGCTATGAATTGCTCTTGGAACAAAAGATGTCAGGAAACAGTTTGGTTTGCCTCACAGCATGTGTAAATCCCTCATCATTCAAGTCTTATAAGCTTGGAGTCTTTGTTGGTCTTTAGACAGCTCTAGAGAATCCACTGAAAAGAAAGTGAATGTGTGGCTTTTTAAGTTTCAGAGGATGTTTATAAACTACCTCAGAATGCTTCAAACTTTTAAAAAGCTTTTGTCATGCACTTGAATGGTAACACAGTTGTTTGCTTTTTGTCCTTTTAAGATGATGTATAAAAATGATGGTGTAGGCAAGTGTTAAGCCTGGTTTTGCTCCAATTTAGAATATTTTAGCTTTCAAATACTGGATTTCAGTAGATTATCACAGGCAGGTGATTGATATATTTTATTTTCTGCTGTATGAAAATGATTCCATAACCTGTATTAAGCGTGGTTTATTGAAATGAAGCAAAATTATAAAGGGAGAAAGAACAAAAGAGAAAAGTACATCTTTCTAACTCCATGGTCTCATTTTGTGTCACTGTCGGGTTACTGGCTGTGAGAATTTTCACAAAGACTCTTTAAATTATTTTGGTTTTGCTTTGGTATGATTTTCATTGCATTATACTGACTTTTTTTTTCAAGAAATTCAGTCCAGCAACATAGTATCAGCAGTCTAGATTCATAGATTTTTATGCATTAAACAATTTGATTTTAAAACATATCTTTTTCTTTTGTAACCATCTTCCCTATTTATTTTATTTCTCTCTTCCCTTCATTCTTTTTCATATGCTTTCATTAGCACCATGCCCAGGTAGGTATTACACAGCATGAAAACATATTGTCTCTATATCCTTTTATAGCACCTGTCTCTGATCATCCATTTTGGAGGCCTGCTGTATGCTGGCAAGTTGATTTGGAGAAGCAAGTGAATGATGCTGCTGTTGGAGATAGTTATATTCTCTATTGAGTATGATGTGTAGTGCTGAATACTGACCCAACACCACTGTCTGTCTAAGAATGTCACAGTATGACATAGCTGCTCTCCCACAGAAACTTCCCTGAGTCCTGTACAGACAGTGTTCATGAGGATCAGGGAAACTGCACTAGATTGCAAAAACTGCTAGCTCTCCTGCCCCCATGCTGCTGAGGTTAGCCATTTTCCTTCTCTATGTGGAAAAAACAGTGGTAGAAAAAGAAATAAAGAGAAAGGACTACACTAACTAGATTCTGCTTCTGGATATTGAGAACCAAAACTGATTTAGGCTATATCAGATCACCAGTATATGAAAAGACTGTTTCATTTCATGATCTATGGCAAGTGTGAGGAAGGCTTTCAGTCTTTAGAGAAGCATTTTCAAGGCTGATTTATGGAGTTTTCTATGATACCAGGTTCTTTTCCCAGCTTCTGAAACAACATATACTTCCCACAAGAAGAGATAGTCTCAACTGGACTAGAGTTTATTAGAGCTCTGTCTAGGCTGACAAGCAGATATGTGCTGCAACTCACTCTCCCAGTCATCTGGATTAGAAACTTGGCTAGAGTATGCTGCATTTGTTTTCTGGATTTCACCCAAGCTTTATTCAGGGTTTAGAAGAGATGGGTGATACATGCCTGTTGTTACCGAACGTGAGTGTGACATGCTCAGGAGCTTTGTAACATTCTTGGGTTCCACAGTTCAGTCCCTGTGGCTGAGCAGAGTGCTATTGACTCTGCAACCCCAGTGCCTTAAGATTTATCAACTAGATTGGAAAGAATCTATATTTAGACATTAACTTTATTTCTGCAAGTTAGGTTTGGGGTTTTGGGATTTTTTTACAGGCTTTCCGAAGGCTTATTACAATAATAAAAAATAAATTCTGTTCAGTGCCATTACACTTCCATAATTGGACAGTTCAGTCAGTACCTTTATTTCTAAGTCTCAGAAGCAGAGGCCTTTTAACTACTAGTTTGTACTTGAGGTGGGACAGCACACAGAAGAGAGGCATCTGAACACTTAGTTTCACAATTTAGTCAGAAATTTCAACTTCTGATTAACTACAGACCTCAGTTATGCTCATGCATACTTTGCCTGTAGATAAAGTACGTCTTTAATTTATTTGATATTTAGTGGAACTTACTTAAAGGTACTAAAAGGTGGATATGTACTGGGCTACTTGCAGCAGGGGTAGTAGCAGTGTCAGATAGTTGCAGGAGAATATTGACAAGATGACCATCCACATAAATCTAGTACATACTTCTTGTTATTTGGTTTATCCAGGAGATTATGTTAGCTGAATAGCAGAACCTACAACCTGGATGGTGAACCTCTTACAAGCATTGCATGGCACAGCAAAGCAAATCTGAAAGTGTCCAACGTTGAAATGAATAAGGGATAATGATGGCAAATGGGGTCTGCTACCGAGGCTTATTTTTCAAACAAAGAACGAACGTTCACTGAAGTGCTCTTGTTAGGAACAAGCAAGGTATACTCTGCCTACCCAATTCACATAACAAAGTCTAACCAAAATACTTTTCAGTCAAGATTCCTTTTCATAACTTTTTTTTCTGAAATATTATATGCAAACAATTCAGGTCAACTTCAGTCTCTATCGAAAATTTTGTTTGTTTTTTAATGGAATCCAAATTTTTTTCTAGAAATGTCTAATTCTAGTAATACCAGCCTTACATGTCTTGCCTCTTCCTCTTGTCTGAGTGAGAGGCATTTCATGTCATGTAAAAGAGACTATTTATTGATGGTTTATTTTTTCTCAAGACTTTCTTAAGTCTGGTATTTGTGTAATACCTATCTTTGCTTTCAGTTTTGGACAATATATCTAGTATGCTAAATAGGCCATTGGTTTAAGTCCGCGATCAATAGCATGGATTATTCTTCCATATTGTATATTTGCAATAAAAGCGAGATAACCGTTCACTTCTGAAAACAGACCAAAAAAATATTGAGTGAAGGTAGCTGTTGTTGAAAAGGGCTGACTGATCTGATACAGATGGTAAAATATTATTTCCACCATGATCTGAAGTGAAAGTGCTTGAATCTCACATCTAGAATGTACGAAAGACTTTTTTATTGCTAACTGCTGAAAATTAGTTATTCCCTGAAACATCTATCTGTCTAGATAAATGGTCTATTTTTCTGATTCAGTGTGTTAGTCATGATGAGTACTACTCATGGATGTGTAAGCCATGAAAGTAAAACTGCTTCTTTCAGTTGTATGTACTGTATTCCTCAAGATACAGAACGTCACAGAGTACACATACAACATCTGATGGACATTGATAGGACTAAACTAGTGCTATTTGGTAGCAGAAACCCCATTTACCACAACATGTCCTTTTGTGGTGTCTTGTCTTTTTTTGCTTTTTGCTAGTGGATTCTGCAGTTACATTCTGAGCCGTGCTTGGAAGCAGCTTATTTATTGCCTTGCATCTCTCATTGCTACAGCAACCAGAGCTGTGCGTACTTGCAAAGCAAACAGTGCTCACTTTTGGACAGCCTGACTAAAGATGCTATTGCCATACATAGGAAGAATTTTGTTGTACGCAGGAGCTTGCGGCTGGCCACAATTCACCTCGCTGTGTGTACCTTCCAGGGGACAATATCAAGCTTACTTATTGACTGTTTCAAGAAGAGAGAGTAGATCATAATACAGCTTCAGAAAGAGGCATTTCATCTTTTCTTCAAGCATTAACATTGTGGTTTTCCATATTGGTTTGCTTGTGTGGGAAACAGAATTTCTCCAAACAGCCTTACTTATAAGAATTTCATGCTTTTTGTTGTAAGGAAACTATCATGCCATGAAGCGAAGCATAAAGTATTTGTGAGTATAACATAAACTATCATTTAGATTAATCTCTAGATTCTGCAATTTGAAGCAAATCAGTCTGTCATAAGACTTTGTGGCCTTTGGTCAGAAAGGTAGCGTAACACAGATTTGTAAATTTCTGTTTTTTCCCCTGTGTCTGTTATCTACTCCCCCTGGAAGCTGCATCTTATTGCTAATAGCACGCTTTTTTCATTCTCCCATTTGATCTATCATGACACCTTTACAACATCATCTGTACTGCTGATATATTGCTATGGCATCCTACCAACCTACCAGCCTGCGATCCTTCAGTTCAGACAGGTCCCACACTTTGAGCCACGCCTCCTACCTGAGGGACAGTGCCATGATCGACGATACGGTTGTCATCCCCAGCCAGCAGGTACGCAGCTTCTCTTAAGTTCACTTATCGGTTGGATAAATGAGGATATATAAAAAGATTGCAGTTTAGATCATACTGATGATTCCATGTCGTGTATGCTCCTTTGTCTATTTTAAAATGAGTCTCACTAATTTGTATTGATATCTAATGACATATTAGGCTGTGCAATATTAAATGTTACTCCAAGATAAATGGATAAGCTGAGTGAATATAGTACAGGGACTGTCTTTAAAATGTTCTCCATTTTAATTGATTTTTGAATGATGCTAACAGCCATTTGGCAGAATATTAAGGTGATATAATGAATGCAAGGCCATTGTCCTCAAAAATACTACCTTAAAGCATGCCTGTAGCTAAAAAAAAAATCTGTAGAAAATGCCACTTTAGTAAATTACAGCAGTTACTTCACTGGGACTACTAAAACGTGATTACTTTGAAGAAGTACAAAATGTTACAGTAAGGAGTTTCTAATATATTAATGCTATTATAACTCTTTTGTTTTTTAACAAAATTCAAGTGCTTTAGGCATTAATATGCAAAATATATCTTCTTACTGTTTGGTTGATTAATTGATTTTATTGTAGTAAAAAGAAGGGTTTTTTACTTACCAAGGTAACAGCTCTGGCCAAAGAAGCTGAAAGGAATTCGTATCGCTTAAGCTGGGGCCCTGAAAACTTGGACAATGTGGCTCTGTCTTCCAGCCCTATTCATTCAGGGTGAGTGTATCTCTTAGCATTATACTAAGAAAAGAGGAACAGAGTACCTGTTGTACTAACTAACGCTTAACTAGGAGTTATATTTTAATTCATTACCTCCTAGAGCTGTCAATAAATTGTTATGATCTCTTCAGCTCTGACAATGAAGCAAGCCTGAATACCAACACTGTCCCCTGAAATTGCTTTGAGTCAGTGAATTTTCAGTCAAGTTCAAGAGGAATTAGATAGTTGATGTATACACACACATATTTTTGGGAATTGTATGCAGAAGTAAATGCAGTGCCTTTTTAAAGTTAGTAATAACTGAGACCAAGGGCCTAATGACTCCAGATGGTGTGTGCTGATTCCTATGCTAGTGAAGTAGTCTTAGGTAAGCACCAACTCTAGTGCTTGCACGATTAGTAAAAAAAGAAACCAAGGATTTTATATGAACCATATGATAGACAAGCAACCTAAACATCATGTGCTTTTCACATACCTGTCAACAGTGTTAATCTGTTCTCACAACCAACACTTTGTAAGCATTTCCATTTAGGCAAGCTCATTGAAATGGAGTGAAGTGCTCAAAATGCAGGCCCAGACAAATTCATGCTTACAAAGCTTATCCTGATTGACCTTAAAATCTGTGAGTGCATTTGTATTAATTGCTCTTACATACTGCATTTTAAGTAACTTTATTCTTTACACTGAATTCTTCCTTGTGTCCCGCTGCTGTCAGGTTTTATGAAGCATGTGCAGATTAATTAATAAGAAATCGATGTCATGAAAAAGCATTGCATTTCTGTGGAGCTATGTTGTACCAGCACGGCTCCTGCTCATAATGAGAAGGATGTTTTTTTTTTCTGTTAATCTCAAATGAGTTTGCAACATCCTTACAGTTTGTATCTTTCAAAACAGTAACAGTGGAGTCTCATTTGGAAAGATAGGCAGTCCTGGTCTAGAAAAGGAGCAATATTGTCATAACTCTGTTTGCAAATTGACTGATTTGTGATGTATGCATGACAGGTCTGTTAGCTGGTAGCAGGATATTTGGCTGTGACCAGTGGTGTTTGAATTTGCTTTTCTTGAGCTCTCAAACTAACAAGTTAAATGAAAATACTTAATGTGTGCAGTATGTATGTGTTTATAGATATGTCAGTAAATCGGCTCTAAAAGCTTTTTGGTGGTTTATTGTAACCCTAAACAGTTTATAGACTTTTTCCAAAGGATGTATTACTTTTCACTTTCAGAAAGGTACATCTTTCCAGTGATTGCAGAGGATGGACTAAATACTCTTAAGAGTGGCATTTGTTTCTCAAATATCTATTCATTTTGTGGTTTTCTTTTAAAAAATATTAGTGATATTTAAATCTTTTTGGATGATCAGGATACTAGTGGTAGGATAAGAATATCTGATTTTATTAGGAGCAGTGTTCTTTGCAACCATGAATGAAGTAATGACATTTAATATGACACAAATAATTTTCCTCTTTTTATATATACCAACAGACTTGCCACTAAATATTGTTATTAAAGAACCCCTCTAATAATGATTACTCAGCCTTTGGAAAAGACTGCAATGCTTTATTTTTATCTTGCTTTGATTTGTCCAAGTAATTAAATTATCATAAACTGTTAGTATGTGTCTTATTTACATCTCTTTTTTTAGGAAAATACATTGACTACTAGAGTTTTTCTTGTTAGACCTCATTTTAAAAGTGAAACAATTGTGGAAGTACTGTGTGCACAACTGTTGCATTCACTTAGCTGGAACAATGACAAATATGTTTATCATTTATATCCTTCTGATCATGTACGTCCTGCTTCGTGCACAGACACACTATTACTAGGTCCTTATGAACTAGCAGTATTGCTAATATTTCAGATGCACACATGGACTGAAACCCACTGGACTGAAAGATATCTTTTCACTTGCAGCATTTAGACGTAGCTTGACAGTATCATATTCCTTCATCTTTATGTCCCACAGTAATTGTGAATGCTAAAAATAAAGCTGACTGTAAGATCATGTGCAAAATTGTGGTGTTTGCATACCTGGGTTCTGGTGACACAATGCAAAAAAATTCACAATTCATTTGTTTAGATTATATTTCTAAGAATTTTACTGACAAATATGGAAATATATGGTAGATAAGAAGAGAGGAAAATCTGACATTATCAGGAATACAGCACTGCATGGAAGGAGCTTTGGTATTAACTTGCTTTTGTGTTCTAGAGCAACATATGTAACAGCTCTGCAGTTTTTTTTACTTGCAGTAAAATTCCTATTTCATGAAAGATATTGATTTATTTTATATAACGTGATTAGCTCCCTAATTGACTAATAGTTGATCCAAGTGTATCGGTAGTTGTACCTGACAAAATTAAACTCTTGGAATATTAGTGAATTTACTTTTCTGGAAGTTATTGCTTCCATCAATGAAAAAAAGAGTGAGCAGCTCAAACTGTGACAAATAATATGAATTATCATTCTTAGCTGCATGTCTGCAAAAAAGGAGGCTGGATCATTGCTAACAAGGTAAACAAATATATTTCAAATGTTGTATTTTGAATCCATGATATTGTTTTCCTCAATGTGAGATTGATTTCCTGGAAATAGTTATGGAAACAGGACCTGGCAGCGACCAGCTGATAGTCATTTCTAAAATCTGAAAGTCTAAATAATTTCAAATTATACTGTAGCCTTTATGACCTGTATTCAGAAAGCTACAGTAAGGAAAAACAGAAGGTATGTTTCATTAATGGCAAATGGCTGTTCATGTCAGAAAGAAAATGGCAATGGAGATACATAAAATAAAAAGCAACATCAGAAAACTAACCATTCGTGTGACACATTACTAAGTGCCTAAACAGGTCAAAATGAAAATTTGAAATTTTTCATGCTGTGATGCAGAACAAAAGGAGGACAAGAAACATGTTGAAATAGAAGAAAGTGGAGAACAGGATGTTTTGGTAGAAATTTGAAGAAAAGAAAGCCATGAGTTACTGTGTTACCAGAAACACTGTCTGGAATTACCTTAGCTACCTTACCTTTTGATATACCGTGGTCCAAATTTTAGGTGTGGATACTAAACACAGCAGCATTTCCTCTGATTTGCTTCTGAAAGGTTTACTCAGTATCTGTGTGTTTTGGGTATCTGACTTGCAGTTTGAGAACATATATAGAGAAACCCGATCACTCTAGCTTTACTGCTGTAGTACTAGTAACCATTTGTGATGAAGGATGTTTATGTAGACTTATTTTCCATGCTCACTCCTATCTCCTCACATGGAATAAATAGGCATATATATGTATATGTTCTTGTCTTTAATTTAGAAATCTATTTCTTTTTTTCCAATATTTTAGTATTTCTTTTAACTCATTCTTTTTTTCCCTTTCTTTTCCTTTTTGATGTTAAATCATCTATTCTATTGCAGATGCTCCTCTCCATGTCTTGATCATGACAACAGCAGGTGAACTTCTGCATCATTTCTTTCATTAATACATTGCACTCCTCACCCACCCTATTTATCCTCATTTCCTACTTCAATTCAGGATGCTTTAGTGTTTTGATAGTGCATGTTAGCAAAGAATAAAAAAAATTTGCTCTGCCTAGAAGTAATAGTTACACATGGCCCTGTTTCTCTTATACAGTAAGTGTCTTCTTTCTCCCATCAGCTTTGTCCTCTCTAAGAAAAGAATACTGGACACAGAATAAGTATACGGCAAAAAATTTTAACAGAGCTCCTTATACATTCCTAGATTGTTTCAACCATTGATTTAATTACAGTATGTTTTGTCTTGGTGGCATAGTTTAATATTATTACAAGGAAGTACATCCCTGCACACATAATCCAATACAAACCACTGTAGATATGTTTAGTTTCAACTGTCATAGTATAAAGTGTGCATTTAATTTCACTTGTCCATGTAAAGAATATGGCATAACCACTCCTTAGGGCATATTTTCCAAATTGTGCCACCATATTTGAACTAGTAGAATAACAGCACAGATCCACTATAGTTAAATTTTCATGCCACATGCATTTTTTGTGCCACCTCAGTTAATCAGCGGTTGAATGACTGGCACATTGCATCCTGCACAGAACACCTGGAGCCGTACTGTCTCAAAGGAGATATCTTCACTTTGCAAACCAAGTGTTTATTGGTAGCATAACCCTAGAAAGGTGAAAAATCTAAAATATTCTTCTGTGCAAACTTATTAAATGACTAAATAAAAACCCAAAATACAAACCTGTATTATTAGGTCATGTCACTTGATCTCTCTGTAGTTGACTAATGCAGTGAAGAGAATGTTACCATAAGTTAATCCTCTAGTGGTTTCCTGTGTACGATCATGTTTTTTGTCCTCCTGGAAAATGTATTTTGCCTTGTTTATGTATGACATAGTTGCAGCCTGATGGAAAGCACACTGAGGTAGTTGAATGACTTGCTGTTGACTTCAGTGGGAGCTGGGTGAAGGCATTTTTTCTTAATTGCACACTATATCAGTTTTCCTTCTCCAGCTGAACACTTTACAGTGGCTGATGCACCCCAGTTGTTTGTTTCTGCTTCTTCACACTGCGACTAACACTGAATGCTGCTATCTCCTTGTTTCCCAGTTTCTTTTAAAAAATAAGATAATGTACACAAAAAACATCTTAAATGTTCTGAAATGGATGTGCTCTAATTAGAGCTTTTTATTGTTTCCTGCTACCTGATGAGAGCATGTGTGCCTGCCTGGCCAGTTTGAAAGAATAATGATACCTGAACTGACTGTATGAAAGTGGTGGTGTATTGATTTTGCCTATTCTGGTTTTATGTGTTCAAAGAACTGTTGCCTGTTGTAGAAAGCCACATGGCAATGCTAGGTTTGCATGGCTCTTCAGATGATTCCGCAGAATGAGAAATGTGTTTGAGTGCCAACATGCTTGCATCCGCAGCTGAAACTGACTCTTCTGCAAGGCTGTTTAGAGAGCAGGGATTCTTCACACAATAAATATCTTCTTTCACTCCCTAGTGTTGACACATCCATTTTTTTATTTGTTCATCCTGCTCTTATCTTTCAAATGAGCATAGATGTCGAACAAAACCAAGCTAATTCCGTATGAATAAAAGTCAGCAAAGAAAATGACTCAGACTCAGACCTGAAATACACATATTTCTTGAAAGTATATCACAATTTTTTGTCCTTCTAAAGTGGATAAAACCAATGCATATGACTGTGTTTTGTTCAAGTGGAGCCATTGGAAAATTCTTTGCTGTTTGCACTGCTCCCTGTAAAGGCATGGAAACAACCTGAAAGATTTAGGGACCTTTTATATATGACCCGAGACAGAAGGATGCTGTAGCCAATGTTGTTTGATCTAGTTATCTTTCAAATGGCAAGAATGTCATTTTTAATTGCTCTAAAATTGAAGAGAATGAAATGGCCTCTAATTTGTGAGTAAGTATTGCTATATTAGAGGAGAATTGATGATGCTTGATTTAACTGCTAACCATCTGTTTAACAGAAGCATGTGTAGACTTCCCTGCAGCCTAAAACTTATTCCTAGAAAATAGTTGCTTTTATTCTTCATTTTTTCTTTAAAAAAAAAAATAATCCTGATTTCCTATTCATACTCTTTAAAAAAGAGAAAGCAATATTTTCCGAAAACCTGATTTGTTTCATTGATTTGGCTATTATATTGGAGTACCACCTTGCTAAATCTCAGGAAAGCTCAGTATTGATTCAGTCCACAAGACTGTTAGGGTCACACATTTTTGTCATGACTTATTTCTAACTGAGCCTTTAAAACTGGCAGAAAAGGAAACTTACTCAAAAGCTGTCTTAGTACTCAGAAAGATGGTCTCTTTGTTGTCCTCATCACCTTCAACAGACAGATTTAGACTTTGCTGTTTTAACATATAATTTGCTTTGATTTGGCATCATCACTTAATTGAAATTTAATTTCTTGCCGTGACTGGGCAAAATAAGCTGAAGTCAGTGCTTAAGAACGATGCTTCCCTTATATAAAGTTATTTATAGGAAGGACATTTAAAACATGTTCGGAAATAGACTTTTGCTGATGGAAAGTACACATAATTTTGATGCACTGCTAGATCAATCAGTTCGCTCATTTTGGCCATCTTTCTTTTAAATGGCTCACAAGAGTGTTTTCCTGCTTAGCAGCTACACAAAAGTTTTCTCCTATTTATATTTTTTTCCTCACTTCTCCTCAGTTTTTCCTCACTTCTCCCAACCATAATTAGTCCCTGCCAGGCTTTTACTTCCCCTACTATGCCATTTTTAACCCCTTCTGAAAATTGTAGTTATTATGTCTACATGGAGTTCCTGTAAGTTATTCTGGTTCCTTTTATGTTTTCTTTAATTTTTAATACTATAATAAATTATCATGGAAGGACCTGAGGAACGTTTGTCAGCCTATTTTTTTAGAATGCCTGCTTTCTTTTCCTAATAATAATCTGTAAGAGCTTTCTGATTCCCTTTAATCCCTTTTATTGACATTCTTCATTCCCTATACCTAGATGGTTGGTAGTGTTTGTAGTAGTGCTTCCTGCAACTGGAACACGGAGTAAGCTCTGAGTTTCATGCTTACTCAAAAGTCACTTTTTGTGCTGACTTGTTGCGTGAGCAGAGTGCCCAGTGCCCTCTGCAGCAGGAGGACCTGACCAAGTCTGAAATCAGAGCAGGGAAGACCAATGCAAAGTTTGAACCCATACTTCTGATGAATACTAAAACAAAACACAGTCTGATAGTAAAACAAAACACTGCCTGTAGTAAGAGAAGCAGCCCCGTACTTAAGCTTCAGGGAGTATATATGAGAGTTATTGGTATGCTAGCGTTATGTATTATTTTCCTTTTGACCATGGACATTTAGAAAGAAAAGGTAACACTTCTCAGAGCATTAGCTTTATCTGCCAATTATTCTTGCTAGATGTTTTTTCATTTGACTACAATCTCTACCTCAGTCTTGTCATTTAACAACATATTGTAAAAGAAACATCAAGGAGAGGAAAAATAACGTGTGTGTGCATGGGTGACAAAATAATTAATTTACTTTTTACATTTCCTTTATATTAGTCATACAATTTTTTCACTTTCCTAAATGCACTTTTCTGAAAACTCATTGTATGTCATACGTTAGTTTTGTATGAATTATTTATATATTGATAAACACAGTCCTTCAAAAGGTCAAAGCTTTTCCAGTCTGGGAACAGCAATGTCACCATCCAGATGCCCTATTATGTGGTAAATAGGTATAAAAAGAGGCTGCTATGATTCAGAAAATGCTTTTATTTACTTGACTCCAGTGCATATCCTAAATTATATGAAATATGCTGATTTAAAAAAAAAAAGATGGGAGTAGTAAAAGAAATTAGATTAAATATGTGGATGAAGCAATGAAAAAAGTTGGGAAATAACAGGGTGGTATGGTGAAAAAGAACATGTTTTTACATTATGTGGCAGCTCTACAAATCCTGCATGAGTGCACCATCCTTTCAGACTTTGCCACGGCTCTTGAGGTGATGAATTTTCCCTTTCAGTTTCTTCCTTTTGCACTATAGTTATGATAATTCTCCAAAATTTTCTTTTCAGAAATTTCATAGGAGTATGTAGCTGGCTTTGTGAACTGGCTTCTCCATATTTACGATAAGAATTGGCCCTCATCTTTCTGTGCTGTCATCATACTGTTCTATGTTTGCTTGAATTTGTCATCCAGCTATTGAAGGGTACTCACAGTCTCTTAGATGGTTTCAGACACATATAGAAGTCACCAAACCCTTCTAGAATCTCCTAGTTGATGGGGGTCTGTTTCAGTTGTATGGCACAAATCTGGCTTTTGGTGTGTTTTGCAATGGATACTCCTGTTTGACAGATTGTGTCTCATTATTTAGTAAATACATCAGATCTTCTTTATGATAGAAACAACTGTTTTACACTGAATAATAATACTTTCCTACTGATTTTATCCTATTGTTATCTTTGTGTCCACCTTCCAATGACACTTGTCTGCTTTTCCACTCTTTGGAGCAATAGTTGGTTTCAATAATGGATGACTGATAGCCCTTTTTACAGATGCATCCACAGACCTTGCTCTGCCTCACCAGGCATTCATTAAACTAAAACTGAAAGAAAAAGTCGCTGCTTTAAGACATGAACACACACACACACAGCTATACCTTTGAACCTCGAGTGCTCACTACAAACAAATGCCACACTCCATTTTTAAATGATCTGTATTTGATCCCAAGTTTTGCCAGTGTGGGAACACAGGGCTATGACTGTATATGAGAGAAGAGATACCAGCTTGTTACGTATGGTCAAGATCACAGGCCGCTTCTGCTTCTTCAGCTTTTATGTTGGTTCTATAACACAAGCTAGTTATCTTAATTTTGTAATGTGCTTTATGAGGAGGCACTAGTGTTTCAGCACTCTGTTTATCTTTAGTGGGTCTGAAAGGAATTACTGCATAGAGAAAGAGTATGGTATTAAAATAACTGTGATCAGAAGGAAGAGTATTTGTTCTGGAGCCTTACCTTTTATGTAAACGTATTCTTCTAGCAGTTAACAGCGGTTTTGACATTACTGGAACACATAGGGAGATAAGCTCAGGAGGACTTAAGACAAACACACTACCTAGCACTAATATTTCAGTCATGGACAGCAAAAGAAGGTGATCCTGTTGTTAAAGTGTTCATTACATCAGTAATGAAAATAATTGAATCCTAAAAATTGTATTCATGACAACTTACACAATGAAAAATGTGAATGCTAATTTACTTCAGAAAGTGCACTTATTGCCTTCTGGTAATTGTGGGAGTCGTATTTCTGTTGCTCATAGTATTGGCATCAACATGTGGAGTTCTTCCAACACTCAACATATTAACTGCCTCTAACACATCCATTGTGATAGAGACTCAGAACAATTCACTGAAACATCGTTCAGAACCACTTTGATAACACTACTTCATACAGTTAAAGGAAAATTGCCATGCAAGCCATAAAGCATTACTGTAACAATTTAGTATTTAGTATTTCTTAAGCTCTCCTTTCAGCTGTGCTTTAAAATGTATAAAGTATGTCTTTTCTGAAGGAAGCTCCCATTTCTCTAAATTAATCCCCAGAGAGTCAAGGCTGTAAAATGTTTTCATTTTCTTTTTTTCCCCCTTGTTAAAACCACAGAAACACCAACCTCTAAGGAATGAGATAATGATTGTACTACCCAGACTTTTACACTAAACAAAGCCTAGAGGTATATGAATGGCAGTAGATTAGGAGACTGCATGTGTGAGAAAGACTGGCATCTGTGGTGCATGGTGTGCTTCTGACTGGCGCTTGTGGCTCCTTTCCATCATCCATTTTTCTGACTTGCATGGTGTGTTGAGTGTTGTGTTTTTACAGCATGTGGAATTACTTGTAGCTGTGTGGACAGGGAATGGATGCAATGTTTGTTGCACAGAATGTTCAAGGGGACAGTGGCAAAATACCTCTATTTGTTGCTCATGTTGTAAGGGCTTTTTTCTATTGCAGGTCCTTCAGTAGCATTTCTGCGACTACCCATGTGATGATTCTATTTTAGTGGCTAGAAGTAGGCCTGATACTGTTCTGTCTCATCTACTCTTAATTTCACTTCCAGCAACTTTACATTCCCATTCCACATCAGGCATGATCCCAAATCATAAACCAGTTAAAAAAATTGAAGTGCTTCTTACACCTTTCCCAAGAACGTTCCCAATCTTTGTAACAAATCTGTTCAAAATCTACCTGTTGGCTGTATATGGAACTGTAAAAAGTTCAGCATAAAAGAAATACTATGAAATGTTTTTCTCCCTTTTCAAGAAAAAGAAATAAATAATACAGCTTACCGCGTGGTAGAAAAGGGCTCCCTGTAGATGGCTTTCTTTATTTGTAAGTCTTCTACCGGGACATTGTGTTGCTGTTGCAAAGTAGCACAGAAAACCAAAAATCCATAAGTAAACCTTTACTCAGTGAGTGTGGCTATTGTCTTCTCATGAAAATCCAAAATTTCTCTTCAAACAAAAATGGCATATTTGGTTTTTGATACAAATAGGTGCTAGCTCCACTGATTTATTACAAATTGTAGCCACATGCTCCAGATGAAGTATGATTTTTTTTTTTTAATCTAAAACCATTTTTGTTAGAAAATGTAGTTTATCAAATAACTGGAAAACTATATAGACAATCTAAAAATACCCCTAACATTGGCTTTATATACCCGTGTCATAAGTAATTTTCTCTGATAAGATGTATTTTCTTGTAAAGTATTTCAGGTGTGCCAACTTTACAATATAGATGCCAGCAGGTACAAAATAGTGATACTTGCACTGGACTTTGTCTCTAGTAGGTACATAAACATGTGCTCACAGTTATTAATAATGACTGCTGGTATTTTTACCAAGAGAAGCACTGTAAAATAAGACTTTTAGTGAAGAACTCTTGGGTAACAGTTGTCAGTTTAATTAGCAAATGATCTTAGCATAATTTACTTCACATGGGAGAAAGGCTTTTTCTAATTGCACATCTTGAGAAGAAGCTATATTTGCATACGTACTTTGTTACGTATGTGGAACATAACCAAAGGAATTCTTATTTGTTTAGTGTCTAATTTTTTTTCCCTGTTTTTTCAGCTTCCTAGTTAGTTTCATGGTGGATGCTCGTGGGGGTGCCATGAGAGGTTGCAGACATAACGGACTACGAATTATTATCCCTCCGCGGAAGTGCACTGCTCCAACACGAGTGACTTGCCGGCTGGTGAAACGCCACAGGCTGGCCACCATGCCTCCCATGGTGGAAGGCGAAGGTCTGGCCAGCCGTCTGATTGAAGTCGGACCTTCTGGTGCTCAGTTTCTTGGGTAAGGGGTGCCACATGGCCTGAGGGAAAACATTCAGTCGAGTTTTGTCTGTTTGCAACTTGCACTGAAATGGTTCCCTTTTCCAGACTTGAACAGAAAAAGATGTTTGGAACGTATGGTAACAGACTGGTCATGTGAAATACAAGTCAGTTGTTAGTTACAAATCATAAAGTTTCTATGCTTTTTTTCTTTGAAAATGGATATTTTAACCACTAGTGCTAAGGCTAATGTGCTTCCTTGGATAGAATTATTATTCAGTGCTGTGATATTTAAGTGGGAAAAGACCCTTCTGCAGCCAGAAAAGGCAGTTCACAATATATTGAAATAATATCTACGAGTAAGAAATGAATAGCACAGCACTGATCTAAAGCCCAAATATAATGCCTGCTAGCTATACAACACAAGTCACAGCTGTTTATTTTAGAGACCTGTGTTGTGTTATCAGTAATTTGGACTATCAGGGAAGCACAGTGCCTTTGATTTTTCTGGGGTTGAAGTTGCTACATTAAGCAATAGGACAACCCTGGAATTCTTTGACTATTTCCTTTGTCCTATGCTGCAAAACCCATAGAAAGATCAGATTTGTGTCTGCTGCTGAGCTTGTTTTAGTAATTTTCAGCTAAAAGCAGCAGTTATCCACACTTTTTTTGTTTGTTTTACCGAGTGTTCTCCCTATCCACTGTGGCATCCAAAAGTGGATGATTGAAGGAACCCCTTCTATCACAATAAATAGCTTCATTCAGAAATTATAAATATAAAAAGTAACTCTGTAAACAGCAACATTTTAAATCTATTTTGAAATAAATCAGTTGCTTTAAAATCCTGTTATAACAGGCAGTCATCAAAGCCACTATCTTTGTTAGTGCTTTCTCTAAATGTGAGAGCTTAGTGAGAGAAATAAAATGATTAGTAGTTGTTAACTGCCCACTGCTTTTATATGGAATGTGAAAGGAGAACTTAGGCAAGACATGCTTTGGCTACTTCACTCTCGCTCTAATCTAGTGAAAAAAAACCAAAACAAGACCAATTCTGAAATACTATGAATGTGATGCTAAGAGCAAGACAACCATTCTTTTTGACAGACAAGATGCCTCTTAATATCACAAGTAACAGCAAACAAGCTGGCCAGGTAGATGCTTTGTAGGGCTCCTTCTCTTCACATCTTTGTCACTTTTAAAGAGAAACAGAAAGAAATCTAAAGAGCAGAAGAAATATTGTGCTGTCACATTCAGTCTTCCCATTATCTTTGTCACACACAAATTGACCTTAAGTATGTTTCCTATTTTCTTTTTAATGGTTTCTCTATCTACCGAGAATGTCTCACCTGAAAGACCAGACTATGGCATAGTTTTATGCATTCTTAGGTCTTTGTGCCCTTCCTGCAAACATTCTTCTAGGTGTTGCATTAACAGTGAAGCCACAAAATTACTCACAGAGATGCATTCTAAGGTCCAACTTCTGTTCATGTTGAGTTCAAGGCCAAAAGTCATTGTCTTTGCATAAGCAAGAAAAAAATCATAAAGTGATGAAACTAATTTTGCCATTTTGATCACTAAATTGTCATTACTAGGACGGAGCCTTATTCATTGTACAGCCTAATTCCACTCTGTGGACCAGACAGTGGCACTGGCATTCTGGCACAAAAAATACATAAAGTTTATTTATGTTCTTTCTTTCACTGCTGCTTTGGATGTACTCAGTAAACTTCATCTGCCTACGGCTCCTCCCCCACTTAATGAGGGAGAAAGCTTGGTCAGCCGAATCCTTCAGCTGGGGCCTCCTGGGACCAAATTCCTTGGGTAGGAGAGACTTGAAACAAATTGATGGATGCTGACCTCCCCATTCTTCTCCTCCTTCTGCAATATGATTTATGTCATTATGCCCATGATATTGTCCCTTTCTGTCATTTGAAATTTTGTATACCTAACCCTTAGTGGACCATTTATCAACCCTTGTGGTATGTGATTTTGTTTTGGTGGTATGTTTGTATCTTTTTCTTAAAGTACTGTGGCCTTCATTTTTGTTTTGGCATGAAATCTTTGTAGTTATGTGCTTGATGTCTGTAGCAAAGCAACCTGGACTGGAACAAAAGAAAAAGAATCTACTGTAAATTTTAAGATGCTTTTTGTATCAAGGACTGATTAATTAATAAGTTATATGTTGGATACCACCAGTGTAATAGAACATGTGACATTTCCTATGTACATGATAACATGTGTGAGTCCTCTAATTAGAAAAGTGTTTATAGAAATATATTTGTATTTTCTCTCTTATTTCTCATAGTATGTACACATATATAAATATAGATATACGTACACATCTGTGTTGTATATGTGTGTGTGTGTATATATATATATGGACACACACACTGATACATGTATTGACATCTACTTGTAAGGCAACAAGGCAAATTCTTATCTCTTATACTGAATTAGAAACCCAGATGATCTCCTCAGACCTCCTTTATCTCTCCCAGAGTGTAAATCAGGAATAAATTCATTGGAATATATAGAAGTGCAATGAATTAAAACTGGCAAAGGACACAAATGCCCACTGATTGCAATGAAATTATTCTGATTTGCACTAGTATAAGTGAGATCAGAATTTGTTGCGCTGTTCATATACATTACAGTAGATTCTCTTTGAAATGAAGTTGCACAAGTTAACCCAGACAGTAGTGACAACTAAAATGAGCATGAGATTTTAAGAATTTGCACAACAATTACCAAATTTCTAGCTAAGTACTGTCATCTTACCAAATATCATTCACACTGTGGAAAGAGATGAATGCACTTTTTAAACTGTCCTTCAGCATTTCCTGGGTCCCCGTAAAAATCTAGTGTGTGCTAGTGACCTACTAGTTTAGGATTATGCTCAAGTATTTCAGCAAAACAGGTAGAATTCCAGGTCACTTTGTAGCAGACTGAATAGAGTTGCTGTTAATCCTGTGTCTTCCTCTCTCCCGTGTGCATTTAATGCGCTGTGTTGCTGTGCCAGGCCTGTCATTGTGGAGATTCCCCATTTTGCTGCTCTGCGTGGGAAAGAGAGAGAGCTGGTGATCCTGCGCAGTGAGAACGGGGACAGCTGGAAGGAGCACTTCTGTGAATACACTGAGGATGAGCTGAATGAAATATTGAACGGGATGGATGAAGGTACCCAGCCTGACTTTTGTTTTTTATTCTGCTCCTGCATTACTTCTCTGCTGGGGGTAGCAGCTGTTTATATTTCATTCTATTCAGCACATCACATTTGACCCACCTTAGGATTTCTGATACTGCATTCTCCAGATACTTTCTTTCAGTCACAGTGGAGCACAGTCCTGTTCTCAGTACAGGACCCAGCAGAAGCACTGTGTACTTGTGCTTAACTTCCCTTACATGGTCTGCTAAACTAGTAGGACAAAACAAAATCTACCATCACCAAATTGAGAATAGATGCTAGGCTTATGTTTTCTACTGCTCCTTTTCACAGAGTTAATCGAAAAGCTTCCATAGCAAACATCTCTCCAAAACAAGGCAATTATCATACTAATCCTTTCCAAGCAGCTACATGTGTGGGAGGAAATATCAGTCATGGGTACTCTCGCTTTCTGAGAGAACAGAACGGCCTTGGGCTGTCTAGGATCTGCAGAATTTGTTATTAATTTTGATGGCTTTTGAAAAAAAGAACCAAAAGTAAATGAGCCAACTCACATACTTCAAGCTGAACTCGTCCTTTGATACCTTTTTGATTTGGAGTTTAGTTTCATTGACGCTACTCTAGGTCATAGAGTAAACACGTGAAGTAGAAAGGGGCTTGGAGCAATTCCTTTGCTTGTTTGCCTGCTGATTTTGAGGATGTTATTAACAGGTTTTGAGTTTGCTGTCTTCAATTCCTGACAGTTTGTTGTTCAGTCTGTCTATCTGTTCCTTTCTTGATTTCTCTAGAAATCTCTTTTGTCTCCAGACAAAATACTTCAGTTAGTTGCAGTGAAACTGTGAAAGGCTTGACTGCATTTTGAAATTTGCAATATTGTTTCCACAAAATTCTTGTCTTCTGACCATCTTCTCTTTTGGCCTCAGTACTTGACACTCCAGAGGAGCTCGAGAAGAAACGTATCTGCCGCATCATCACCCGAGATTTCCCTCAGTACTTTGCCGTGGTATCTCGGATCAAACAGGACAGCAACTTGATTGGACCTGAGGGAGGCGTGCTGAGCAGTACCGTGGTTCCACAAGTGCAGGCAGTCTTCCCAGAAGGGGCTCTAACCAAACGAATTCGCGTTGGCCTCCAGGTACAATGAAACAATTACAAGGCTTTGTGTGGGTTTTTTTAGTGTAAAATCATTTCTCTGAGCGGAGAACCAGCGTATCCAGCTGATCATGTTGTATGATGCTTCTAATAAGAATATTTTTTTACAAAAAAATCAATGCAAAAATCAAAGCAAGTGGTAAAACTTAGGGTACTGCAGTTAATTCAGATTCCTGTTTGTCAGCTTTTTATAAGATCTTGTGAAAAACCCCTAATTTTGGTGATCATGTAGATCAGAATAATTTCTTAAATGCTTCTTACAAAAGGCATCTTAAAGTACCAAGTGCTGTAATAACTACATCAAATGCACAGATTCTCAGCATGAAGTAGACCAGCCTAACAGTTCACTGCTTAAAGAGGGGCAGGTCTTTTGCCTACATCTAATCCCTCCTCCTGCTGCATGCATCCACAACTTGGCCAGAGATCTGCTTGTTAAAATCCCCTGTGAATAGCTGAATAGCTTACTGAAATAACTCAGGGCTTGTTCTTAGAGGAGAAAAAGAAAAGGTGACAAGGGAATCATTGGCTACTGGTTTAATGTACTAAATGAATGCTGTAAAGGGTCTAACAAGCACCAAGAAAGAGGACAGGAGGAAGGCATTGGGAAGGTGAAAAGAGGTCTTCCCTTCTCTCTTCACTGGCTGTCAGTTCTTCTGTCTGCAGATTTTCCTGTGAAATTATGCCATTTGGTGTAACCACTTAAGGGTTGCATGGCTCATTAAACTGTGTTAAGTAGCTATTCTGTTACTGTCTTTTGCTTTGAAAAGGCCCAACCTATGCATACCGAACTTACAAAGAAGATTTTAGGCAACAAGGCTACCTTCAGTCCTATAGTCACACTGGAGCCCAGGAGAAGGAAGTTCCATAAACCCATCACGATGACGATTCCTGTTCCCAAGGCCTCCAGCGATGGGCTCATGAATGGTTATGGAGGTGACACGCCCACCTTAAGGTTACTATGCAGCATAACAGGTAGGATGCAAATCTAGAGTTTTTCATGTACATCTTGAAATGGTCAGTCATCGCAGGCTGAATATGTTACACTGACGATACACATGGAAATCTTGCTGAAAAGATGACTGGGATGAGAGGCTGTGAAAAACTGTTTTCCAAACAGTTCCTTCAAGGCAGAAATGACATGTGTTGTTTGAACTAACAAGAGATGTGTAATATAATCATAGACTTCAGCTTTGGGGCTATTTTGCCTTTTTTCTTACAGTTTGTTTCTTGAGAACCAACATACCTCTGCCTCACAGAGTACAAGTAGTACAGACATAATGTTGCAGTATGCTCCAGAGGAAAATATTGGAGTTGAACTCTCTACTTGCTGTAACTCCTAAGTCATTAGCTTCTCTTTCATTCTCAGTTAAGAGGCAGAAATGAGCTGCATGCATTTATTTTATTTAGAAAGTAACATCTGAATTTTCAAACTGATTTCAGTGTAAGATGGGTTACACACTGAGATGTGCCAATGAATCATTCTGGTGAGCAGGTGCTTTTACAGTTTCTTGATGCAAAGGTGTTAGGTAGCTGCTGAAATACCAGAAAGAACATCTGGGAAACAAAGAATTATTTGCATTTCCAAGAGAGTGGAACAGTGCTTATTTAAATTAGAGAATAGTGGTCTCTATACAGAAATTTGAGTAAGTTTCTTGAAGGGACAGTAAATCTGCAAGGATCTGCAAGGATCCTTCCAAGAGGGCTTCACCAAAAGGAGAAAGGGGATATTTCCTGAAAACTAATATTGTTTTACAGATATAACCTGGTTTAAGGTTTGTATAAAGGTTGTGCTATGTGGTCAAATGGATATCTTAACAAGTCAGCTGTACATGAGAGGAGTGAGAGGCACACATGCTGGCTTAGTTCTGATTATGCACAGTTTTTCCTTTAGTTCTTTAAATATGTTTTATAAATATTCATCACTGCTGTTGGAAATGAATGCTTCTCTTTCTGTTTTATGTAAGCGTAGTGTGATTTAAGGTAACTGAAAGCTAACTGGGTATTCTTCACCAAAAGGTGAGGCAGGGACACGTATCGAAGGACTTGAAAACAAAGCTGAAGAGTGACAGATTGTGCCCACATTTTATCTATGTGAGCCAAATAGGATGCTGGCAATGTCTGTGACAAAGCAGGCTCAAACACTTAATAGACTGATAGAAATCCAGACGGCTGGCTGCTGTACAAGATGAGATGGAAATGCACATTTCAAGTGCACACTCTTCCAGGAAGCTTGTCAGACACAGGCCATGCAAAAGAAAAACACAAAAGAAATTTCTTAGTTAGGTACCTACTGGACCTAAGTCTTTGAAGTATTTAGAAAAAGTATTTAGAAAAGAAGTAGAGTCTAGAAAACATAAATTGTAGTTGTCTTTCTTATTAAGATGATTATTGTTTCCCAAGTGTAAGAATATAGGTTTAACTGCACGATATCTGGGCCAATTCTGCCCATTATGTGTGAATAGTCTAGAACAAACAAAAATAATTTCAATAAATTACATCTCTCTACCCAAAATTCTAGCCTCTTTTAACATTTCTGGAGCTGTGCGGCAGGACTCATCAACTGAAAATCTCTTGGGCAGTTTGTTTTCTTAGGGGAAGCCCATACCATCCTGCTAGCATTAGTGGAATAACGCAGAGCTAAGGAGAAAGCATGTATGGGGTTACTACTGGTTTCATAGCAATTAAAAAGTCAGAAGAATGTAAAATATTTCTGAGATGCAAGAAAACTGTTATAAGCATCTTAGAAGCAACTCACTCAGTGTTACTTGATTTTAATCTTTTTTAAAATACCTCATTTCAGGAGGAACCACCCCAGCCCAATGGGAAGACATCACTGGAACCACACCACTGACGTTTGTTAATGAATGTGTTTCCTTCACAACAAATGTGTCTGCCAGGTATCTATATGGCAAAATCGGAGTTTTACAGTGTTACTTGCATGTCTTTTTTTCAACAAACACTTCCTTTCAGCTCTTCTAGTTTGTGCAGTAGACAGAACACAGATATTTTCTGTATGCTGTGAACCAATTGGTGAGGTATTTTTGAAGCCCTGAGCCTCCTAGCCCAGGCAGATGATGGATGTACTGTAAGCTGTATGATCCTTACCAGCTGCAGAAAGAAACTGATATTTCTGTCATTTTTATCTCAGCTATTAGTCCTTTGCAGTCAGCACTGGCTGTAACCCCAGAAATTAATTAATGACATACTATTTTTTGGAAACAAAAGCTCAGTTTTCAGGTAATTAGAAAAAAATCTGGTTTTGTTTTGATAAACTCCTTCTCTCCTGATGCAGAAATATCCAAATTTCCATGGGAACAGAAATGCCTTATTCAGGTAGCTCCTTATACATCTTATAAAAGATGTTACTTACAGATTATCCGACAAATGAAAAATCAGACAGATTTTTGTAGGTATACCGCATTGTGATCTACAAAAATCTCTTCCAACCATCTGTTCTTGTGATGAGATTCAACTGCTCGCTTTGAAAACCAAATTACATATTCTTCAAAAAAATTACATACATATCTGTGTGTATTTCAGTTTGTATACTGCCTATGATTTATATCACAGAAATGCCCAGAAATCTCCTTCTCTGTAATAGGAGATACAGTTCTTTAGTGCAGTTATTACTATTAGATTAGGTTTGCTATTTAACAAAATAGTTTTTTCAATGTTAAAATGAGTTCAGGTCTTGCAATCCAGTATAATTTTAACAGGTGAAATAAATTATTATTTTTCTATACTTTCTCAGTCAGAAACAGTTTTCTTTCCATTAAATTGGATGCTTTGCTTAGGTATGTTTCTTTTCATTTCAGCATAACATCTTTCTTTAACATTAGTGACCAGAAGAGGGAGATCTTAAAGTGTGATTTAGCTCTCATCTGCTACCTGTGGTGTTCAGTTTAGAGGAATAAATTAAAGATTAGTTTAAGAAATAGATGTGGAGACTAGATGCAAACTTTGAGAAGTCCAAGTCCCTAAAATTGTGAAGTCCCATCAGGACTACACATGAAATACAGCCAGAGTGAGGGTGACAGTTTACAGAACTACAATCCATGTTAATGTTGAATGTTTCCTAATCCTAATGATGACATCAAAATTGATAACTATTGCTGAGGGTCTGTGATATAAGTGAGGTCCCATGTAGAGATTCTAATGGGTTCTGCCTCTTCTTCTTAATGTAAATGAATGTCCAACAGACTGCTTTAATCCAAACATGATTCTAAAGGTTGTTAAAGTTAGAAAACGTGATTTTTCATGTATTTGCAGTCAGATAATTAGTTACCTTCTTTGGTGAAGGACAAGATATCTTGTATTGCTTTACTTGTGCTCTGGTCTAAACGTGCATCTACCCATACACCCTGCTGAGAATCGGCTGATTCCTGACTGTTTGCTATTCACAGTAGCTTGTGTATATCTGCCTAAGTAATTAATAATTATTTTTTTTTCCCATTCATAAGACTAATTCTGTCCAAAATGACCTTAGGAAAGAAATCATAGAATCATAAAATCATTACAGTTGGAAAAGACCTTTAAGAACATCAGATCCAAATACTAATTTGTCTAAAGTACATGTGAATTAAACTGCAGACTTTGAAGCCTAGCTGTTTCCCATTGCCTGGGCTGCACCTTTTAAAAACTTCATATCTGTTTGGGCCTTTTAGGCCCTGATGTGTGACAGCGAAACATATGAGCATCTGGTAGTTTCTCAGAGGATATAGCCTCTCAAGTCTGAGTCCAGCATAGCATAATTCTCCCACATATGAAAGGGAAAGTATCCATATGCAGAGCCTTTCAGTACCAAACATGCTTTCTCTCTTTCAAATGTCAGCCGTCTGTTTTTTAACCACTGTGTTTGTTAAATGCTCTAAAGATTAGCACAGCATGCAATTCAGTATTATTCAACTGCAGTTGTAATGAGTAAGACCCAGAGGAGTCACACTTGAAAGGTATGTTTTATGGGTTACAATACCATGTAATCTACAGTAAATAATAAGCCCCTTGTAGATTATATCAGCTTTTGAGGTGTCCTTGACCTCTTGTGACGTCTGTCTCCATTCTATGGAGACAAAACTCAAGCATACTTTCCACCCACACAGTGGATTTTATTTGAAAGAAATGCCATCAGTTCCACAGAGAAGCTAAAGGAAGGGATATCTGAGAAAGACAGCAATACATCTTACTCCTTGTAAAATCTTCAATGTGTTTTTGCTGTTACATTTTGGGAGTAAAAGTAAAATTACTTTAAGTAGAAGTTGTTATCTTTGTGAAATAACAATTCAGTTATGACAAAAGTATAAGGGAATACTGAAAAGGTTTATTACTGGTTATCCTGACCTGAATGGCCCAATGAAAGGGCGAAGAACCTGTAGCTTTCAATAAAGAGGAAGTTAATTTGTGTAAAATTCTTACTATAAGGAACCAGTTCAGATGAAAATAAATTGAAGCCGTAGCCAACTTTTGAGTTATTTATTGGACACTGTGAGGAATTTCCAGAATGTCTTGCTTTTGGTAAGCCATCAACAATTGTTTAAATATTATAAACACGTTTATAAATAGATGTATTTCATAAACACAAAGATATGAAAAGGTTCATATATTCAAATCTCCAGAGAAGGTGTATGAGACTGTGTCACAGGGCAAGTGAACTTCTTAAAGGCTTTAAAAGCCAGTCATGTACCTGGAAGCTGAGAGAAGTGAGAACATACAAAAAGGCAAACAGGGGCCTCCAAGCAGGAGACTCTGTGGGATCTGCGTCTGATATTTAGGAGAGTAAGTTGTGGTCCAAATTCTTTCCTTGTTGATTTTGCTTCATGCTCCTAAATGCCCAGGGGGTAACATTAGGTTCAACAAGGGTTCATAAGGTTCACCTCATGAGGTTCAACAAGGACAAGTGCAGAGTCCTGCACCTGGGGAGGAACAACCCCATGCACCACTACAGGCTGGGAATTGACCTGCTGGAGAGCAGCTCTGTGGAGAGAGACATGGGCGTTCTTGTGGACAGCAAAGTAAACATGAGCCAGCAACATGCCTTCTTGTCCTAGAAGGCTGATGGCATTCTGGAATGCATTAAGAAGAGTGTGGCCAACAGAGCGAAGTCCTGGTGAGGCTGTGTTTGGAGTCCTGTGTCCAGTTCTGGGCTCCCCAGCTCAAGAGAGACAGGAAACTTCTAAAGAGAGTCCAGCACAGGGCCAGCAAGATGATCAGGTTGTGGAGGTTGTTGAGTCTCCTTCTCTGGAGGTTTTGAAAACCCATGTGGACGTGTTCCTGTGTGACTTGATTGAGGTAAACCTGCTTTAGCAGGGGGGTTGGACTAGATGATCTCTAAAGGTCCCTTCCAGCCCCTACCATTCTATGATTTTGTGAGCATTCTTAGGCTATTCTTCCCAAATGGTAGGTTTTTTTCTTTCACTTTATTCTGGCTTGTCATACACAATTGGTGTGGTGCTGCCAACATGGGAAAGCATAATAATTTTCGTGCTTAAATCTTTCTGTGCTGATTACACAACTCTTCATTTTGTTTTGCAGATTTTGGTTGATAGACTGTCGACAGACACAGGAATCTGTTACTTTTGCTTCCCAAGTGTACAGAGAGATTATCTGCGTCCCCTACATGGCTAAATTTGTGGTGTTTGCCAAATCACATGATCCCATTGAAGCACGGTTAAGATGCTTTTGCATGACAGATGACAAGGTGGACAAAACTCTGGAACAACAAGAAAATTTTGCTGAGGTTGCCAGAAGCAGGGATGTAGAGGTACTGTACAAGAATCTTAAACAATTTTCTCAATTTTCTAATGTCTATTTTCAAGCTAGCATTTTTTGCCTTCTGTGTGCTGCAACTTCTGAAAAATAATAGGGAAAACAAATACTGTCATGATGCACTATCATGCATCATGGTAAAATGGAACCTTTTACTTCTGTCAGATATAAGGAAAAAGTAACGGACAGATATGAGTGATGAAATCCTATTTTCAAAGGGGAATTGCCAATCTCTTAGTCCACAGGATTTGTGGGCAGGTTAACTAGTGTCAGCTGGCTGCATTTGAGTCTTCCTGGGTCAACTGAACAAGGTGGAAGGTTGTGCTTCAGCCACAAGTAAATCCAATCAGATAATTGTCAGAAGTTAGAAAGGAATTCCCTGTCTGACTTTTTAATACCATTTTTTGCTTTCTCCATAGCATTATCAATATTGAACACATCCAATGTGTTCTCAGGGTAGGGCTGAGCAATTAAAAAAAATAGGTAGCAGAAACTTTAAGCTGGATTCAAGGCGATAGTAAATACAGAAGTGGGCATATTGAGTCTGGGCTCTTTTATGGGACTAAGGCTTAGAAAACCTCTAGGACAAAACTGAATTGAAAGCATTTGGTTTCCCAAGAGACTTTTGTACGGTGGACCTGTTAGACACTTGTACTTAGAAAGTGGACTGATTTTATGCCAGGAGATCAAGTAATAAAATGAAGTTGGGAGTTACCACTTAGTCCAGCAGTTTCAGGTTCTTTGTCCTCCTTTTCTCTGGTATCAGGGTCAGCATTTCTTTAATTCTGAGTCAGAACTGGAGCAGCTGCTGCCAGCGAAGTATTATAAAGTCTTTTTGAGATGGCTAGTTATGCAAGCAGGAGACATTGCCCATGACAAGGTGGAATTTCTAGCAAGTAAGGATGAGACGTTAATGTATCGGCAGTTTGAAGAGAACAACTCCAAAACTAGTGAACTGAGGTTGAAATGTGTGGAGAGGCCATAACATAACAAACCAGAGACATGGGCAATATCATTATGTAGGCCTTTGAGAGAGCCATTTCTCTGAGATCTGACTTTTGAAAGCTCTAGGCCCTTACAAATCCAGCTGAATCTACTGATTTATACTGGCTTTGCCTGCTGCAACAGACTGTGTCAAGTACATTAAAAGTATATGTAATGTAATTTAGAGAGTTTTGGCATTGGTAAAAAGGTCCTCTACAACTTTATCGTATTCCCAGACTGGCTTATTAACCCACCAGTAAGAACAAGGACTTTTGATTTGATTGCTGAAGAAAACATTTATTTGACTCTTATGATGAGGCCAGGTTGACAAAGTATGATAAAATTAGAGCTGGTAAAATACAGATTGATAATTTGACCATGTTTGTGACATTGAGTACTCATTTAGTCATTCACAGTGTCACACTAGTGTCATTGAATTAACAGTGTATTACATTTGAAGTTTAATACTCTGAAATGTTTCCACAGATTTTAGATAACTGTAGGTTACAAATCTGGTAAATGCTGACAAGTCGTAACAATTTAAGAAATTGAACTACTGTTGAGTTATGCTTAAGAAGAAATCCCAGCCACCTCACTGTGATTGATTGCTGCTTTTTCATTTCCAATAGGTATTAGAAGGAAAACCCATATACGTTGACTGCTTTGGCAATTTGGTGCCACTAACAAAGAGTGGGCAACATCATATATTCAGCTTTTTTGCCTTCAAAGAAAATAGACTTCCTCTGTTTGTTAAGGTAAAGTTATGAGCTATGGATTGTATTTACACTTGTAAATAGGCATGGCACTTTAAATACAGATGTAGCTGTTCTTCAACCAATCCTCCCTACAGCAGCAATTCAAAACTTCATTGAGGATACAGTAAAAAAATAATGACTCCTTTTTTGGATATTTCAAGTCACATTTTTGAGAACAAATAAAGAAGGAAGTAAACAATTTTTATATATTCCCATCTGTAACCTAATTTTATCCCTGTGGTGTATATTACTTTGTTATTCTATTTTAAAACTTTTATGTGAGTAGGAAAGTTTAGTAAGTAAAAGCCAAAACAAAAAATTCATTCATGCTTCAGTCCTACTCTAGAGTCAGTGACACAGGGTCCACAGGACTCTTCTGCATTGTTCATCAGATCTGCAGGGAGCAACAAGTCATGCAAAAAAGTCCTCCAACTGTGCTCTGTTCTAGCAGCAGAGAGGGCTGCTGTCAGTCAGACACAATCACCTTCACTTTTGGAGAGAGAGATTCAGAAGGTACTGCAAATCTCCTCCCATTGACTTTGTCTTCTCTGGGATGTCCCAACTACAACAGAGCACACTATTACCAGTGCATAAAACAATTTGAGAGACATGCTCTGTGAAACTTCTAAAAAGTGGAGAAAATCAACCCGCCCTGTTATTGACTTGCTGTATGCTGCCAGATAACTTTTAAACCCTTCTCCCACCTTTCCAGAAATATTTTGTAAGTTTGTTTTAATTTAGACCATTTGGAATACCACCACCTACCTTTGGCTTTGCATATTTCTCTTCCAAAACAAGTTCAAAGAGATGTGCATATCTGCATCTAGGATTTTCAATCTGATAAAGTTAATAATGGGTTTATCTAGTTTTATCATTTTCTCATTTCAGAAAACTGAGAACAAGGTGATGCTTGCAGGTGTATTTCTTCTGTGATATTGTGTGTAATCCTCCTGACAGTATGCACAAAAGCTAAGACATCACCAGTATCTTAAGTTCTAAGTGCTTACACTTATTTCCACTAACAACTGTGAAAGATTTATCTAAGATTCACTGCAAAATCGGCATGATGTCTTACCTTTTGTAGGTAGCTATGGTCACGCTTACATTCCAGCAAACTTCTTCATTCCAAGACTAGGATTTATCAATGTATTCAAGAAAACATTTTGCAAGAGAAGATATTTTAAGTGTGATATTCCACTTTTTTCAGCCACTCAGCCACAAAAGTAGCCAAATGAACAAACACAATATTTAGTGCCAAAAAGCAGAGGGTTATCATTAACATCAGCATAAATACAAGTTCTTGCCATGTGGGGGAAAATTACTTTGTTCCTTTTATCACCTAATACAAAAGGAGTCTCTGTTGTGACCATGAAGTTTGAAGACTGCTTCAGGGACGCAGAAACCCAATTATATGGGAGTGTCTCTATTCTTTAAAGACTATGATTACAGTCTTAGGACTGCTTTCTGTAGGTGAGTTTATAATGTGCAAGCATGTACATGCTTGTGTTTTGCTTTCACACACAAATACTGTGTGCATTTACAATCAAGCAGCAAAAAAAAAAAAGGGGGAAAACACGTTATTTTTGCCTACATAGACTTTTTCTCCCATGTCTAGCCTTTTTCTGCTGGATAGTTTTTAGTAGCACAAGTAGGTTGTACTTCTGGTGCAGAAAAATAGCACCAGATTAAATGTCTGAATGTTTGCTCTACCAGGTGCGAGACACCACCCAAGAACCCTGTGGACGACTGTCATTCATGAAGGAACCAAAATCTACAAGAGGCCTCGTTCATCAAGCCATATGTAATTTAAACATCACTTTACCCATTTACACAAAGGTACTGTGAAATTATACTGATCTACAGTCATCAATGTTATAATATAAACAAGACGTGAGTAGGAGGACAAAATATTGTTAGAGCTTTGTAGTCAGGTATTTTAAAGAAGAATAGATACCACCTGAGGGCTTTCAGTGTCTTGGGTTTGCTACTCTTAATGCCAGTGTTCAAAGGTGTTATACAGTATTTTCTGAGGACTTGGCAGACACAGCAGAAGACATTTGCTATTTGAATGTTAATAGGCTTTGCAGTAGCACTTTTAGCTAACTGCCTTGTTTGTCTGTGGTGATGGTGATAAAAATGTTGCAAACTTGAATGTGAAAAGTTTATAGCAGTGCCAAAAATATTTTCTGAGAGTAAATTTTAATGTTATATTGCCTTTGACACACACTTTTCTTCCTACATCTGATCAAATTTTTCAGGAATCTGAGAGTATGTCACATCACGTAAATGGTCATTTCTCATGTGTTACAAGTCATTAATGCATCTGGAGAAGAAAAAAGATCCAGTATCAAGGACAGAAAAAGGAGGGGAAAACATTAGTATTTATAAATAACAAGATTGAGACCAATTGAACTCTCATAAATCATGGGAGTGCCCTTGATTTCTGTTGAGATGAGATCAGATATTAAGAAGTGCCTGTTTCCTTAGAAAGAGTTCATTTATTGCTATTCTGTGATAACTTGGATTTTTTACTGTTTTACTGCTCGCCTTTTAGGAGTGTATTTGGCTGTTTGCCCAAAACCTTGCCTATTGGTGTTTCTTTTTAGCATAGAATATAATCTTTATTATAGTGTTTTTGTGTCATTTAAAAATAGCACCTCACAACATATTTTAACTTTAAATGGGTAACACTCAACTATTTTTAGTATTCATTTGTGCTAATTTATGGATGCAAAAGCATTTATGTTTTTAAATTTTGGTACACATAAGGATCACTAGGAGTCTAACACCCAGAAGCAGCTTTTCTGTTTGTAATTTGCTTGATTGTGTAGTCTTTTGTGTTTCAAACTGACTGTTCAGTTTTGCCACTTTTTGACATAAGAAATCAATTGCAGAAACATGTTGCATTTTCTTCTTTCCTATTAAATGCTATCATAAGGTTTTTTTTCTGGTCTCTTCTAAATAATTTGCATTTTGCCTGCCACATTTTCCCCTTCTCTTTTTGCATGGCATTCTGGAACTGAAAGGAATCAGATTCAGATCAAGAACAAGAGGAAGAGGTAATGTTGCTATAACAGCATGTTACTGCTTATGCATACCACTAAAATAGAACTAATAGATATAACTTGGAAGGTTAAATCTGTAGTGAAACAGGCATGTCAGTTGTTGACTCTGGGCCACACAAACAATGAAGAGGAGACACTTAAAAAGATCTTGCACAGGCTCACTTCTGGCATTTACTGAGCTTAATTTTCTGTATGTTAAAGTTTTAATGGTTCAGATGCACTGATTTTTGAGGTGTATAAAATAGTTAATTTTGCCTTCAAAATAGTTCCTTAATAATTTAAGAATTTTTTTTCCTCAAGAATGAGCCACAAAAGTGTATTTCTTTGAGCTTGAAAAGCCTTTTGAGGATGAACAATCTCCAATCTAAACCTCTCCTCACACAGCTTGAGGCCATTTCCTCTGGTGCCATCACTTGGTATTTGGAAGCAGAGACTGATCCCTTCCTGGCCACAACCTCCTGTCAGGGAGTTGCAAAGAGTGATCACGTCTCTCCTCAGCCTCCTCTTCTCCAGACTAAACACCCCCAGCTCCTTCATACTTGTGCTCCAGACCCTTCCCCACCTCTGGTGCCATCTGTGGATATGCTCCAGCCCCTCAATGTCCTACTTGGAGTGAGGGGCCCAAAACTGATAAAAATATTTGATGATGGACATTTTCCATCAACTGCAAAGCAGAGTTCAGACGTTTTGGTTTATGGATTGCAGTTTCCTATTATCATTACAGAAATATTTACCACTCCTATTTCAGAACTGAAATATAGGCACTTTCAAATGAAAATATGGCCAAAGTTTTAAAGATAATCCCCCCTGTATTCACTCCGAAGAGAACATTTCTTATCAGATAATCATTCTATTTCATGCCAAAAGCACAATCCTAATTTTCTAAGCCTTTATATACTGTTAAAGCATTCCCAGGGAAGTCTAGTTGTTTTTGACAAATCTGTGCTTTGAAAAGCACTGTAAGGGATATTGGAAAATTATTTCTCCAAACATTGTTGACTTCTTGGGGTTTTAAATAAGAAATGAAAGCACAAGAAGATGAACTCATTGATGGCTAAAAACATCTTTCATTTAATTTTTTTTTGTTTACTCATGTTATGTTGATAGCATTAATAAGTATGCTGACATAATTCCAGACTGATTTGAAGGAAGCTGAAGTAAGGGGAATTAAAGTATGCTAGGGATCCTAGGTTGTCATGTAAGGTGATCTGTGAATCAGAGGAATCTGTACTGTTATGGATCTGTAGTACACACTGCTACTTGTGACATTTAATAATGTGAGCCTGAATGATTGCAAGGTGTGTATGGATGTGTGAATATTGCCAGTGATATGCTTGTATTTATTTTCAGTTCATAGAAAAGCAAGAATTAATAACATCTTATCGATGTATTGCGTTTATCTTTATAAAGAATACTTTTAAACAAGTAGAACCTTTTCGAACCTCACTAAAAAACTCTCTTGAGGGCTTTAAAGTACAAAATATATTTTATCAGCAGTACTGCATAGCTGATTTTCATTCCTCACAGTCATCCTACCATCACAAATTTGTATAGAAAAGGAAATGTGTAGTGTTACCTCTTAACTTTGCATACTTACACATAACTAAATTTACACAACAGAAATCTTCTTTTGCTTGTGTGGAGAAATGATTGTACTAGCAGAACTGAAAGGAAGTCAGACTACAAGACACCTTCAAAAATTTGCTTCTTGGATTTTCATAGACTGACATTGCTTTTTTTAATTTTTTTGGCAAGGGCTGTGTTTCCTTTTGAATAACAGTAATCTGGTTTTTTTTCAATCTATACCTCAATACACCCTAAAAAAATAAAAAAGATGGTGTCCAAAGGGGCATCACATTTAGAGGTATCAGCAGCTATTAGTGGAACCAAACCCTACTTTGTGCCTTACGCAGTAGCAAGTCTGCAATCATGTCTGCACCTGCTTTGCATCATCACAAAGTACAGAGGCAAAAACGCAAACCATGACCTTGGAATTGATATGTACAATGAAACTATGTATAAAGCATTCTAGTTGCCTTCCAGATGGGACATATGCCTTCAGTTGACCATATTGAGTGCTGTTTTCCTGCTTTACATGGGAAGAAATAAATGGAAAACAATGTAACAACATACCTAGTAACACAAAAGTTTGGGTCCTTTGCACCACTGGGCACATTTAAAGAAACTATATTGCGACATTTTGCATCTAGTATGGACCATAACTATAGCAAAGTAATAATTTTTCCATTATTAGAAACACTTATTAAATTAAGCCATGCTTTTACCATTATTTGAAGTAAATTCTTGTTTCCATGTCTCTACATCTAGTGGATTTGACTAAATCTGTACTACTTCACTAATGACTTTATATGTATATCACTTATATTCAAACTTTTAAATTTCTCCTTTTTTTTCTCTTCCAGGTTGATATGACTTCAGAAAAAAGTAAGATTTCCTATTTGTCTGAAAATGTTATAATGCAGTTTGTATGCAAGATGGTTAAGAGTAAAGATAAGCATGAAAGAGAGCAAAGCTTTAACTGCTATTGCTAATAACATTCAATACTTTTAAAATGTAATACAAAACAACTTAATACCAAAGCAGCTATCCAATTAAATACATTTTAATGTATCAGCTAACAAGTAATACAGTATAAAATAATTCATCTAAGCATTTACTTTCCTTTGACATCCCTAGTGATCCTGCTATTGCTATTTTGCTTGTATGAGTGCTCATCCCTCCATTTTTTTGTTTTTGTCCGTTTGTTGACACACATTGTTGCCTCATACTTGAGATAAATGACAGTATCACTTTTAACAAAAATGTAATTCATACTGCAATATGTTTCATTAACTTAATGAAATGTGACCATGCAGAAAAGTGATACTGTACAAAGTAATCAGACTGTTTAACCCCTCCCCACCCCGCCTCCCCCCTTTACTGTGGTGAAATATGACTGGAAATTTGACAGTTAAGCTTGGTACAGCGTATTTACCATTTGTATATACAGAATCAGGCCAGTATTAGAAACTGAGGGCAAGTAGTTCAAAATGCCAAAGATCTCCTTTAATGAAGATGCAAATCAAATGTATATCTTCAGTCTGAGGAGCACCTCTAATAAGAATGGTTTTCAAATGCAGTGATTTCTTCAGTCTCTTTAGGAAAAGAATGATTTCTGTCTTGTATCCAGTTTAAAGTGCAATGTCTTGCCTTTTTAATATGTTGCATTTTGAGGGTTATTTGTGATGTACTGCGTACATGTTTTAATTGGAAAGTATATGATCATTCCTCTATAGCCTCCTTGGTCTAAAGCAAAAATGCTTCATCTAGAGGATAAAAGACATCAAGGTGACAAAATAGACAATAATGTGGTGGGAATTAGTACTCACCACGATTAACATTATTAGTGTCAGATTTTTGCTCTAATTCATTTTATTTACACCAGGATGACCAATTTCATCAAAATGGAGAAGACAGATCATAGTATAGCCAGCAGAGTGGAATTTCAGTTGCCCCATGACTCACTGCCGTGGCTGTGGGAAAGAGACTATTTTACATAGAGAACAAGCAGAGAACCCTAGGAACCATTCTTGCTACTGGGCACACATGGCTCAGGGAGGACTTGTATTTGGCTTCCCATTGTAGCTTCTTGTCTCCAGAGTAATTAACTTGGCTCTTTTAGCCAGCGAGACAGTCACCTATTTCTCATTTATGGAAATACATATTACAAATCTACAAAATTATGTGATAACACTACAGTATCACCCCAGCAATCTGCTTCTAATTAATATACAGCACAGACATCTAGCATTTGTTACACACAAGAGGATAGTGTAGCAAAATGGATATCTTTTACAAAGAAATACAGATGATTATGTATTCCTTGGGCTCTCCTTATTTGCATTGCTACTTTGACTTCTAGACTAGGGTGCAGAAATATGTCAGATTTTAAAAGAAAACTGTCCTATTGTGATTCGTAAGCATTGCATTCTTTTCATAACTTCCTTCAGTCCTCCAGTACTTTGTTCTGTTCAATACACATTTTCTATCAGTCCCTCCTGAAATTAAATATTCCCAGCAGGCAATTATGGCATAGAGGGAATTACCTACAACCAGCTTACTGTGTATTGATTGCACAGACCAGACAAATATTTCACCACAGCATGTTTTACAATATTTTAATTTTCATTTATATGATTAATTTCTAGAGCTACTGTTTCTTAACCGAAGCTAAATACCCCACAGCATTTGCAACACCTTTGCTTTGCATGGAAATAACTTGCCTTACATAATTGTGTGTATGTGTCTAGTGTGACTGTCTCTGGTTTTTGGTTGCCATACATTACATTTATTTAAAACTTTGAAATCACTTCTAAGTTGATTCACCATTTTTTTCTTATTATGTCTCCTTTTCTTCTCTGTCTTCTCTTTCCTCAGTCAGTTCATTAGTTGTCAATGAGGATGTTCCAAGGAAAGGACCATGCCTCTTAACTCAAAAGACTGTTTGTTCCATTGTTTAGGTGTGAAATCCCCTTAGATGAAATGCCGGTTTGCAGCTGATTCAGATCTCTACATATTTGATCACATTTTATATTACTGCAGAATTACTTTTAAGTTTTTATTTTGATCATTAAAAAAAAAAATGTTAACCCATGTTATTCTGACAGTTTGCTAACACTGGCTTTCTCTTAGAGGAAATCAACTTTCAATCAGTTCTAATGCTTTCCCCCTTTTTTCTTGTTTATTTTTATTTGAACATTGATCTGTAACATCTGAACAATCTTGAGATGCCTATCTTTGTGTAACTTCACTGTGTTTCTTCTGTTTTTAATTTTAAATTTTGTTACTGTTGTTGTTATTTTTTTTAGTGGCGTCCTGATTTGGTTTGTTACAGCTTTGATGGTGTATGTGTGGTTGTGCTATATTGAAAATTTAAGCAAGTTATTTCCTGCCATTTTCCTTTTCAGTTGTTTTGGTTTTCCCCCCCACCCCCTCCCCCCTGTTAGCATTGCTTTGCTCTTGTACCCTCAGATCTTGTGGATCCACCATTCCTGGCCCATTTTGTTGACGTTCCCACCACTGCAGCCAAAGACTGTCATTTTCAGTCCTGATTACATTTTCCAATCTCTATTTTTGATTTCCGTTTTACTTTCAATGTTTTTCATTCGCATCAAAGATGACGAGACAGAATCTACAGAAACATCTATCCTGAAAAGCCATCTGGTTAATGAAGTCCCTGTACTAGCCAGTCCAGATCTGTTGTCTGAAGTTTCTGAGATGAAGCAAGATTTGATCAAAATGACTGCCATCTTGACAACTGACCCTTCTGATAAATCAGGCTCCATTAAAGTGAAAGATCTTGAAAAACCCACTGAAGAAGAGCCAGGAGAGCCTTTTGAAATAGTTGAAAGAGTGAAAGAAGACTTAGAAAAAGTAAATGAAATTCTGAGAGGTGGATCCTATACCAGGGAAGAACGTGTTTTGCAGAAGTCCTTTTCCAAACAAGAACTTGTAGAGGAAGAATGGGTCATTGTCAGTGATGAAGAAATTGAAGAGGCCAGAAAAAATGCTCCTTTAGAAGTCACTGAACCCCCCTGTGTAGAAGTCAAGGTAGACAAAGGGACAACAGAAATGCCAGACACAAAAAAGCCAGATGTGACAGGAATGGTAGATTACCTTGCAGAGGATTTAAAAACATATGTTTCTCTTCATGAGGTACAACCACAAGCCTTACAGGAAGACTTAGCAGAAGAGAGATTTGAAGCTGTAGTAATAAGCAGGGATTCTGAAAAAGAAGGGCAAGAATCTCTAACAACTGAAACAGTAAGTACAGAGGAGAAACACAAGCCAGCTTTAGAAATTAAAAAGCCAGTGAGGACAAAATTAAGAGAAAAGCAAAAGCAAAAGGAAGGCAAGATGCGCAGCAGTGAAGAACAGCCAGGACTAAAGAAGATCAGTTCAGATCGCTCTGTAGGTGAGGATGCCAGCTTAACAGTGGCAACCGCTCCTGAGGCTAAAGCTGTGTCCCCTGTTATAGAGGAAACTCCTATTGGCTCAATAAAAGATAAAGTTAAAGCTCTTCAGAAACGAGTGGAAGATGAGCAAAAAGTACGGTCAAAACTGCCTGTCAGAGTTCAAACAAGAGAAGGCACTGCTGAGAAGGCTTCTAAAAGACCAGTACCAGTCAAAAAACCAGTAGCTCACAAAACACAACCACCTGTTTCACCTTCTTCTAAGACGGAAAGACTTGAAGAGACTATGTCAGTTCGTGAACTGATGAAAGCCTTCCAGTCAGGTCAAGACCCATCCAAGAATGTATCTGGACTGTTTGAGCACAAATCTGTCAAACAGAAGCAACAGCTCCCCGAGAAGGAAACAACCAAGAGAAAACCAATTTCTTCACAAAGTGAAGTGAGGCGAGTACCGAGCCACAAGATAGACAAACAAAAGGACAAACAAAGCACAACATCAAAAGCAGAGAAAGAGCCACAATCAAAAAAAGGAAAAATGCATATTCCTACTGTTGAAATGACCAAGAAAGCTGTAGGTAAAGACCAGGCAAAAGGGCAGAGCAGCAGAAAACCAACCGAACCTCTCCCTCCAGCATCAGATGGTGAAAGTGCCAGAAATACAGCAGCTGTGAAGGGCAGGACTTCTGATGATCTGGGAGATACTGACTTCCAGATCAGCCCTGACAGAAAAACCTCAACAGACTTTTCTGAAGTCATTAAAGAAGAGCTGGAGGATAATGACAAATATCAACAGTTCCGTCACCTTTCAGTGACACAGGAGGGAGAGCTTAACTTGGAGCAAGTACTAACCAGTCCTTTCAGTGTTGCTTTTCCCACAGAGTATGTGAAAGATGGATTCCTTCCCGCGCTTTCTCTGCAAAGTGCTACTTTTGATGGGAGTTCAGAGAGCCTTAAACATGAAGGTGTGGCTGATTCTCCAGGTAGCCTACTTGATGGAACCCCTCAGATCAGCTCTGAGGAAAGTTATAAGCATGAGGGCCTGGCAGAGACTCCAGAAACAAGCCCTGAAAGCCTTTCATTCTCACCAAAGAAAACCGATGGGCAAACTGAAGAAGCTCAAGAAGCAGCTAGAGAACACACAACAGCAGAAACATGTTCTGCAAAGGAACTCTCTCCAAAAGAAGATGAAAAAGGTATTACTGAAAGGCAGCTAGATGCTGTAACTGAGACTAGTAAGCCTCATTCTGACCATGTATCAGAAGAGCTTGTGCCTGCAGCCTCTGAAGAAGAGGCTGATAAAGGAAGTAGCTCAGCTTCCATTATGAAAGATATTAGCAGGGATAAAGAATCCACAACCACTGCACATTTAATTAAGTCTTCTGAAACACATGACACTGCTTTAGAGAAAGAAAAAGATATTGCCTGTGAACGCCGTTTTCTGGTTAGAAGTCCCCAGAAACTGGAACTTTCACTTGCTAGCCATGATAGTGAAAGCTTTAGCCCAGTTGCAGATGATTCTTTGGCTGTAAGTCATAAAGACTCACTGGAAGCAAGCCCAGTGCTAGAAGATAACTCATCACACAAAACGCCTGATTCTTTGGAGCCCAGTCCTATGAAAGAGTCTCCCTGCTGTGATTCCCTTGAAAGTAGCCCTGTAGAACAAACAGTGAAGGCTGGTATTTTGGGGCAGAGTCCTCTTCAGTCTGTTCTTAGCAAAGGAGAGACCTGCCCAGAGCTGGCATTGGTGCGTTCCAGGATTCTTCGTGACCCTGAGGGAAGTGCTGATGATGACAGTCTAGAGCAAACATCCCTCATGGAGAGTTCAGGGAAAAGTCCTCTTTCACCTGAAACTCCTAGTTCTGAAGAGATTAGCTATGAAATCACACCTAAAACAGCAGACTCACAGACACTGTCAAACATACCCAAGTCAGCTGTGATCCCTGAAGTCAGTGAAGAACCAGAGGAGGATTCAGAAAGTGAACCAAAAAAGAGATTCACACCTGAAGAGGAGATGTTTAAAATGGTGACCAAAATCAAAACATTTGATGAATTAGAACAAGAAGCAAAACAGAAGAGGGAATACAAAAAGGATTGTAAGCAAGGTGACTGTTGTGTGGTTTCTGATTCAGAAGCTGCAGGTAAAGCTGAAAAACCTAAGTCAACAGCTGTAGAAGAAAAAGATATACCTACAGTGGTGATGTCTGCAGCTGAATGTAGAAAAACTTCTTCCTCTTCAGAAAGCGAGCCAGAGTTGACGCAGCTAAAAAAAGAAGCTGACTTGGGCCTCTTAATGGAGCCTGTGATCCGAGTGCAGCCACCCTCACCATTACCTTCCAGCATTGACTCCAGTTCTAGCCCTGATGAGGCAGGTTTTCAACCCATTGATTCAAAACAATGCCCTATCAGGATAACCGCAATTAAAGCAGAACAGGATAAACTACCAGAAGACAACAAAGGGGAACCGCTTATCCTTGGGGGCAGCTGTAAGGCTTCCACAAGAGAATCGGGCAGTTGTCATTCTGATGGCTGTGTATCAGCAGAAACCAGTGACTCAAAATGTGACAATACAGATTGCAGTGAGACAGTTAGTCCCAGTGCCCCAGTCACACAGTCTGGGGGTACTCTTTGTCATTCTGATGGTGACTGTTCTCAGAAAGAAGTTCATGTTGAGTCCTCACTAACGCTCCAGCCATATGGTACTACTGAAAAAGATGACAAAACCACTGCATTCTTAACACACGCAGATCTCATTCCTACAGGAGCTGTGTCTGAGAAAGCAGATGATAGTGCTTGTGGACACTGTACCACGGAGTACTCTGTACCACAAGATGGCAAACTGGTTGAAGATGGTGCCACTGACCCTTCTGCTTTAGGAAGCCATTTGGGAAAAGCAGATTTTGAAACATCTCAGAGAGATGCTCATGCTGAGGAGCCCTTACCAGAGTATTCATCCCTTACCACTGAAACAGTGGAACTTGAAAGTTGTGTGGCAGATGCTGTTGAGAGCAGTGCTCCTTATATAGTAAGCCCTTATGAGAATGTGTCTTCTGAACATTTCTTTACTGACTCTGAAAGTAAGGTAGGATCTGGTATAAGTCTGATATCTAGGGAAAACAGTTCTACTGAAAAAGGAGAAGATCAGGCTGGTGAAGGTTTACTGAGCAGAGACATGGGTAGTGAATATCACTCTTCAGAGGAAGTATATATGGAAATAGAGCCAAAATTAGAGGATGCATCTGCCCTTGAGGACATGAGAGATGAAACAGATAAATTAATCAGCCAAGTTGTCATCACTAAAACCGATGTGGATTCTGACATGTGGAGTGAAATACGTGAAGATGATGAAGCTTTTGAAGCTCGAGTGAAAGAAGAGGAACAAAAGATATTTGGGTTGATGGTAGACAGGAGATCACAAGGCACAACACCTGATACCACACCGGCCAGAACACCCACTGAGGAAGGGACACCACTTAGTGAACAAAATCCTTTTCTTTTTCAAGAAGGAAAGTTATTTGAAATGACTAGAAGTGGAGCCATTGACATGACTAAAAGGAACTACCCAGATGAAAGCTTTCACTTCTTCCAAATGGGGCAGCAGCCTCAGGAAGAAGTTTCTTTATCTGAAGAAGTGAAAGAAGCAGCAGAGATGGAATCTTGTAAGCTGAATTGCTCACCAGATCCATTTTCACCTTCAGAATCAGATCAGTCAGATACACAAGAAAAAGAGACATTGAAATGTTCACCCCCAGAATCTGAGCCTAGTGATAAATCAGAAGAAATGACAGAAGAAGGTGCCAGCACAGGTTCCTCGAAAGCAGATCCTAAATCCAGGATTCCAATTAAAATGGGTATTTCAGCTTCAAAATCACCAAAGAAAGAAACTGCTGCCTCTGAAGCTGAGCCCCTCTCCACAACGGAGACTGACATGGTTGACAGCAGTCAGGTGCCTTGCCCTCTTTCTCCAGAGCAGTCCACAGTAGAAGATGAATTAGATTTTTCCAAAGTCACTAGATTAGTTTGTTCAGAGCAGGGTGAGGAGTCCCCAGACTCTTCACCAGAGGAACAGAGATCTGTGATAGAAATCCCTACTGCTCTAATGGAGAGCGTGCCTTCTTGTGAAAGCAAATCCAAAATCCCTGTGAGAACCGCTGCTGCTGCATCGCAATCCTTGCAACAATGGGAAAATGAGAGCCTTCCCACAGATGGCTCCCTAGACAGTTTGCAGTGTGAAGGAAAAGATGACCAAGCAAAACCAAAGTCTAAAATTCCTGTCAAAGCAGCTTTCCAAAAAGCTGAACAACAGTATACATGCACAGACACATCTGTCCACAAACTAGAGTTGCCCAAAGCTCCTGATGTGACAAACAAGCTACCTATGAAACAAGATAACCGAAGTAAATCTGAATCTGATGCAAGTGTTCCCATGGACCCGAAGACTAAACGTTCAATTAAAGCTAGGAGTTATGCTGAGGCAGAGGCAGAAACCAGGGAGAGGGAGAGAGAGATGAATCTTGAGCTAGACTCAGATGAGGCAACAACAGCAAGACCCAAGGTATTTTCATCACGGTTGCCAGTTAAAAGCAGAAGCACCACAGCCTCCCACAGTGCTTTTAGTCCCACAAAAGAAAGTAAGGAACATTTTTTTGACCTTTACAAAAACTCAATAGAATTCTTTGAAGAAATTAGTGATGAAGCTTCTAAATTAGTGGAAAGACTCACACAATCAGAGAGAGAACAAGAATTAGTTTCAGATGATGAAAGCAGTAGTGCCCTAGAAGTTTCAGTTATTGAAAATGTGCCATCCAGTGAGACTCAGCAGTCAGTTCCTGAAGACATCTTTGACACCAGACCCATTTGGGATGAGTCTGTAGAGACTCAGATTGAACGTATCCCTGATGAAAATGTCCATGACCATGCTGAAGGTATTTGCCAACGACTGGGATTCCCTGTGCGACGCATGTCATGAATTAAACTTTTTGGTTTTCTGTTTTCTTTGGTGTGCGTGCGTGTGTGTGTGTACCCATGTAATGTGTGTGGCATTTTCTTTTAAGCTTTTGGTGGTTAGTTGTGTATTTTTTTCCCCTGTGAGCTGTGTTTGGTTTTTTTGTGTTGTGTCTGTATTTTTCTTGTCTGTGAAACAATCTCAAGATTGTGAACCATGAATGTTTATGGGAAGTGTTACCTTAATAAACAAAAACGCTTCTAAAAAGACATATTGTTTTACCATTAAACTGATTACTCAGGTCATGCACGTTTTGATTTTTGGCTTTCCCTGGCCCTACTCTTAAGTTTTACTAATAATGAATGTGTGAACATTGATTGAAACCAAGAAAGGCAAATTCATTTTCTCTTGAGTTGTTACACAAAGAAATCTGCACAAGTTTTAAACTTTTAATTTTTTAATGTAAATTTTTTTTATGATCTGCATCTCAAGCAAATTCTGTGGCACCAGTAACTGTAGTATAAGTTTTCTGGTGTTTGGTTTTCCTCTCACCCACTTACGTACTACTACTGTGTAGCCACATTAGAAACCCAGTAGCTAAAATGAAACGGGCATCTCTCACTAACCCCAAGCAATTTTCTGAATCTTATATATCACAATCCATGTGTGTGTGCAGGGAAAATCAAAACTCAAATTGTAACATCCTCAAATTAGTTTGGGGATGAGAGAAACAGTCAGTCTCAGCGAAGGCTGGCGGTTATACACCTGATTTTTCCTTGCCTTCATTGTAAGTATTTTGCATCACTCCCTAGTTGAAAGGGTCAAAGAGATCTAAATTAACAAGGTCTCAAATATAAGCCATAATATGAAGTACTGTATGGACTCTTTGAACAAAACTTTCCCTACACCAGAAAGAACATAACTAGAAACATCAGTCCAGATGAGTTTTTCAACCTTGGCATTTACTAAGGAGGCATGGAAAACTATGGCTCTTGACTTAGTTAAAGTCTTCCTATTTAACATTAGAATGTAGTTTTAGAATAAAAGGCTTGGCCAAAATAGGCACAGTAGGCACTTCAGTCCTGCTTAGATTTTTACCTGAAAGCCTGATTTTTTTAATGTAAAATGAAGATAGTCCTGAGCTTTTTGAAAAATCAAGCTTGCTGGTGCTTTTTTGGGTTTTGCTTTGTTAACCTGAGGATTTATCATCCTCCCTTCAGTTACCTGGTTATAACAGCTTGACCACAATTAGATTACAGCAGTTAGAAAAACAAGCACTTGGCCTTCTTGGGCTATATCACCTATGAAAATAGTTTTTAACTTGTAAAAGGCAACTTGTGACTCTCTTTGACCTTTAGATCAACAGGATGATCAGGAAAGGACAGAGGAAAGACTGGCCCACATTGCTGATCACCTCGGATTCAGCTGGACAGGTAAAATATGTGTCTACTCCGGAGAGAAAGGAGAGGAACTTTCCTCACTTCTTTCACATTTCTTTCAGATGCTTTCTTGATTATCTAAAGATGTTTTATAGAAACATTCTAGTAATTTACTGTCATCTGGTTACTAGGACTCCTGTAGGCCATTAGGTAACAGCTCAGCTGCAAAGGTAAGGCCTCTGCACTTGCTGGACATACCCAGAAGGAAAACTCCAAGGACAAGGGAGTGACAAAGAGACCACACTCCTTAAAATAAGCAAGGCTCTAGGAGTTCAAGAAGAGTTGTATAGCAGAGCAAAAATATAAACTCCTTGATAAGGAAAATTGTCTCTATACTGTTTTTATAAGCATCTCCAGACTAGGCAAAATATCACTAATAGTTTTACTTTTGTTACCTCATCCTTTCCTGTCCTCTATTTCAATCCATAGAGACAAATGGAAACACACTTGGATTGTCTTTCAATCAGTAGGACTTGGACCTGTGCAATGTATCAGATTAGGAATCTGTGGAAAATTTTGCATACATGAATAGACAGTTCTGAAAACAAAACTTGAAAAAGTAGATGCTCATCAAAATTGACCAATGTTTTATAGCATTTTAGAGAGGGCAGGGTAATACACCTGCATAAGTATTCAGGTCTTGTATTATGATAAAGTTTGATAAAGTAAATATTACCATGTTAACTGTTATTTTGGGGGATAAAGTAGTGGTTGGGTTTTGTTCAAACTAATTTGACTACCTAGGATTTGAATCTAACGTACAGTTACTATGTATTTGTTGAAGTTTGCAGTTGCACGAGTTTACAAGCTGGCCTGGAGGCTTGCAAACCCTTTGAGGTTAGAGTTCCCTCCATCCTGTTTAAAACATGACACTCTCCAAGGTCAAGTCCATGCCACTGTAGGGATAACTACAATTGGAATAGAATATGAGTCCTATGTGAAAGAAGCAGAAGCCTAGAGACCAGGAGTAACAGTAGGAATCTCACAAACGCTCTGTGGCTTTTTAACTCAGTTGATGACGTGTTTCAAAAGTTGCATCTTAGTTTGGTGATGGCAGAAAGCTGCCCCTGATTCCGGATATGTTACATACCTATTTTCTTTTCTGGACTGCAGCCTGAGCCTATGCTACATCAGAAAGGCATCAGTAATTATTAGTTTCATATTTTCAGGTTTTGGTTTTCAACTGTAATTCATAGACATTTAATTCTCTTTAAATTAAACCAGTCCAGGGGAGTAGTACTATTATGCCTTAATGTGTGTTCCAAAATGCCATTACTTAAAATGAATTCTTTTACTAGATTTTGATCAAAGTTTCTGAAATATTCACCATTTCAGATTATAGCATCTGCTGAGCACAGTGCTCTGTGGCTAGAAATATTTTTATCTGCTCATGGGCTCTTTCTGCAACTTCACACCATTTGATAGCTTGTTGCTTCGAAATTTTGTCAGAAGTGTTGTGCCCCTGAGAACTAAGAACAGAGACACAAAAAATAAAAGCTCACACAAACCCATCACTTCCAATTCTGTCTTGGTCATGAACTTACTGTTTAACAAGGTCTCTAAATATAATGCAAGGTGTATGGAAGCAGAGAGAATTTTGTTTCAGAAAAGTTTATAATCCCTTTGGCTGCTGACAGCTGTGGGAAAAAAGAGACATTTTTACAGTGATGGATTTCTTTTTCAGAGCTAGCAAGAGAACTGGATTTTACAGAAGAGCAAATTCACCAGATCCGAATTGAAAATCCTAATTCACTTCAAGACCAGAGCCATGCACTCCTCAAATACTGGCTTGAAAGGGATGGGAAACATGCAACAGGTTTGTTTCCAGTTATAATGCATTTAACTGTCTCCAATTTGCTAGCTAAGGTGACAGATGCATGTTATAACCACAGAAAGAAAATTTGGGTAAAATTTAGGCTAGAGAAAGAAATGACCATAGATTGTACTTAAGTTTTTTTAAGCTTGTCTGTATAGCACAATATATGGTAGGATCTTGTTAATTTGAGGGCAAGGCAGAACACCTTACAAGAAAGGAAGAGTGGAAAACCATTGAGGCCTCCTTTTCCTAACCAGAAGAATTTTGGAGGAAACAAAACAAATTTGTTAAAGGAAAAACAAAAAACAAAAACAAAAAAAGTGGTAATTTTTTCTAGGCAGCCCTTCAGTTAATTGTAGATTCTACATAGCAGTGCTTCTAAGGGCATCTCTTTATATATTACATTATGTTGCTCAGTATCCTACATATGTCCTTCATTTGCAAAAAGGAAGGGAGAGAACACATGAAATTCTTTGCTACATGATGTCATTCTAATGCCACAGATACAAATCTTACCCAGTGTCTGACTAAAATCAACCGAATGGATATTGTTCACCTGATGGAGACCAGCGGCATAGACTGCATGCAGGGCCACGGCACTCGCACCTACACAGAAATTGAACAAACCATAGGATTGGACCATAGTGAAGGTAAAGGTCTCCTGATCCAGACTGCCTGGGTTGTCTCATTAAGCTCTAGCTTCTGTTTTGAAATGTGTGACTGGGATAATCTGTGAACTTCTATGACTGAGAACCAGAATCTCATTTTGAAAGCACAGGTCATGTGAATGAATGCAACCGTGACATCACACAGATCATTATTTCACCAGATACAAGATCTCTGCATCAGCTGAGTCTTATAAAGCACGTAAAGCACTGATGTCAGAAACCACTGCCAGTACTTACACCACTTAGTTTGAGGTTTTTTTACTTGTATGGGCATTTTCATAAAAGTTAAGAAGGCCACATTAGGATTTGACCAAGATTTGTAAAAGGAAGACTACTCTATGCTTTGGAAAAATATTCAGATACAAATATCCAGGATATTGGAATTCTGCTGTGATGCTGTTGTATTTCTTAAACCTAAAAGTTTAGTAGATTAGGTCAATGGTTATTTTACTCTTTTTTTTTCAGAATGAGAGCTCTTGCTTTGAGATTAGGGACTAGGGGTGGGTGGACATGTTTATGTGCTTTGACGCATATAAATCTTGCACCAAATCATGTATCAATTCATTTGAGCATACTTGTGTAGATATTTTTTCCATAAGCCAATAAATAAGAAGGGGGAAAATCACTGAAACCTATCCTAACCTACTGGGAAAAAAAAACCAAAAACTCTTGTGAATCTTCTTTCCTACTTTGATGGTTTCAAGATTAATTACTCTGGGTAAATTTCTGGGTACATTTTAGTTTGCCTGTTACTGTCAAGATTTGTATTTTGACAATGGTAGTGGTTCCTTCAGCTACTTAGAGAAGTTACATCATCTCCCACTCAAGATGTCTAAAAATGTCAGGTAGTGTTTTCCATCCAGGGATCTTAAATGTCCATGGAGAATGAAAAGGACTTCCTGCATTGTAGTAAGGCTTGTAATGACATTTCTCTTCTCTGTTTTTTAAAGGGTTTTCTGCACTGCAAGAAGAACTGTACAGTTCAAGGCATAAGCAAGAAGGACAACAGAGACTATCTAAAGACAGTGAGCCAACTGAACACCCTCCTATTGTCTCTGAGGAAGATGTGTCTGTCAGTTATTCTCCTTTTCAGGACAGTACTCCCAGGAGTGAGGCAGAAGTATCAATGGCTGAGCTCCTGAGACAAGCACATAAGGAACAAGTAGAAGCTGAATTCTCAGGGAAACCCCAAGATGTGCCAGAAAAAACATCTGCTTCACAACATGAATATTTGTAAGTATCTGCAGGCCAGAATGAACCCTAGGCAGAATGGATTACCTCTTCTCTGTGTAATTCCAGGACTTTACAGTTTTCTTCAAAACTGTAAAATATAAATATGAACTCACTAGGATTTCCCTCCAGTTGTATGCACCAGTTTATTAGTTCCTACTGCAGGTTTGACTTTTTTTGGAGGAAGCCTTTAGGATTAAGAAAGAAAGTCAGTTTGTCACTGTGAACACAAAACAATCATCTAGTCTAGTACATATAACAGAAAAGAGGGATAATGTAGAGGTGGAATTCTTTTGCAAACAGTGTATTTGTTTCACATGTTAGATGGCAGGTAATGTTAAATTTCATGGAACTAATATTAAGGAGACCTTTCTTCAATTTCAAATCACTTTTTCAGTTGAGGCAAAAATTTTCCTAATTAATCATTACTTACAAAACTCATAGCCACATATTAGGAACTAGATCTTTCAAAGTACATTTCAGATAGTGAAAGGAACAGAAGCAGGCTTTTATAGAGACAAGACAAAGGTATTTAAGGGAAGAGCACATGAAAAAGTAAAGATTTAGAAGACCTGCACAGCAAAGCCTTGAATTCTGTTTTGGGGCTGTCAGTGGCGTTGGTTTCATTTAGAAAGGAATTTGAAAAAGATCATGTTTCTTTCTTCCCACCATCCATAAACATCTGCCCACACAGAGGACTCTCTGCAGGGTTAACTCAGGTATTGTGAGGGTAGCAAAATACCAAGGATTCCTTTCCAAAGAAGTGATTTTTTCCCAAGAGTGAGTAGCTTTGATGTGAAGATGCAGCTCCAAACAGGCAAAGTGCAATTGAGTCCAGCAAATGGTCTTTTGGGGATTGTTTCACTCAAGATATGCTGTACTCACCAGGAGAGAGTTGTGGAAGACAGAAAACAGTCTCTAAGACAAAGGATTATGTTGCACTGATAAGCAAAAATACTAATATTTCCTCATGATTTAGATGGGGAAATGAATGTTTCTGAGGAACAGTTAATACATTTGCTTTTCACTGGCGAACACTAAATGAGAATAGTGATGACAAGGGTGTATTCCTACACCTCATGTCTAGTTTGAACTAAGAGGAAAAGGGGGCTAGACTTAAATGGCTCACAAGGAACACATGCTGAGGAGAATAATACAATAGTATGCATGTATAGCTCAGTGAATGGGAGAAAAAGACTGAATCAACACAGTTTAACTTAAACTACAATTAAATATTTTCTTGCTTTAGAACACAGTTGTTTCAAGGGTTGCAGGAGCACAACAAATTGTTAAACCCAGTTTGTATCAGGACAGAAAACACTGACATACAAGTTATTTTATTACAGTTTTTACTGTTATCTACTCATGGGATTGGATATGGAAAAGGGAATCTGAGCTCCTGCTATTAAAATTTAACAGCTTCCTCAGGATTAGAGAGGAAAAAACCAAGCATATAGATGCTAGCTCCAAAGCATCTTCGAAGTTTTAAGAGTGGAAGATTTCATTTGCAGGCTCTTGTTTTCCAGGCTATAATTCCACCAGTTTTGGTGTAGTTGTGTTTTTTTTTCTTTTCACTGGTTTCCATGACAAGAGAAAAGTCAGCCTCAAAAGAAAATTCTAGGTGGTGAAGCAGGTAATGTTTTTACAGGTAGTACAAATCAGAGGTAACCTTTTCAAGGTAGAATCAGAGTTAGGAGGTTACGTGATAAAACTCAGATGAAAGTTACCTTAATATCTGAAGTCACTGTTATTCACCAATATGCAACAGAAAAATACTGCATTGTGTATGCTTTAATACATGTATTACCTTTATATATGTGTCATAGGCACGTACATAAAAATATGTTCAAATAACTTGCAGCAGCAAATTCTGCATAAATTTGGTCTCTCCTCACCTGCAGCTGTATAGCTTGTGGTTGATGTAGCAGTTATTTCACATCCATCTGTAGTGATCCAGTCTCTTTCACCCCAAAAAACATAGGTAATATGTGGATTTGTGAGGGCACAAGTAACGGCAAGTCTCACATAAATCCTTTACAAAGACTGTTTGCATAGTTGGGTGAAAACTTTTGACATCCATTTGAAGATTTTCTTAGCTCAAGAGGATGAAAAGGATTCCTAGCAAGATTGATCTGTAGTTCTTGCCAAGCAGTATCAGTTATTTCTAGTCTTTGCTAGATGACAGAACAATATTTAATGAGTGCATAATGCCCTATTTGTGGAAACTGGATAGCACTACATGGTAGTAACTTCCCTTGAACCTATAATTCACAGCATCACCACTCCAGGAACAGAACAGTCTACAGCAGCAATAGCTGGAAAAGCAGTGAGTGAAAAATCTGCACACTTCACTGCAGCAAAGGAAGAGAGAGAAAAGCCACCCACACAGCCCCCATTAGCTGCTCAGAGAGGTGACTCTCCCATCATCCAAGAGCCTGAGGACTCCCAGCTCCACCAGGATGACCCTTCTCCAATGAGAACTAGTCTGGTCATAGTAGAGTCAACTGATGAGCAGACAGAAAAGTTTGGAAGAGGCTATGAAGAGGAATCTTTAGAAAAGGTAACTAACAACTTTGCCTCAAATTAATTGACATAAAAGAATAAATCCTATGTCTCACTTATTCTATAAGGAGAAAATATATTTTTTATGAGCTTGATTAATCCCCATCTGCAAGTGAGCCTTTTTTCCTTTCCTCTGTGGTTACAGGGCACAGCTATAGTCATTTGTGTAGAAGTTTTCAAAGCTGAAGCAAAATGCAGATCCTGAAGTCTAGACTGTAATTCTGGTTCTAATACTCTGTCATTTGGTCTGTGACAGTTGTGTCCATTCCTGTGGGAGGGAATTGGCATAAAAAACAGACATGGAATCAAACTATGTACAAGGGAAAGCTGAAAAATAGATGTAATGAAAGACAAAGTAATAACATTAAAAGCTTATGAAGAAAGGCAAGACTAGCCCAGAGCAGCAGGAAGAACGTCATGAAAAATACTGTAAAATTAGTAAGATGGAAAAGAGGCACCAGGATGTACATGGCAGAATATAAAGGATGTTTTGGAAGTAAAGAACCTGAGAAGGGTGTTTATGTAGCATGCATGCAGTAAGGAGAAATGGAGACAAGGAGATGGAAGAGAAAAAACAAAAACTATGTGAGGTAGGTCATTGGTTGTGTAAGAAGAGAAAGGAACCTGATTGCAATGTTTGGAGAGGAGAAGGTGTCAAGAGGCAATGAAAGCAAGCCACTATATGGTTTTACTGGGGGATTGAAATTACTTGGCACATAAAGGTTTAAGAACAAACAGCTTGCTTTGCCTGTTCTGAGCGGTAGAAAAGGAAAAGGCATAATTAGTCATGAAAGTAGTTTTATCTGTCAAGTTAGAGCAGAGAAAGCACAGTTCTATTTAAGCAGAAATTATTTCCTGTTTTGACAGTCACCTAGAAACAGGCTCTTCTCTCTCTACTGTTTATGTTGCCAAACGTGCCACCTCTATGATGAAGAGCTCCAGAGCTCTGCTTCTAGGTTCTCAGAAAAAGGTTAAATATGAGGTGTAGGATAGCTCTAGTTGAAAGATTAGCTACAATATGGCTTCTGTAGGAAAGGCTGCCCCGAAAGGTAATGCACTTTTTTCTTCCCTCCAGTTCTTTTATTAAAATAAAATAACAGTAACAACCAGCTCCAACAAAAAGAAACACACACTCCCTCTTAATTTTTTTTCCCCTTTATGCTTTTATACTGCTGATATTTCCCAAGTAGTTCTTTTCAGCTTGTCTTTGCCTTCTCACCTCTTCATTTAAATTTTTAATTCTTCCCTATGCAGGAGAGAGAAGAACTTCAACATTTGTTACTAATTTTTCTTGATCTTTCTAGTGCCAAGGCTACCAATATATTGTCCTCTAGCTAAAAACTGTTTAGTCATACTGTCTATATGCTGCACTACATACTTCCTAGTCTGGGAGATTAAAAGGCTTTCACATAATTTTCTGTATAATTAATACAGAAACCATATATGTTTGAATTATATGTATGAACCATATATGTATGAATTCCAGAGCTGGTGTAAGTAGCGCTTTCTAGTCTACCTGCAATGACATCATGCCACAAATTTCTGGCTTGTCCTTGGCAACCTCAGGACCACTCAGACCATTAAGAGCATCCTATAGAATTAATGCCACAAAGATTCATCCTTCTTTTTTCAATGATAATGAGCAGCTAATGTACAGCCAAGTGGCCAAAGCCTCCTACTCTGCATCAGTGTTTCACAGGTTCAAGTTAGGTAAGAGGCCAAAATTCTAAAAGCAGAAGTTTTCAGAAGCAATGGTGGTTTTAGATCAAAACAAAACAGAACTTGTAAGTACTGCTAGTAATACCTACAACAGAGCACTGCTTCCATGCTTCCATTAGGAGTTAGCAGAGGAGTTAGGTGAGCTGGAGATCAGCTCGGACGAGGACGAGATGGTCACTACCAGGGTGGTTCGTCGCCGGGTGATTATTCAGGTACTGAGTGTGGAGCAATTGCAAGAGCCTGTGGTGACTAGGCCCTGGTAACACTTTTAGGCATGCTGCTAAGACAACCGCTTGCTGCTAGCACACATGGAGCTTGAATGCTTCTGAGTGACACACGGGCATTGGATAAGGCATTCCATACCTCTTCCTGAAGGGAGGATTACAGTAACACTGCTAACCCAACCCTAAATTCCATTAGATGCCTCAGCAGGGGGAGGATGAAGACTTCTCAGCCTCATATAAAATACAGTCAACTAACACATATTTGCCTGTCTGTTTTGGCATAACTTTCCTTTGCATGCCTTTCTAAGTGTTTATTTGCAGAATAAAATTTTTATAACGTTTCTCACATTTTTTTGGTAAATCTTTAACCAAGTAACCAATTTAAAAATTGCTTACTTAAAGTTACCTACACAAAGATTTTGCTTCATAAAACTTTGTTCTTTGTTATACAGGCTGATAGTATGCCTGAAATGCCACCAGAAACAGTTACAGAAGAGCAATATACAGATGAACATGGCCACACAGTGGTAAAGAAGGTATTGTCAGTTATACCCCTTGCTACCTTCTCAATGGCCTACAAAAGGAAGGATAAATACATCCACATTCACACCACATTTTCTTTTGTGAAGGAGCATGATTTTTAAGAGAGTGTGGAAAGGACTAGAACTTCTGTTCATGAGAGATTCCAAAATTTGAAGAATTATTTTGGTTCACAAGATCATTCTGTGTCACAGTTTATAACTTAACATGACATGTTTTTTTTTTTAATTTTCCCACTTGGAACCAATAAAAATTCTGCAGAGATCCACATTTCTGAGATACTTTTAAAAAATAAACAAACCCCCCACAAAAACAAAAAAAACCCACAATTTTATCCAAGATCATGTTTGCTCATATTAATTAAACTAATGGAGGGTTGGGTCTGCAAGAGTCCTCTAAATCCAGACTTTAGATCTTCAAAATCTCCACTCAGCTGTGCCTGGCCAAGTTCCTAAATTTCTGTATCTGTACATACAGTTCAGGTGTTATGGCACAAAGAATATAGAAAGTACTGTGTGATGGCTTCATTAAATAAGCATTTTCAGACCATGCTTATAAAACTGAATTTTGCACAGCATGAAAGTGAAAGAGGAACTTCTGTGCCCCTTGCTTTATCTGACATCTCAGCACTTAATGATACAGGACTTAGCTGAATTCTGCTGCTGGCAAACTCCACCTTCTGTCTTCCAAGAAAATATCCTAGACCCTCAGCTGAGTAGGATGCCTCTGGAAGCTCTTTGAATTCATATTGAAATAAACAACCCCAGAGAAATATTCCTGGGTATAATGTGCAAGAGTGAGCATGAATGTATTCTTCTGGGTAGATCTATGCCTGGGAGGGCACTACTCCCACCTCTGTGACTCTTAAATATTAGTGACCTAGTCTGATGGAGCATCCCAGCAAGTAAGATTTGGGACAAAGTGGGAGATGACTGTTTCAGGCTGGGAAAGGGTATGAGAAGGTAGAGCTCCAGGTCTTCATCTGGGGGATGTGTACTCATCCTCCTGAGACATTTATTCCTCTTGAACCCTGTAATTTTCTTCTGCTTCTCTTTGTTTGACTTCCCAATGTCTAGAAAGCTTAAGCATCAGTTTAGTCTCTTAAGGAGGTTCATTCTAGCTCACTAGTTTAGCAGTAGTTAGTACCATCACTGTCACCATGTGATGCCCAAGTCCCTCTGTGAATCTAGTTCGAAGCATTCAATAGCGAAGCTGCCAACCTCTTACTTTCTGAAGACTTTTTGACCGTGCCAGTCTGAAAGTGTTTTCTAGCCATTTATGTTTGTAAAGTATGTTTTCTGTCTAAAATACTGTACCTCTTTTCCTAACAAGAACTACTGCTCTAGTAAGTCATTCCAATGTCTATACTGTGCCTACTTGTGAAGTGAGTCTAGAGCTTTGCTGTGTGGTCACCCGAGTGGGGTGAATGCATCAACATGCAGCTTTACTACAGGTACTTGTGAGTATACACAATAAAGACTAAAACACTGAACCATCTGTGTAGGTTTTCCTGTGTAGGACAAAATACCCTTTGAGAGGAAAATACTATATAGAGAATAAGGAGTTACGTTCTTGTTAATTCTCTGGAGACAAAGCTCTATTTTATTCCTTCAGGTCACTAGGAAGATCATCCGGCGATATGTTACTCCAGATGGCACAGAAAAAGAGGAAGTCCTAATGCAAGGAACACCCCAGAACCCCGTCACTGTTGAAGAAGGAGATGGCTACTCCAAAGTTGTAAAACGAGTTGTGCTGAAGAGTGACAGTGAACACTCAGAGGTAAGGTTTCCACTTTCCTTGCTGTGGTACAAAGTACCAGTACACCAACAGTCTTACTTAGTAGCTACATCTTACTCATGCCAACAATGGGCAGTTTTGAATTACACTTTAAAAAGTTTTCATGCAGATGGAAAGGCCTCAGCATAAAGACAGGAAAGGGTGGGGGG
>WBNH01005544.1:537236-547430 GCA_013401255.1 Urocolius indicus
AAGACAGGAAAGGGTGGGGGGGTGGGCAGGGAAAGAGGGTAGCTTTCTCTAAAAGATAAGTTAGGGTACAGATTCTGTGATTTATGAGAGGTACCAAATTCATAAAGAGAGCAGCTTCATACTAAGATAATGTCTAAATTAATGGCAAATCTGTATTTGTTATTACTTAAAAATTTATGGTATACTTCTTACTCTAATAAGAAAATTAGTGAACGTTGTAATGAAACAATGTCATGTTCTCTAGGTTTCTACAACTAGTCCCTTCTAAAATAATACAGTTATATTAGGTTTAGTTTACTGTTGTGCTCTTTGCTTTGAAGAGGCTCTTTTTTACCAAAGGTAATTGAAGAACAGCCTGAGAAGGTAAGTGCTTTTCAGTTTATCTTTACCTGCCTTCATTCACCATGTAGCCCTACAGACATCTGTATCAGCACAATTAAGGTTGTGTCAAAGGGACAGAAGCTAGTAACAAGGCTTGCTTTCAGCAGTGCTGCAGTTGAAAGCAACACTTAAGCTGTCACACAACGTGTTAAGATTGTAATTGCCGTTCTCTCTTGCCAGTATTAATCGTCAGAATTAATTCTCTAGGAGTAAGGTAACAAGAAAAGAAAGTATTCTTGTAGTTAGCTGACCATTCCAGAGCTACTCTTTGTCATATGGAACCCATATACATTAAATGTGTGTCTTGGCAAATAAAATTGTGTTTGTTGCTTTCCCATGGTGTTCAAATTCTATCTGTTGCTCCTGTAAGAGTTCCTTGGTTTTACAAGCATGACTCATCTCTCACAAGGTTATTTTTACAACTTAAGTCTGACCTGCTACCCCTAATTGGTGCTAGCTGTGTGAATACAGCATGGATTCACAGCAGGAGGCCCGCCTGTTAGTTGAGGTGACTCCAGTGGCTTTGTCCAGCACAGTGGCCTTCCTCGCCATGGAGAGCAGCAATAGCCCTGCTGCTCTCAGGCTAGCTCAGGTTCCCAAAGCAGTTTTCACTCTGCCAGCATAAAGCTTCTCAGCAGAGTAAGTTATCCAGGGCTGTTCCTGCTGTCTAAACTGGCATGGATCCTGCAGTGTCTCCTTCTGGAGCTGTAAAGCAGGTGATGACATGCAAACTCTCTGCATAGAGAGTGAGACACTGCCATATTCCTGTTCTCTCTGGCAATGATTGAGAAGGGTGGGCAAAGTAACTGAAAGCTATGTTTGTATCCCTTATGTCATTCACACTCAGTATCCTCCTGCTTTCTCACCATACAGGTCACCCTGTCTGAGCCCACTGTTTTGTCCAGTGCCTCCAAGTTCCAGTCTGAACCAGTGGAAGGCCGGAAGGTCAGCAAAGTCATAAAAACCACTGTAGTGCAAGGAGAGAGGATGGAGAAACATCTGGGGGACACTAGCTTAGCTACTGATCTTCCATCAGCCAAAGAGGACTTTGAAGAGGTAAAAATGCCTTTTAAATATAAATATTAACACAGCTGTCACAACATATCTGGGGAGAAATTCGGTTCTTTTGAAAGATTTTTTTGGTGGAGCATCACATTCAACTACTGCATATAAAACCTGGGTTGTTCTGCACAGCTATGTCAAGAAGGGATTCATATAGGTAGTGGGGAGGAGAGGGGAAGACAACATTACAGAATTAGCTGTGTATATTTTTAAGATTGTCAACAAAATCTATGGAGGCTTTAAGTAAAGCTGTTAGAAGTCATGGGTGGGGATATTGTTAAAGAAAAACTTCATTCCTATGTTGCCATGCATGGAAATCATTTTAGAAATTAGTACATTAAAGTTTACTCACTGGGTAAGTTGATGTATTTGTTCTTGAAAGGAAAAAATAGCTTCCAAGCTAATTAGCATCTTTGCTGGTTTTATGCTTTTTTCTGATCATTTTAGTAAGAGAAAAGTGATATTTAATTACTATAGATTTTTCTATAAGGAACTAATAGCACTTCACTCTTAATCCATTTTACTGTCCCTTTGAATAACAGGTGTAAAACATCTTAAAGATTCCCATGGATAAAAGTTTTATGTCATTAGATGCAACAGAAGTATTTGGATGTTCAAAAAAACCCAGATTTTTTTTAGTTTGGCAAAATATTATATGAAAGCATAGATGCCACAATGTCACACTGGATGTTTTCTGCTGTACAATGTTACAACAGCTTAGGGGAAGCCAACAAGCACTAAGCTGTTTGTTAGATTGACAGGCCAATGGGTGAAGTCCTAGGTTTTTGTTTTAATTTCAAGTTTATGTTTTAATTCAAGGCTTTGAGCTATACAGGTAACCAAATGAAAGTCCAACTCCCCGCTTTAGTAGAGAAAGAAATCGTGAAAGAAGACGGATCAATTATTAAAAGGTTTGGCTTGGCATGTCAGTGAACTGGAACTAGAAGAGGATTAACAAACTCATAATAAATGAGTGGATTTAAGTGAATGCCTGAAGTGAAAGCACTGGCAGCAACTAAAGCTTTGTTTGCAAAAGTACAAGACGTTACTACTAATGTTCTTCTACAGGAAGGGATACAGGCACAGGAGAGGTCCATGTTCATTTGGTAAGAAAGGCCAGCATCCAAGCACTATGCAGCCATTCCTCAGCCCTCCGGCCCCACCATCCCGTGAGGGAGGGAAGAGGGAGAGAGCTCATCAAAATAGACGAGAGGACATATGGAGATGGGTATATAGATACATACCTGCATGTGAGAGTTGAGCCTTGTCTAAGAATGAGGCAGAGCAGGTAGGAGAATATTTGGGAGGAAAGAAAAAGCTTCTGTTAGTACAGCAAGTGTACCTACACACACAACCTGAGCCAAGGCTGGACTGGCTCAGTGTCTTTTACACACCTTTTCGTTGCTTTTGTTGCACTTGAATCGATAGTGGCCCTTGGGGTGGTAAAGCCTGACCAAACTGTGTCTGTAATGGTAAGAAGCTGTAAAACATGGGACAGTTTTGGCGTTAGTGGGACGATGTCACAAGGACACACTGAGAACCAGAAGACCTGCTTTTGGTTGAAGGGTGCACATTCTTGTCAAAGCATTCTTATCCATCTAACCAAGGCACGTTTTGGTCACTCGAATCAGACTAACAGGTGTCGGCTGTCTGGTAAAAAATGAGCTGTTCCTGGCTGAGCCTGCAGGAATTCCCAGGGGTGCTTGGCTTCCTGTCGCCCTCTCTCAAGGACATTGTCCAAAAATTGGGCTTCTGGGTAAGGCTGAGTAAGAGACACCCAGCTGTCCTATAACAACCACATCTGTTTGCCCAGATCTGAAAGGCACTTGATGAGGTTTAAGTTTCTGACTAGTAGAGCAAGATGGCTCCAATGAGGCAAGGAAGTAATTAACAGAATAGTTGAGGAGACAAGATTACCACACGTGTAATTTTAATGGCTGTGAGGCTCACTCAGAAGTAAATTCAATAAATAAATCAGCCTAAATGACTCTTGTATAGGACAGCTCTGGATGTTGAAGTTAACTAAAACAACCAAGAAGGCTCTTGTGTGAATTCCAACATCTGTTGCATGTCTGTGTGCTACAGCATGTTTTTGCTGGACATCTAAAACTGTATCCCTAATCAGCATATGGAGATTAATTGCTATTAGTTTGCATTACAAATGCCAGTGAAGGCGATGGCGTGTGTTGTATTCAGAACGTGTAACAAGTATCTGACCTCAGCCATCTGTGGTTCTTCACATGTTATGTTAAATACAAAAGCCTTAAAACTGCAGCTGAAAAATTAGCATGTTTTTTTTTTTAAGCCTTCAGGAGCAGTGGGCTTTTAAAGACAGTTTTGTCATTTATTTGTTTCAGGACAACGCTGAGTAAAGCCCACACAAAGAAGAGGACTGTGATGAAGGACCGGTACGGAAAACATGTCCGCATTGAAGAACTGGAAGACACGCCAGAAGCATTACCACGGGATGACCTCCAACATGACCTCCAGCAGCTTCTCAGACACTTCTGCAAAGAGGACTGGAAACAGGAGGCAAAGTGAGAAGCTGCTGCCCCTTACCACCACCACCACCACCACCGCCGCCTAACCCTCCATCCCGTACGCAGCGTTCATCTGCTCTGGTGTAAACATTACCACTGACATAACCACCTGAAGACACTGCCATTTCCCTCGTGCAGATGCAGCAAATTTATTTCTTGCCCCCTCCTTCCCGTGTTTGATTTTTGGGTTTTTGTTCTGTTTTTACCCTGTAAGCTAATTTGTGACCAAAGATAGCATCCTTTGTTCAGGATGATTTATCCACCCGCTTGTCGTCTTTGTGCTGTTCTGGGAATTTGTCAGCATCGCCACTTCTTGCTGTTCCTTTGCTTCTGCACTAGCGTCACGAAATCGCATTTGTCAAGCCAGCTTCATCTACAGGCCTCTTCGAGTGACTCTGTACATGCACCACACAAAAGGAGATAATGTGTAAACTGTACATAGCGAGAGCATTTGGACTTACAAGACTGCAGAGAACACGCTGCCTGTGACTACAGTTAGCATCATGGATGACAAGGTCTGCTGACACTGCTGAGCAGCGATTAATAGAACAACAGTAACGCAACCCAGCGCGAGCACAGACTGGCCGAGGAGGAAGCACTGCAGATCTGCTGCGTCCGTAAGCCTTCCAGTGTAGGGATCCGTTATAGTTAAAGGCTCTAAGAGTCAGGCTAAACACCTGGAAATTCTGCTGTGCTCCTGAAGCAACAGCTGACTGTGGCCATTCACACTTCTAAGACCTTTGGACAGCCACTTACAGATTTCCAGATAAAAGAAAATAATTGCTTTCTTTTTTAAAAAAGAATACCCATTTAGGTAACTGACTTGCTAGCAGCTATATCTATGACACACTTGCATATGGTATAAAAATTGTTTAGATCTGGACACGTGGCAGGGCGTATTAAACAATTATCACTACAGTAGTTTCCTGTTCTCATCACCGCTTAGCAAACCCCACCGTCATGCTGGCGGTGCTTCCCGCTGGCCGCTGCACTGTAGATAACTGTGGGAGAGAGACTTACCCGCTATACCGGGAGAATCAGTAATTCACCGTCTTTTCTCAAGATTGCCTCCTATCCGATACATGCATGTGGCATTTGAAGGTCAAAACCCAACCTTCCTGTCCCCACGTCAGCTTGTCAGCCCTCTTAGCACTGAGCGAGCAGTTTTTATCTTCCAATCAAGTGTTTTTTAAAGAAAAAGTGCTCACAATCCGTGAAAGCCCGTTTCTGTTCATATTTTGTTATCTATATATAATATATATATATATTTCTAAACCAACCCTCTGAAAACCAGGATAGCATGTCTGCACTTTTATTTTCAAAAAAGGGAACATAGAGATCGGGTGTTTTGGATGTTCTTTAATATTTAATGGAAGGAGCTCTGTAGTGTTTTAGCACATACGAGACACACACAGACACAAACTAAATATTTTTAAACAGCTCTTTGTTTTTTTTAATAGTGTACTCAAGCCCAGAGTAAAACGAATCCTCTCCTCTAGAAGTAACACTTTTTTCCAAGCTTATCTGGCCTTCTACAAATACAGGGTTTGGGCTTTCTTTAATGACTCACTCAGTGCTCAGAACCAGGGCACTCCCTCATTAAGGTAACGATGCCAAAAGGACGAAAACACTTTGGGAGCGCTGGCTTCCCGCAGGCAAAACAACCCAAAGTGCCATGCTAAAGCTTTTCTTGGCAGGCAGGGGAAAAAACAAAACCAGAAAACAACAAAAAAACCCCACCTGTTTTGGCAGCCAAACGCAAGGAGACCCATGATGAACCATTTCCCAAGGCATCGTGGCTTTACCGTCAGAGACAAGATAGGGTGATCTTCAAGGACGGGGCTCTAAAGAAATGCATTTATGTTGTGTTATTTGCGGTGCAGATGATGTTCTGTGTAACAACATAATGGTTATTCACCTCTTATTTTGATTTTTTTGCTGTGTTATCAAAGAAATTGAATACTGTGAGAAGAAGTGAATTTTAAGTTGACGAATCAGCATCTTGTTCCCATGGTGATAACACTAATTGAATATATCTATGAGGGCATGTATTAGTTAAAAATTTAAAAACAAACCATACAACACTAACAATACATAGCTGCAATGTGTACAATGGCTGATTTAACTCAATAAAAATGTACAAGTGTTCAATGTAGAAATAACGGCTCACGCTCTTTCACTGCCGGGGCTGCACAAGGAGGAACAGCACTCATTGAGGTCCTTTCACTGAACTATCCATTATCATTCCTTTATAATCATACCTACAATTAAAACCCAGCTCCCTAGGAGATATATATATATGTGCACATATTTATTTATTTTAATTCTGCTATTTCAGCACTAACAGATAAATGTCAGTCATAGAATCATAGGATGGTAGGGTTGGAAGGGACCTTTAGAGATCATCTAGTCCAACCTCCCTGCAGAAGCAGGTCAACCTAGATCAGGTCGCATAGGAACCTGTCCAGGCGGGTCTTGAAGATCTCCAAGGAAGGAGACTCCACACCCTCCCTGAGCAGCCTGTGCCAGGGCTCCCTCACCTGAACAGTGAAATAGTTTCTTCATATATTTAAATAGAACTTTTTGTGTTGCAGCTTCATCCCATTACCCCTTGTCCTGTTACTAGCTACAACAGAAAAAAGGGATGCCCCAACCTCCTGACATCCGCCATTTAGATATTTGTAAATGTTAATAAGATCTCCCCTCAGTCTCCTCTTCTCTAGACTAAACAGCCCCAGTTCCCGCAGCCTTTCCTCGTATGATCAGTCAGATACATTTTTTTAAATCATTGTTAATAATTTTTCCAAGGGTATCCAGCTATGTTTTCTAGTGATCTTATTAGGCCTGAAATTGCAGAATCTTCCTTCAGATATGGCCCAGTTTGTTATAATCAATTATTTTTTCAGTGCCCACTACCAGGACATTCTCAACCAGAGGAAAGATAGGGAAGAAAAACGTAGGGTGAAACTGTCATGTCTTACACCCCTGTAACACACAGAAAATATGGAGAAGAGTCTGTTTCGTTGCCAGATGGAATTTATTCAGGGTACATTTGAGCCAGTTCTGTTAGTGCAGCTGGATCCCTAGCTGGTGTAGCAGGCCACTCTGCCACAGCATCCCCACTCTTTGCTCTTTGCCTGTGTGCTACTGTCACAGCCACCGAGGGAGCCTCTCCTACCCGCACCTCACCCTGCACGAGAAATGCCAATTTAAGCAGTGTCTGTATCTGTCAAAATTCAGAGTCACCAAACCTGACAGATTACTGTGCTGGGAGTGACGGGGTGAGGGCATGTGGGAGGAGTACCAGGTACCCTGTCATGGGTTTCACGTGTAAGACCCTCGGGTGCGTGCAGGGGAAGCTCAGGGTGAGGGTGCACATGCAATATGAGATGGGTGTTGGGGGACCTTCGAGGAGAAGAGGACAGTGAGGGGCACCCCAGTGCTCCCCTGCATCTGTCAGTAGAGCAAGTGACCACAATGGGTCACATTGGAACCATCTCAGAGCCATTCAGCCACCCCTCTATCTATGGAAACGATGACCATGGCACCAGGAGCTGTTACAGTCTAGGGGTGGAATAACTTCCTGCAATAAGAGGTGCAGCAGGAGAAATGCCAGCGGGCCCAAATGGGGGGAAAAAATAAAGGGAATTTCAAGTATTTTTTTTTCTTCACAGGTTTTATTCCCTAAAGTGACAACAACCACATTTTTTTTTTCTGTGGCCTTTTGCCTCACTTTCACCAGCAGCCTTTTTGGGTTTTAGCACAGAAATTATTAGATTTTAGAGAAGAAGATAGAAAACCCACTTGCTAAACACTGTGGCTGGGATTTTTGCCTAGGGGATCTTCAGGCAAATGAGCCTCTCTCAAAAAAAGAAAGTCAATCCAGCACCCTGAGCACTTTCCTGTTTCTGGACAGGGAAGTAAGAGCTCCCCTAGTGCTCTCCAAAAATCATAGGCCAAAGCCACCACCAGAATCATCTATCTCTCAACAGAGATGCTCTCTGCTAAAATGGCCTCACCAAGACTTGTGAATCCATGAAACCAAAGGCATCAAGGCCCTGAACGTATGTTTTTTGAGGCAGGTATAAGCTTTTTTTGGAAAGGCAGGAGGATGTCTTTAGAAAAGGCTGCTGAGGAGGACAAGAAACTTCTCCTTGAACTTGACCAGGTAGCCAGCTAGACCACAGCCACAACCAATTTATGTGATTGCTCAGACATTCAGAATTGTTCTCCAGGAAAGATTTAGGGAAAGTGGCTCATACTGTAAGAATTATGAAGACCATTGAGCATATGAAGTTTGTCTGTGCATGAGGAGGGTACTTGTTCCTCTCACTGCCCACTCACCAAATGCAGGGGAAGTGGAGTAAAATTTGCTGTTGCAAAGGAAGTGAGGCAGTGGCAGCTGATCTGCCCGGCAGCGGAACAGGGATCGGTGAGTCTTGGCCATCAGCATGCAGCTTCAAACTCCTCTCTTGCCAGCTGGAGAGTAGAGATGCATGCCATCTTCTACACAGACAAAGCTTTATATGCTTCAACCATTGCAGCAAAGCCACAGCCTGGGCAAGCTAAGTATCCTGGCTCCCGTTTCTTAACTACTGCCTTCCTCTCAGTCTGCCCTAGAACCTTGGAGGACACGGTCAGCAGTGATGAGAGTGTGATCTAGTAGGAACTATGTTCAGATTTTACACCCTCTTGGGTTTTTGCACTGGAGGGCATCTGGAGGATGTGCTATGGGATGCCTGCAGCTTGCACAGGTGGGTTTTCCCTCTGCTAGGCTCATAGCAAACATCCAGATTGCAGTGCGGTACTGCAGACTCCTGCCTTCATTCATTTTCTCTCAGCAAGGCTTTCCATGTTTACTATTATGAAGTTGATTATTATCCTGTCCTGCTTTTTAGGTATAGTTACCTACTTGCTAGCTAATTAATAGTACTTTATTACTATTACATTCTGGTAAAGAGGAAATAGCAAAGCAAGTCAAAACTTGCTTATTTATCAGCTGCAGAGAATGGACGTGCCATCTTAGAATTCCCAGCAGAAGCAAAAAAATAAAGGAAAACTCCCTCAAAACAGTGACACAACTTTAAAATCAAATTGGTGATGGCTGAAATCCCTGCCTTTGGATAAAAAATTCGAATGCAAATTAGGCAGCAAAGGGTGGAAGACACCTCAATCTGCCTTCCCTCTGTTCCATTAAGTTTCCTCCTCATTAAGTTTGCCTTGTTGGAGCAGTAGATGGCTGTGCACGAGAACACAGACACCCTGTCAGTGTGAAGGACCCTGTTTCAGGATTTCAGCGGGAATTAATATCATGCACATGCTTTGTGCTGGCATTTACAGGGCGAAATTTGCACCTGCCTTCTGTGATTTATTTCAGTTTGAACCGTAAGCCATTTTGGAACAGCGGCAGTTTGTGTCCCACAGCAGCGGTGAGATGCCACCTTTCATAAATATGCATGAACACCTCGCCTCCCTTCTACCAAGAAAGCCAGTGGTATCCTGGCTTGTACCAAACATAGCGTGGCCAGCAGGATCCGGCCAGGGACCATCCCCCTCTAGACAGCACTGGTGAGGTGCAGGTTGCACCTTTAGTGCTGTGTTGGGTTCTGGGCCATTCATTCCAAGGGGGATGCTGAGGGGCTGAAGCTTGGCCAGAAACAGACAACAGAGCTGGGAAAGGGTCTGGCACACAAGTCTGATGAGGAGTAGGCGAGGGAGCTGGGAGTGTTCATCCTGGAAGAGGCTGTGGGGAGACCTTCTCCCTGACAGCTCCTTGACAGAGAGGTTGTGGCCAGAGGAGGGGCGAGTCTCTTCTCCCAAGTTGTGCCAGGGGAGGTTTAGATTGGAGATTGGCTCGTTGTTAGATGCTGGCACGGGCTGCCGAGGGAGGTGTTTGAGTCCCCATCCCTGGAGGTCCTGAAGAGCCGCGTAGCTGAGGTGCTGAGGGACGTGGTTAGCACCATGGTGGGCTTGGCAGTGTGACGTCAGTGGTTAGACACGATGAACTTAAGGGTCTTATAAGGCTTTTCCAAGCTGAAGGGCTCCGCGCCGTTCCGCCAGCGTCTGAGCGGAGGCGACGAGGCTGAGGCGCGGGGCGGGGGCCGGGGGCTGGGCTGTGGACTGCGCGGCGGCGCCTGCGCGGCGGCGCCCCGGACGTGCGCGCGGCTCAGGCGGAGTGGGCGTGCCCGGAAGTGCGCGCAGGTCAGGCGGA
>WBNH01005544.1:547580-562592 GCA_013401255.1 Urocolius indicus
CCAGCGGCCCCGAGCGCCGCGGGGCCCCGCGCCGAGCGGCCCGGCCCGGCCCGGCCCGGCCACACGCGGCGCGGCCGTCATGGAGGAGAAAGGGTTCGCCAAGGAGCTGGACCAGTGGATCGAGCAGCTAAACGAGTGCCGGCAGCTGAGCGAGAGCCAGGTCCGCAGCCTCTGCGAGAAGGTGAGCGCGCAGCCCGGGCGGGGCGCGGCCCTGCGCAGCGCAGCGCAGCGCAGCCGTGCGGGCTCGGGCAGGGGCTTTGCCGCCGGCCGGCTCGGGCAGGGCGCGCCGAAAATGGCAGCGGCGGCGCGCAGGGTGCTGCTGCGGGGACGCCGCGTCGTTCCTCCTCGCCCTGCTGCCGGCGGCCTGTCTGGGAGGCACTGGCGATGTATTTCTGGCGTAAAAAAAATGCCGCGGTTATCGCCATTCGTTTTCAGTGCCTAGCTGCGGGGGGGTTAATTCTTGGTTTTGGCCTCATCTAAGTTGCGGGGGAGGCGCAGCGAGACGTGTTCTGCCTTTCAGGGGCCTCAAGGTGCGGTTCTCCTTTGTGTCTCGTAGCCCCGTACTAAAAAGTCCCCCCTAAATCAGTGAGGAAATGTCCTGACATCGGCGTGTAATCGAGGAAAGCAAAGGGGGAATAAGAGATAAGCTGTAGTGCCAACCTAAACAGAGGCTTACAGGCTGCTGAAGGAGACTAAAATAGAACGAGAAATGGTAGGCTAAAGGACACAGTCTGCTATTTCGGACTGTGGTTTGGACAGTTCTTTGGCAGGCTCCTGTTTGGGCTTGTTTAGTGTAGGCTGTCAAGAGCCTTTTTATTCTATGAGGAGACCCACCTTTATACTTGGGTTGGATTTTGTTGGAGAAGGTCAGCACCTCTGTGTGAGTGCTCTCCCAATACTGCAGTCTGGGGCAAACTTGGGGTTTTCTTGGACTTGGCAAGATGTGACAGTTAAAGTGTTCAAGTGAGAACAAATGTGGCAACAAAGATTATTCTTTCTATTTGCTGCTTGTGTCAGTGACCAGCAGAGACCGTTCTTGTGCATCAGGCAGTCCAGAGAACTCTCAGCTTGCTTTCCTGGCCACACTGATAAATATCAGGCACAGAGTAGAGTAGTTACTTCAGCGTTCACTTTAGCATTGAGTTGCTGATGGTGAACTCGACGTTGTCAAGTTATTACCCACGTGTCTTGCTCGGTTCTCTCACAAGTGGAACGTGTTCATGGCAACGTGTTTTGGACAGCAGCTAAACATCTATTTCCATCTGTTGGCTCCTCAGTAGACTGGTCCAGGGAAGAGATCTGAGCACCTCCTAACGAGCCAGGGGTGTTCATCAGAAAAGTAGGAGCTGTTTATTGGAGTGCCACAGGTAGAGACCCTGCAGACTGCCAGGCTCTGCCATTCCTTGCAAATGCTTTCACCAGTGATCCCCATGTCTAGCTAGCCCCTACTCAGTCTCAGTTTTCATCCCCCCTTCCCTCCACCCTCTTTTTTTATCTTTATCTTGTGCTGGAACTGTCCATTTGTTTTGTAACTCTTTCTCCAGAGCTCCCTCAGTTCCAGGTAGTGTGGTAAGAAGAGCTGGTGCTGCAGCAGGGAGTGACAGCAGCGGCTTGAAAAGTAGATGTATCTTGAAGTGTAAGAGATTCTTGTGGATGAGCTGTCTCCTGCATGAGGCCTGCCTATAATTTATTGGTGTGATCCATGCCCTGCTCTGAGCATTGCTGCTTGAGAACTGCTCTTGTAACCAGCAAGCTGTTCCAGAAAACGATTTCACTTCTTCTCCAGCAGTGTTGTTAAGGAGCTATGGCTGCTGTGTTTTGGGAAGCTGGAGGACGATGCCAGCAGACTGTGGCTGTATGTCAGGGCTGGCACAGCAAGAGGGAGGAAGGACAGCTCGGCACGTCACCTTGCAGCGAGAGGTGTAGAGGAGGTTTGTCACCCAGGTGATGGGTAGAAACCCCAAACCTATGGTGCGTGTCCTGAAACAGACATCATCTGTCCCAGCACCTTGGTCTTCACGGGTGCTGACAGCTGATGGAAGTGACTTGGGGATGAAGTAAATAACTCTGCAATGCTCTTAATTGGCTTATTCTTAAGATCATGGGGAGTGGTTCTGTCACCTAGCTGTGAATGGAAAGGAGCTTACAAAAACTTTTGGGTGTGCAAGCTTGCTTTTGGTGTGAAGCAGCCATGCCAGAAAGCTGGTTCAGTTTGTCCTGGAGATGGTAAGGGTTTCTTCAAATACTAGCCTTGTCTCCCTTCTTAGCGCTCCCTTTTGTGTGACTGATTTTGAAGAGGCCAACCACAATGTTGCCTCTTGCCTCAGGTGTACGTTTGTGGAAGAATTTGTTAGGAAAATAAAGAAGCTTAAACCGAAACAGGGAGGGGAGCCCCAAAGTAGTAAATCCCACACTTACCCACGTGGGTCATCCTTGGTTTTAGTTGCTGATATAATGAACAGTAATAAGGAAAAGACTGGACATAGCTAGGGTTGGTGAGGATTCAACAAATTATTCAGCACTCTGAAAATGCTTGACATTTGCACCTGTAAAAATCACATTCTGTCTTCACCTGCCCAGTTACGACATCACTTTGGCAGCTAATCAGTCTTGTACTCTTCACGCAGTTAATCAAGATGTCATCTCAAGACAACATGAAAACACTTGTTTCCCGTTCTGCTGGTCTTTCAAATGAAATCTAGCTAAAATCATGCTGACATGTAAATTATAATAGAAGGACAACCAAGTATGGTCACTGCTGGAGCTTGTAGAAGACCAGGAGATGTTCCAACATGTCGGGGAAATGTCCATCGAGTGTCTTGCATCTCAGTAATGCTTCTCTTAACATCACAGTCTTAGACTTGCTTTATGGCAGAAGGCTGTTGAAAACCTTTTCCACTCTCATTAGAAAGAGTGAAAAAAAAATACCTGTGTCCTGCCCTGGATTATATCTGCACTGCAAAAGAAGGTGTCAAGGCAGCTTTCTGTGCTGATGCTAGCTGTGAAATTGTTGAGTCTGGTCCTGATAGCAGTGTAGTGCTATCTGTATGGAACTCCCTTTGAACTCAGACAGATTAACCTGTAATTTGGACATCCGAAGTCAGGCTAAAAGGCTAAGAAGTTGGATTTAATAGGAAGCATTCCCAGGTTTGGACATGGAAGTCTCTGAACACTTACATCTTAAAGTTCAAGTCAGCAAAAGTCATCTTAAAGTTCAAGTCAGATTCTGGTGTGAGTGAGGGAGTTGAGAGCCATTGTGCTTATGCCAGGGAAAAGGACTTTTCACCAGGGTAGCAGAGTGGAATATAAAGGACAGCAAGTAAAAGGCTGTCTCTCCAATTAAACACAGGCAAGCAACCATCCATATCCATCTGTCTTTATAGCTTCTGTTTTTTCTGTCCTCATTCCTTGGATGTGTAAGAAGGGTTACAGTCTCATTGCTGTGAGCAGCTTGAGAGCTTTGTGTTGTGCAGTGTTGGGAGGAGAAGGATTCTAATCACTTAAGGATGCATTAAGGTGCATTTCTTGTGTGATTGTGACATGGTCATTGTAAACTGATTCTTCAAGCCACGCAGCAGGAGCCAGTTGATACCATAGGGAGTAGTGCTGTTACTGGTACATACCTACGATGCTTCTGCCTCTGAGATCATGTCACCACAGAATAATTTCAGGAGAATGAGTTAGCAACCTTGCCTGCACAAATTGGTGAAATTAGTTTGAGCAATGGAGCCAAGTAGCACCCTGGGCACTATTCAAACATGAAATACTGAGTGTGGTGTAGAGTCGTGGCCAGGAATCTCTCATCTCTACAGTGATGACACGCACCCCAGGATATGCTGGCCCTGGTACCTGGAGGAGCAGGTGTGCACTATGACAGTCCCTGTCAGTCCTGGGCTCCAAGGTGTCCTCTGCTGCCTTACTGCTGATGGGCAGAACTATTCCATCCCTCCAGCTTCCATCTTATTTCACAGAATCACAGAATGGTAGGGGTTGGAAGGGACCTTTAGAAATCATCCAGTCCAAAGCAGGTGCACCAAGATCAGGTCACACAGGAACATGTCCAGATGGGTTTTGAAAACCTCCAGAGAAGGAGACTCCACACCCTCCCTGGCAGCCTGTGCCAGGGCTTCCTCACAGGAAAGAAGTTTATCCTTAAGCATAAGTAGAACTTTTTGTGTTCTGGCTTTTGTCCATGATCTCTAGTTCTGTCACTGGACACTAGAGAAAGAAATGTTGCCCCATCCTCCTGATAAACACCTTTTTAAATACCTGCAAGTACTAATGAGATTCCCTGCTCAGTCTCCTCCAGGCTGAACAGTCCCAGTTCCCGCAGCATTTCCTCATAAGGAAGATGCTCCAGTCCCCTGATCATCTTAGTGGTCCTGTGCTGGACTCTCTCCAGAAGTTCTCTGTCCCTCTTGAGCTGGGGAGCCCAGAACTGGACACAGGACTCTGGATGAGGTCTCACCAGGGCAGAGTCGAAGGGGAGAAGAACCTCTCTTGAACCACTGGACACACTCTTCTTGATGCATCCCAGGCTGCCATTGGCCTTCTTGGCCACGAGGGCACGTTGCTGGGTTACGTTCACTTGGGGAGAATCCAGCTGGTTCTTGTTCAGACCAGGGTCCTTGAGATTTTAATGTCCTCAGCACACTTGTCAACGTAATATTTCGGTCTGTTGCAGCTGATGGAATGAATTATGCCTTAGTTGAATTTTGATCACAAGTTCAGTATCTGGCTTCTCTGATTCCCAAAGTAAGAGCCTCTGCAGGTCCAGCTGAGCTCGTGGTGTGGTAAATGAATCTTCCTGGAGATGAGTTTCTGTGCTCTACAGGTCTTGTATGGAAAGCAGGTAAATGGGGTCTTTGGGTTTTTTTCTAGAGAAAGCATAACGCTGCCGATCTGCCCCCTGATTGGATCATAATCTCACCCATGGAATTGGCCTAAACTATTGTCATGGGCAGATCTGCACAGCCTACTAATTGATGTGGGCTTGATTGAGCCTCTTACAGAGGGACTGGTCTCCTGACTGTCCCAGTGCTGGTCTCAGAGCCAGCGCAACATCTCAGCTTCTGGAGCAGGGCATTAATGGTTGAGTTCAGGCCTTGAGACACCTTGGTTTCCTCCTGAGAGAACAACACAATAAATTATTGGGATGTGCATTTTTCAGCCTCCCTCCATGGAGACCAAGGACTGGACAGCAGACAAGCATGTGTTGCAGTCTGCAAAAGTGAGCTACGGGATCTAAAACTGGGAAAGAAAGGGGAGTTAGGATGCTGGGCAAGCTCTCGGCGACAAGTAGCGCTCCTCTCAAAGTAATTTTGAGCACTGATATGGTAACTGTTGTGCTTAATACAGATTTTTACTAAAAATACCTGAAAGTAGCTTCTTTTTGCTCTCACCTGGATATTGTTTTCCAAAACTATAGGGACACCTGCTTGGGAAGCTGGTAACATTAGCAACCACTTTCTGAAACAAAGGTAGATTAGAAAACTATGACTTTGTCACAGTTGCTTTACTTAAGAAGGCTGTTAAAGATGACAGTGCAGGGCAATCAGAGATTTTTGCCCTTGTTTTGTAATGATGCTTTTGTTGTTTAAGTCATTTGAGCATTAGCTCTGTGCAGTGGAATATGATGCAGTCAAAGTGCTCTGGTTAGTTGTTGCTGTTCTGCGGTGTTTTTAACGATGCTGAAGATTTTAAAGGCCTTGTTCTGCGTGAGGAGGACACATTGGGATGAACTGCTGTGGCCAGCCATGCTCAGCTTCCAAGCCTGAGATGAACTTATTATTGTAACTAATAATGCAATCTATTGATGTGCGTGTATGTTTATCTGCATAACAAGCTAAAATAAGCTACACAGCAACAGCTGGTAAGCAGCTTAAGAGGCTGCTGCTTTTCAGCTGCTAGCTCCTCCCCTCTCCTGAGGGGAAGCTTCTAGATGCTCCTGGTACCAAACCTGCAGGACTCCAGCAGGCCCACCTTCCTAGGACGCACTTAATATGAATGTGTTTGCCCTCCTACAGCACAATGGAAGCTCTTCTCTGTTGGCTGTGCTGCTTCAGCTGTGGATGTTCTCAGGGTGAGAGTTCACAGAGGTGGCTGAGACACTGTTGAGTGAGTGAGTTATCTGTACAGTGTCCTGCATGTTTTCTCCTCAGGCTTGGAGTGAGTGTATTTCTTTCTCTCTGTGCATCTGGGAGGGGAGCAGTGTGCATGATAGGAAAAGACAGAAAATGCCTCCCATTTTTGTGGTAAAGTTAGCTCCATCTTACAACAAAACCCCATCTACAGCTCTGTGCAACAATCAGAAAGTGCTGAGCAGTGGTATTGTGACAGTTTTTTCTTTCTTTATCTCTCCCAGAGGACTGAAGCTCTCAAAAGGTACTATGGATGCTCTTACAGATATGCAAATAGAATCTGAGTACTGCTCTTGCACCCAACGATACAGCACGCTCAGCGATACAGCACGCTCAGCAGTTTCCAGTCAGTTTTGAGCTACCAGGTAGACCCCGTGTCATTGAGTTGACATGCAGGACATGTCTTTGAGGATCAGAGGCATATCCCTCAGGTTATGTACCATGCCAGGGGCACTCTGGGTACTTTCAGGCCCTGTGACTGCTTGGGTTTTAGCTGTTCTTTCCAAATATGGGCTTTCTCTGCGAGAGGAAAGCATCTGAGCGTGGACACAGGTGTCCTTGATAAGCAGCTTCTTCCTGGTGGCGGCAGATGGGAGTTAGATCATTGTGAGCTGAGGGACTTGGCGATGAACAGCCAGATCACCACCTGCTGCTGACTGTTCAGTGCTCGTGATCCTTCATCCCTTCTGTTCCGATCAGGCCGAGCCTATCTGTGGGTGTTCTCTGTGCCTAGAGCTGGAGGCAGCAAAGCAAACGTGGTGTTGATAACAATAATAAGGTAATGCAGATAGGCTCCATTACACGGCTGTAATTAGCAGAAGAACTGCTGGGTGGAGAGGAAGAGATTACTAAATCCAGGGATGCCATCCCTCTGTCTGTGGCCATTTTGCTGCCAGCTGGGTACTGCCAGGGAAGCTGGTTGTGGCTCTCTTACGTTTAAATTGCCTCTGACTTTGATTTTCTAGTTGTATGGGACCAGCCTTTAGAAGTTGTTCCAACTGTTGTGCTTATAAGAGTATTGGAAACCTTGACAGTGAAAGTGCCCTGGGCAAGAGGAACTCCTCTTGCGTATACAGTGGTGTTCTCTGCCAGGTCAGTAAGGTGAGGCTTGGGAATACTTGTTTTCCTCAGTACCTTAAGCAAGAAGAAATAATCTGCCCCTCTGCGAGGGAAATGGATTTGTTAGTTCTGGGAATGTAGGTAAAGGTTCCCTTTCCAGATACATGGCTCTGGACATCTCATACTCGGCACAACAAAGCAGCTTGAGAGCTGAGGCAACCTGTCAGCCACCAGCAAGCACCCCGAGCACTACTGCTTGGCTCTTCTGGTGCCATGGTGGTTGCCCAGCGTGTCTGTCAGATGAGCCCCTTTGTCCTGTGCAGCGTTTCTTAACGTTCTCCCCGCTCAGGGATCACACCATGAGCTGTGTCCCGCCATGCACAGCCAGCACGCTGTCCGGAGTGTCATTTCCATGGCACGGCCCCGCTGCTGCGGAATCTGCTGCTGGGAGAGCACCAGAGCACCAGGGGAAGCCACAGAGGCAGAAGGCAGCGAGGAGCAGCTGGTGGTGCAGTTCTTAGAGCCTGCTGCTGTGTTGCCGGTGAGGGTGGCAACGTGAGTGTTTGCTGCGTGGGATTGAGAGCAATCCGTTGAGCAACTGAGGTGGCAGTCAGACTAAAACGTGGCAGAAGGGAGTCAGCGTGTAAGTGCATCATTGCAAGTCAGATGACTTCTAGTAGAAGTCCAGGTGGTCACAGCTTTCCTGCTAGTGTAAGCAGAATAGTATCTAGCTTCGTTTGTGCTCTGGCAAATACCACAGTAGTTGCCCGAGTGGTGTGCAACATCTCCTCTGGTATTTCTGCCCTCACAACAGACTCCAAGAGTATTGACTGGTCTCTATTCATACCAGTTTTGCACTGCACTCTTGCTTGGGAGTAAATGGGATGACCTGCAAAACTGAGTGGACAGCTGTGGTTCTTGAGGTAAAAGCTTCTGGGTGTTGTGGAACTGAAGAGCATTTGGCTTTGGCTGGCAGATTAGAGCACCGAGTCCTGCCCTAGACTGAGGTGGACAGACCTGAGCTGTGTTTAGCATGTAGATGGCGAAATCTGTCAAAATCTGTATGTTAAAAAATAATCAGTTGTATTTAAGAAGGTAACATCTGCCCATGATGCTGATGAAACTTACTGGCATAGTGCTTCATTTTTGCAATTGAGAAATGTTTGGAGAAAGCACAGGATTCATGATTGAATCCCAAGGTACATGCAGCACAAGTCTTGATGTTCACCCTGCTTCATTGCAGGAAAGGCTGGAAATTAACTCCTTCAGGGACTTCTTCAAAATTGTTTGTTAATGCTTGTGGTACAGTAAGATCTTAATCACCTGGCCTCATGGTAGCAAACCCCCTGCTGCTCGGGCACAGGGATTCGTCAAATGCCACTTTGTCTTTGCTCACCCAGCAAACTGTTTTTTCCAGGGGTTGGCTTGGCCTACTGCAGTAGTGGAGATTCCAACGCAAATGCGGTGGAATAACGTGACACCTGCTTACAGAGGGGCTTCCTACATTTTGTCCTAAATGTGCTTTGGTTTTTTTTTCTTGCTAGGCTAAAGAAATTCTTACGAAAGAATCAAATGTGCAAGAGGTGCGCTGCCCCGTCACTGTCTGTGGAGATGTCCACGGCCAGTTCCACGACCTTATGGAACTCTTTAGAATTGGTGGGAAGTCGCCAGACACAAATTACCTGTTCATGGGAGATTACGTGGACAGAGGCTATTACTCGGTGGAAACAGTGACTCTTCTAGTAGCGTTGAAGGTACGGAGGGGACATTGAATGTACAGTTTGATGGCATTTCTGCAGCAGCCTTGGGCAAAACCACACTTGGGGGCAGTTTTGAAAGAATTGCTCTTCCTGATGATGATGCCGTTGGCTTGAGCTAGATGGATGTAAATGGAAGTGTTAGTGGATGCAGAGCTGAATGCTTGGCTGCTCTTAGAAATACTCTCTTACTATTTCTTTCCGTAGCAATGGTGCAATTCTTGTATTAAAGAAGAGTTTTCTTTGTGACTAGGTGCGTTACCCAGAACGCATCACAATACTGAGGGGCAACCACGAAAGCAGACAAATTACACAGGTGTATGGCTTTTACGACGAATGTCTGCGGAAGTACGGCAACGCCAACGTCTGGAAGTATTTCACAGATCTCTTTGATTATCTTCCACTTACAGCTCTAGTAGATGGCCAGGTAAGCCCTGAAGAGGGAAAATGCTGTGTTTCGTGGTTACGGGGGCTGTGTTGTCTGATATCTACATGAATGGTATCAAACAAGCTCCCTCAACTTGGGATGTGAATTTATTCGAAGCTGGGGTACTTAACTGTGAGTTTGGGGAAGAATTTAGTGAGATTTCAGCACAAGTTGATGGTGTGGGAAGGCTTTTGATTGTGCCACCGAAGAAATGGCAGAGTATTGCGTGTGTGGTCCCTTTTAAGTGACTGCTAAACAAGTGAGGGTCTTGTCACGACACATTAGATGCAAGTTAAGTTGTGGCCATGAGGTAAGGTATTCTTAAAAGGGAAGGCCTGCTATCTTTGCTGTCACTCTTGAGTTCTGTATGCAAGGTGCAGCCTTCTAGTTTTGTTTCATTCTGTGGGAATTAAACTTGGTTTCTCTTCTGCGAGAGTGAGAGGGCTGTAATTGTAAAAGAATGATGAGACTTGAAACCAGCTCTTTCTAAGGTCCCGTAACAACATGCACTGAATGGATTGCTCTGTTTTCCTGGAACAGATATTCTGTCTCCACGGTGGCCTCTCTCCATCCATAGATACGCTGGATCATATCAGGGCTCTGGACCGCCTGCAGGAAGTTCCACACGAGGTAATGAGAACAGAAACGCACCATAAACTTACTGTCATGGGAAAACATAAATGTGGCCTCATGTTGAAGTCCTCTTAAACAGCAAGACACACGGCTGCACAGTGAATTGCTGTCTTTCGAAGAGCAAGAGCCCGTGAACACGTCTTAGGGCAGAGCACACACAAGTCAATCCATGCTCATGTAGATTGGGCCATGCAGCCCACAAAAGGGGAACGGTGGGGTTTTCACTGCTGCTCTTGACAGGATTCTCTGTTACGCTGACTCAAGGAATAGTATTTGGTAGGGGAAGGTGTTCACAGACCGGCTTGCAGACAGTCACCACGTGAAGCCATATTGTGTCAACATCCACACTCCCTGGCCATTCCTTTCCTCTGTGGTGTTTCACCTTGTTCATCCCTTGCTGGGGGCCTCAGGACTGAAGAAACCACCTTCTGAGCTCCCAGGGTAGCAAATCGCTGGTCTATTTTGGAATGGTTGGGGCTTACAAATAAACTTGAACGCTCACTCATGAATGCAAACTGCTTGTCCAGCAAAATATACTTGATACAGCAACAAGAGCAATGCAGTCAGGTCTGCCCAGGCCTTCCAAAACCCCGAAATAAACTGTGTAAGTGGCTTCCCAAATTGGAGGGGCTACCTGGTAGGACATCTACCTGTAGTTAGATATAACAATTACACTGTTCCTCTGGGATTTCCGCAGTCCTCTGCTGAAATGTGTCTGTCCTGAGGAATTCAGTGTGTAGTCAGGGTGATCCCTCCTGCGGAGCTCAGATGGGTGGGTAGGAAACAGCCTCTTGGTAGCTCAGCAAGAAAAGCTGCTTCGTTTGTGGCTGTTAGAAGATGTGCACAAGGTTTGGTTTTTATACGTCCAGTCCAACAAGAGACTGTTTAGGAGAGGAAATGAAATGATTAATACCCTGCCAGAAGGGCTGCTGCAATGTCTGGAATGGTTAATTCATAATCTCACACTGGTTATTACCCTTTGGTTAATTTATAGCAGCTTGGCAGCAAACCCACCGTGGCTCCTTGGCCTTCTCATGAGGCTTCTTTTGCAACACTGGGAGAGTCAGGAGTAAGAGTGTGGATCTGCTCTCCGTGTCTTTGTGTCCCTGAGTAGCTGAATAGTTAAATGGTGGGAGAGGAGGTGGGACCAGTGTTCTGGCTACGTGGACTGTTTGTGGGAAGGGTGCTGACTGATATGATAAGTGTGTGTGTTTGTGTTAAACTCGAGGCAGAGAAGGACATGCAAGCAAGTCTTTTAAAAGTGGCTTTTTCTTGTGACAACCTTGCTGGTGACCTAACGAAGAACGCTTCCTCTTTTTTAAGGGTCCTATGTGCGACCTGTTGTGGTCGGATCCGGATGACCGTGGTGGCTGGGGCATATCTCCACGTGGTGCTGGCTACACCTTTGGGCAAGACATTTCTGAAACATTTAACCACGCCAACGGTCTCACGCTGGTCTCTCGCGCTCACCAACTTGTCATGGAGGTAGGGCAAACACGCTAACAAAACACAGGTGCCATTTCTTGTCTCCTGTAAGAGAGCTGATGGGTGTGTGTAAGCCAACACCTAAACATTAGGCGGGTAAATACCAAAGCTGGATGTTAATCACCTGAAAACAAAAGACATCACTAAACAACGTGCTCTGCCTGACATGTAAATAAAGGGGGTCTTCTGCCCTTTCCCCTGCTTGCCACAGGGACCTTGCCGCAGCCTGTTGGTGGAAGCCATCGCCGCCTTCCACGCCGGCTGCCATGCGGGGGCTGCCACCACGGTGAGCGGCCATGCTGGAGCACTCGGCTGTCAGATGTGACAGGGATTAAGCCGTGCTTTGGGCTGCTGATGGGCTGTGGTACATCGTGCTGGAACAGGGCCAGGTGGGCCAGTGGAGCAGATGTATTTTTAAAATCTAGTTCAAGTAGATCCCTTAAGTAGTGCTGTGTGTCAGAAGGCGCTGGCCTCCAGCAGGCAGGCTGGCAATTCTGAGGGAGTGACAGCTGAAGGCAAACCTGAACACGCCAAGGAATACGTTGTCCACAACTTGTGCGCAAGGGGGTGAACACACGAGTGGCTGCTCTCTCTCTCTCTCTCTTTCTTTCTGTCTCTCGTGGCTGAAGCAGGTTTTGCAAGGTAACTGCCGCGTGCTCTTGCAGCAGAGAACTTGTTTTGAAATCAGTTCAAGTGGGATAGAAATACTGACGGGAAGTCTGCAATTTCACCAACGCCTTGGATGATTTAAGAGGAAGGGACTTCAGGTGGGATGAGGTTTGAGGTTTAACAGAGACCTTGTTTTTTCCTCTTTTCCTGGCAGGGTTATAACTGGTGCCACGACCGAAATGTGGTGACCATTTTCAGTGCACCCAATTACTGTTACCGTTGTGGGAACCAGGCTGCTATCATGGAACTAGACGACACTTTAAAGTATTCTTTGTGAGTAGTAACCTGGCTTGATCTGTCCTCTCCTCGTGACCATTATGTGTGTGAGGCGTGTCTGATTCCTTTCCAAAGGAATTCTTTGGTGAAAAGCCAGCTCAGACCTCTCTGGAATTAACATCATGTGCTCCACCTGCAGGAATATCTAAAAATAAGTAGTGAATTAAGCTGTTAAAAGCTTCTTTTGGGTACTGTGTGCTGTCTGGAGAGTTTGAGCTTTTGTGTTTTCTTCGTCCCTCCATTGCCCAAGCTTGATGGAGGCAGTAAAGCCAGACTGGTTTACAGGTTTATTTTGGGTAGCACTAGACTTTGTAAAGGTGGGTGAGAGCGGCTGAGTTTTGCGTTCATCTTAGCTGGGGGGTGAAGGCAGCAATGGGCTCTGAGGCACGGATGGCTGCGTGGTGGTTACTGCATGAGCAGCATTCCCACTGGCCCGTAGGTCCTAACTCCCACGGATGCTTCTTTTGGGACCTGAACCATTCTATGTGGAAGCAACTGGGATGAATAAAGCCATAGCAGCAGGAGAGCAAGCCCAGTGGGAAGGACATGGTGGAGATTGGAAAATGATCCCTTTTTCTTTCCTCCAGCCTCCAGTTTGATCCGGCACCTCGTCGTGGAGAGCCCCATGTCACCCGTCGTACCCCAGACTACTTCCTATAAACCTGTCCTAACCTTTGTAGAAGGAAGTACACCTGGCATTTTAAAGAGCAACAATATTTACACGTTTCTGTAAGAAATCAGGGTTCGTCTCAACTTAAAATCCCCATCATGGACCAAAATGTGCCATACAGAGGACGAAGAGCGTTGAGCACAACTTGAGACTGAATTCCTTCCAACACTATGTCTATCCTGTACCCATCGGTCCAACAGTTTGCCTGCTGTATTTGTAGTCATTGTTTTTTTTTCTTCTGGACTGTTCAGAGAGGAAAAGGTAACTCCAATAACACTTCCATCTCCTTCGATGCTTCTTTGTACATTTTTAGTTCTAGTGTTTAACCAGCATGAATTAGGTTGTTTTTGAGGGAAATGCACACACTCAGTCCTTCCCCTACCGCTCTTCATTTTATTGAGAGACCCGTCGACTTAACTGGAGAAAGGAAGCGATTCCTGCTTGGGAGTACGTTGTCATACCAGGGATAAAAGCCTTCCCCTTTCAGCTCGGTGTCCCCCTCCATGTTCATCCTGCCTTCTTTGTTTGGATTTTTTTTTTGGGGGAGGGGGGTTTGGTTTTTNCGGCAGCCATGGCGGCGGCCGCTTACGAGCTGCTGGTGCTGGGCGGCGGGTCGGGGGGGCTGGCGGGGGCCCGACGGGCAGCCGAGCTGGGCGCTCGCGTGGCGCTGGTGGAACCGCAACGCTTCGGGGGTACCTGCGTGAGTCCCGGGGACAGCCGCGCGTGGGGAGGGCAGCTCCCGTGGCGGCGGCGGGGGGACGGACACGGGGCTTGCGGGGCCGCCTCCCCCTCGGCGCCTGGTCCCCGTTCCCCCCGGCACTGGTCCCGGTTCCTCCGGGGCTGGATCGGTTACCCCCCCGGGGCCGGCGCGGGAAGCCGCAGGGCAGGAGGCACCATCCCGCTTGCGCAAGGACCTGCCTTGTCATGCTGAGTGGACACGGGACGGGACCGGTTCCCCTCTCCCATGCGGGGATGCTAGTTCTTTCTGGCCGCTTTCGGGTGGGTAAAGGGATGAGGCTGAGTCCTGGGTCTGTAACGTTTGGTTGCTGCTGAAAGGCTGTAAAGTAGAGCGAGTGGCCATAGAGAGCCAGGAAACAGAAAACCAAACTTGTTCCTCCAACAAGGCAGGGGTGGCTCTAGTTTTTATCTTTTAAGCACGTTCCTCTAGAGGAGTTGCTGTGCCAGGACTAGAAGTGCAGGAAAGAGACGGAAAACATCCTTCTAGGAAACCTGTTTTAAAATATTCATGGAAAAGAAAACCCCTTGGATGTGAGGAGTGTGCACCTTCCACATTCTCCCGTGAAGGAAGTGAAAGAAAATGGGTGAACTGCAGGACCTTGAAGTACCAAAGGCAGTTACAGCCCTCTTGTGCCAAAACCCCAGAATCCTGCCTTTATTTTCCCGGGTTTTGGTACCAGCCTGACGTCGGGTACTCTCCAGAGCCTCGCCTTTGAAAAACTCAGCTTGAACTCTGAGACTTGCTCTTATTTCCCCCTAGGTCAATGTTGGGTGCGTGCCCAAGAAGGTAAGGGTGCTTCTGCTGCCGGCTCCTGCAGCACCTCGGAGGCNTTCCCCTACCGCTCTTCATTTTATTGAGAGACCCGTCGACTTAACTGGAGAAAGGAAGCGATTCCTGCTTGGGAGTACGTTGTCATACCAGGGATAAAAGCCTTCCCCTTTCAGCTCGGTGTCCCCCTCCATGTTCATCCTGCCTTCTTTGTTTGGATTTTTTTTTGGGGGGAGGGGGGTTTGGTTTTTTTTTAAGTTTTCTTTAGGTTTTTTTTTCTCCTCTGTATATTTGTCCTGGAAGTGCTTGCAATCCTTCTCGCTGTACCTAAACCAATAAACTTGCCATTGTCAGTCCCCAGCCCGTGGTGTTGTGCTGGGCCGGGCGCG